>JBBBDQ010002478.1:627500-1145900 GCA_037127315.1 Ascarosepion bandense | reverse complement strand
GTCGGCGAGAATGGCACAGACTCGAAATTCATCAGCGTCTGGCAGAAACAGCACAGTCTGGAATGTCGTCAGCGGTCAGCAAGAATGGCACAGGCTGGGAAGTCATCAGCGTCTGGCAGAAACAGCACGGGCTGGAATGTCGTCAGTGGTCGGCAAGAATGGCCCAGACTGGAAAGTCATCAGCGTCTTGCAGAAACAGCACGGGCTGGAATGTCGTCAGCGGTCGGCACTAATGGCACGGACTGGAAAGTCATCAGCGACTGGCAGAAACAGCACAGGCTGGAACGTCGTCAGCAGTTGGCAAGAATGGCACAGGCTGCAGAGTCATCAGCATCTGGCAGAAACAGTACGGGCTGCAACATCGTCAGCGGTCGGCACTAATGGCAAGGACTGGAAAGTCATCAGCGTCTGGCAGAAACAGCTCGGTCTGGAACGTCGTCAGCGGTCGGCAAGAATGGCACAAGCTGGAAAGTCATCAGCGTCTGGCAGAAACAACAAGGCCAGAACGTCGTCAGCGGTAGGCAAGAATGGCCCAGACTGGAAAGACATCAGCGTCTGGCAGAAACAGCACGGGCTGGAATGTCGTCAGCGGTCGGCACTAATGGCACGGACTGGAAAGTCATCAGCGTTTGGCAGAAACAGCACAGGCTGGACAGTCGTCTGCGATCGGCAAGAATGGCACAGGCTGGAAAGTCATCAGCGTCTGGCAGAAACAGCACGGGCTGGAACGTCGTCAGTGGTCGGCAAGAATGGCACAGGCTGCAAAGTCATCAGCGTCTGGCAGAAACAGCACGGGCTGGAATGTTGTCAGAGTCTGGCAGAAACAGCAAGACTGGAACGTCGTCAGCGGTCGGCAAGAATGGCACAGGCTGGAAAGTCATCAGCGTCTGGCAGAAACAGCACGGGCTGGAATGTTGTCAGAGTCTGGCAGAAACAGCAAGACTGGAACGTCGTCAGCGGTCGACAAGAATGGCACAGGCTGCAGAGTCATCAGCATCTGGCAGAAACAGTACGGGCTGCAACATCGTCAGCGGGCGGCACTAATGGCAAGGACTGGAAAGTCATCAGCGTCTGGCAGAAACAGCACAGTCTGGAACGTCGTCAGCGGTCAGCAAGAGTGGCACAGGCTGGGAAGTCATCAGCGTCTGGCAGAAACAGCACGGGCTGGAATGTCGTCATTGGTCGGCAAGAATGGCCCAGACTGGAAAGTCATCAGCGTCTTGCAGAAACAGCACGGGCTGGAATGTCGTCAGCGGTCGGCACTAATGGCACGGACTGGAAAACCATCAGCAACTGGCAGAAACAGCACAGGCTGGAACGTCGTCAGCAGTTGGCAAGAATGGCACGGGCTGCAGAGTCATCAGCATCTGGCAGAAACAGTACGGGCTGCAACATCGTCAGCGGTCGGCACTAATGGCAAGGACTGGAAAGTCATCAGCGTCTGGCAGAAACAACTCGGTCTGGAACGTCGTCAGCGGTCGGCAAGAATGGCACAAGCTGGAAAGTCATCAGCGTCTGGCAGAAACAGCAAGGCCAGAACGTCGTCAGCGGTCGGCAAGAATGGCCCAGACTGGAAAGACATCAGCGTCTGGCAGAAACAGCACGGGCTGGAATGTCGTCAGCGGTCGGCACTAATGGCACGGACTGGAAAGTCATCAGCGTTTGGCAGAAACAGCACAGGCTGGACCGTCGTCTGCGATCGGCAAGAATGGCACAGGCTGGAAAGTCATCAGCGTCTGGCAGAAACAGCACGGGCTAGAACGTCGTCAGTGTTCGGCAAGAATGGCACAGGCTGCAAAGTCATCAGCGTCTGGCAGAAACAGCACGGGCTGGAATGTTGTCAGAGTCTGGCAGAAACAGCAAGACTGGAACGTCGTCAGCGGTCGGCACTAATGGCACGGACTGGAAAGTCATCAGCGTTTGGCAGAAACAGCACAGGCTGGACCGTCGTCTGCGATCGGCAAGAATGGCACAGGCTGGAAAATCATCAGCGTCTGGCAGAAACAGCACGGGCTGGAATGTTGTCAGAGTCTGGCAGACACAGCAAGACTGGAACGTCGTCAGCGGTCGGCACTAATGGCACAGGCTGGAAAGTCATCAGCGTCTGGCAGAAACAGCACGGGCTGGAATGTTGTCAGAGTCTGGCAGAAACAGCAAGACTGGAACGTCCTCAGCGGTCGGCAAGAATGGCACAGGCTGGAAAGTCATCAGCGTCTGGCAGAAACAGCACGGGCTGGAATGTCGTCAGTGGTCGGCAAGAATGGCCCAGACTGGAAAGTCATCAGCGTCTGGCAGAAACAGCACGGGCTGGAATGTCGTCAGCGGTCGGCACTAATAGCACGGACTGGAAAGTCATCAACGTCTGGCAGAAACAGCACAGGCTGGAACGTCATCAGCAGTCGACAAGAATGGCAAAGGCTGCAGAGTCATCAGCATCTGGCAGAAACAGTACGGGCTGCAACATCGTCAGCGGGCGGCACTAATAGCAAGGACTGGAAAGTCATCAGCGTCTGGCAGAAACAGCACAGTCTGGAACGTCGTCAGCGGTCAGCAAGAATGGCACAGGCTGGGAAGTCATCAGCGTCTGGCAGAAACAGCACGAGCTGGAATGTCGTCATTGGTCGGCAAGAATGGCCCAGACTGGAAAGTCATCAGCGTCTTGCAGAAACAGCACGGGCTGGAATGTCGTCAGCGGTCGGCACTAATGGCACGGACTGGAAAGTCATCAGCAACTGGCAGAAACAGCACAGGCTGGAACGTCGTCAGCAGTTGGCAAGAATGGCACAGGCTGCAGAGTCATCAGCATCTGGCAGAAACAGTACGGGCTGCAACATCGTCAGCGGTCGGCACTAATGGCAAGGACTGGAAATCATCAGCGTCTGGCAGAAATAGCTCGGTCTGGAACGTCGTCAGCGGTCGGCAAGAATGGCACAAGCTGGAAAGTCATCAGCGTCTGGCAGAAACAGCAAGGCCAGAACGTCGTCAGCGGTCGGCAAGAATGGCCCAGACTGGAAAGACATCAGCGTCTGGCAGAAACAGCACGGGCTGGAATGTCGTCAGCGGTCGGCACTAATGGCACGGACTGGAAAGTCATCAGCGTTTGGCAGAAACAGCACAGGCTGGACCGTCGTCTGCGATCGGCAAGAATTGCACAGGCTGGAAAGTCATCAGCGTCTGGCAGAAACAGCACGGGCTAGAACGTCATCAGTGGTCGGCAAGAATGGCACAGGCTGCAAAGTCATCAGCGTCTGGCAGAAACAGCACGGGCTGGAATGTTGTCAGAGTCTGGCAGAAACAGCAAGACTGGAACGTCGTCAGCGGTCGGCAAGAATGGCCCAGACTGGAAAGTCATCAGCGTCTTGCAGAAACAGCACGGGCTGGAATGTCGTCAGCGGTCGGCACTAATGGCACGGACTGGAATATCATCAGCAACTGGCAGAAACAGCACAGGCTGGAACGTCGTCAGCAGTTGGCTAGAATGGCACGGGCTGCAGAGTCATCAGCATCTGGCAGAAACAGTACGGGCTGCAACATCGTCAGCGGTCGGCACTAATGGCAAGGACTGGAAAGTCATCAGCGTCTGGCAGAAACAGCTCGGTCTGGAACGTCGTCAGCGGTCGGCAAGAATGGCACAAGCTGGAAAGTCATCAGCGTCTGGCAGAAACAGCAAGGCCAGAACGTCGTCAGCGGTCGGCAAGAATGGCCCAGACTGGAAAGACATCAGCGTCTGGCAGAAACAGCACGGGCTGGAATGTCGTCAGCGGTCGGCACTAATGGCACGGACTGGAAAGTCATCAGCGTTTGGCAGAAACAGCACAGGCTGGACCGTCGTCTGCGATCGGCAAGAATGGCACAGGCTGGAAAGTCATCAGCGTCTGGCAGAAACAGCACGGGCTAGAACGTCGTCAGTGGTCGGCAAGAATGGCACAGGCTGCAAAGTCATCAGCGTCTGGCAGAAACAGCACGGGCTGGAATGTTGTCAGAGTCTGGCAGAAACAGCAAGACTGGAACGTCGTCAGCGGTCGGCACTAATGGCACGGACTGGAAAGTCATCAGCGTTTGGCAGAAACAGCACAGGCTGGACCGTCGTCTGCGATCGGCAAGAATGGCACAGGCTGGAAAGTCATCAGCGTCTGGCAGAAACAGCACGGGCTGGAATGTTGTCAGAGTCTGGCAGACACAGCAAGACTGGAACGTCGTCAGCGGTCGGCAAGAATGGCACAGGCTGGAAATCATCAGCGTCTGGCAGAAACAGCACGGGCTGGAATGTTGTCAGAGTCTGGCAGAAACAGCAAGACTGGAACGTCGTCAGCGGTCGGCAAGAATGGCACAGGCTGGAAAGTCATCAGCGTCTGGCAGAAACAGCACGGGCTGGAATGTCGTCAGTGGTCGGCAAGAATGGCCCAGACTGGAAAGTCATCAGCGTCTGGCAGAAACAGCACGGGCTGGAATGTCGTCAGCGGTCGGCACTAATAGCACGGACTGGAAAGTCATCAACGTCTGGCAGAAACAGCACAGGCTGGAACGTCGTCAGCAGTCGACAAGAATGGCACAGGCTGCAGAGTCATCAGCATCTGGCAGAAACAGTACGGGCTGCAACATCGTCAGCAGGCGGCACTAATGGCAAAGACTGGAATGTCATCAGCGTCTGGCAGAAACAGCACAGTCTGGAACGTCGTCAGCGGTCAGCAAGAATGGCACAGGCTGGGAAGTCATCAGCGTCTGGCAGAAACAGCACGAGCTGGAATGTCGTCATTGGTCGGCAAGAATGGCCCAGACTGGAAAGTCATCAGCGTCTTGCAGAAACAGCACGGGCTGGAATGTCGTCAGCGGTCGGCACTAATGGCACGGACTGGAAAGTCATCAGCAACTGGCAGAAACAGCACAGGCTGGAACGTCGTCAGCAGTTGGCAAGAATGGCACAGGCTGCAGAGTCATCAGCATCTGGCAGAAACAGTACGGGCTGCAACATCGTCAGCGGTCGGCACTAATGGCAAGGACTGGAAAGTCATCAGCGTCTGGCAGAAACAGCTCGGTCTGGAACGTCGTCAGCGTTCGGCAAGAATGGCACAAGCTGGAAAGTCATCAGCGTCTGGCAGAAACAGCAAGGCCAGAACGTCGTCAGCGGTCGGCAAGAATGGCCCAGACTGGAAAGACATCAGCGTCTGGCAGAAACAGCACGGGCTGGAATGTCGTCAGCGGTCGGCACTAATGGCACGGACTGGAAAGTCATCAGCGTCTGGCAGAAACAGCACAGTCTGGAACGTCGTCAGCGGTCAGCAAGAATGGCACAGTCTGGGAAGTCATCAGCGTCTGGCAGAAACAGCACGAGCTGGAATGTCGTCATTGGTCGGCAAGAATGGCCCAGACTGAAAAATCATCAGCGTCTTGCAGAAACAGCACGGGCTGGAATGTCGTCAGCGGTCAGCACTAATGGCACGGACTGAAGTCATCAGCAACTGGCAGAAACAGCACAGGCTGGAACGTCGTCAGCAGTTGGCAAGAATGGCACAGGCTGCAGAGTCATCAGCATCTGGCAGAAACAGTACGGGCTGCAACATCGTCAGCGGTCGGCACTAATGGCAAGGACTGGAAAGTCATCAGCGTCTGGCAGAAACAGCTCGGTCTGGAACGTCGTCAGCGGTCCGGCAAGAATGGCACAAGCTGGAAAGTCATCAGCGTCTGGCAGAAACAGCAAGGCCAGAACGTCGTCAGCGGTCGGCAACAATGGCCCAGACTGGAAAGACATCAGCGTCTGGCAGAAACAGCACGGTGCAGATGTGGAAGAAGAACAGGACGATGAAGTCATCAGCGTTTGGCAGAAACAGCACAGGCTGGACCGTCGTCTGCGATCGGCAAGAATGGCACAGGCTGGAAAGTCATCAGCGTCTGGCAGCAGAAACAGCACGGGCTAGAACGTCGTCAGTGGTCGGCAAGAATGGCACAGGCTGCAAAGTCATCAGCGTCTGGCAGAAACAGCACGGGCTGGAATCATGTTGTCAGAGTCTGGCAGAAACAGCAACACTGGAACGTCGTCAGCGGTCGGCACTAATGGCACGGACTGGAAAGTCATCAGCGTTTGGCAGAAGCAACTGAGCTGGACCGTCGTCTGCGATCGGCAAAGATGGCACAGGCTGGAAAGTCATCAGCGTCTGACAGAAACAGCACGGGCTGGAATGTTGTCAGAGTCTGGCAGACACAGCAAGACTGGAACGTCCTCAGCGGTCGGCAAGAATGGCACAGGCTGGAAAGTCATCAGCGTCTGGCAGAAACAGCACGGGCTGGAATGTCGTCAGCGGTCGGCACTAATAGCACGGACTGGAAAGTCATCAGCGTCTGGCAGAAACAGCTCGGTCTGGAACGTCGTCAGCGTTCGGCAAGAATGGCACAAGCTGGAAAGTCATCAGCGTCTGGCGAAACAGCAAGGCCAGAACGTCGTCAGCGGTCGGCAAGAATGGCCAGACTGGAAAGACATCAGCGTCTGGCAGAAACAGCACGGGCTGGAATGTCGTCAGCGGTCGGCACTAATGGCACGGACTGGAAAGTCATCAGCGTCTGGCAGAAACAGCACAGTCTGGAACGTCGTCAGCGGTCAGCAAGAATGGCACAGGCTGGGAAGTCATCAGCGTCTGGCAGAAACAGCACGAGCTGGAATGTCGTCATTGGTCGGCAGAATGGCTGAACTGGAAAATCATCAGCGTCTTGCAGAAACAGCACGGGCTGGAATGTCGTCAGCGGTCGGCACTAATGGCACGGACTGGAAATTCATCAGCAACTGGCAGAAACAGCACAGGCTGGAACGTCGTCAGCAGTTGGCAAGAATGGCACAGGCTGCAGAGTCATCCTGGCAGAAGCAGTACGGGCTGCAACATCGTCCAGCGGTCGGCACTAATGGCAAGGACTGGAAAGTCATCAGCGTCTGGCAGGGAAACAGCTCGGTCTGGAACGTCGTCAGCGTTCGGCAAGAATGGCACAAGCTGGAAAGTCATCAGCGTCTGGCAGAAACAGCAAGGCCAGAACGTCGTCAGCGGTCGGCAACAATGGCCCAGACTGGAAAGACATCAGCGTCTGGCAGAAACAGCACGGGCTGGAATGTCGTCGGCAGTCGGCACTAATGTCACGGACTGGAAAGTCATCAGCGTTTGGCAGAAACAGCACAGGCTGGACCGTCGTCTGCGATCGGCAAGAATGGCACAGGCTGGAAAGTCATCAGCGTCTGGCAGAAACAGCACGGGCTAGAACGTCGTCAGTGGTCGGCAAGAATGGCACAGGCTGCAAAGTCATCAGCGTCTGGCAGAAACAGCACGGGCTGGAATGTTGTCAGAGTCTGGCAGAAACGGCAACACTGGAACGTCGTCAGCGGTCGGCACTAATGCGGACTGGAAAGTCATCAGCGTTTGGCAGAAACAGCACAGGCTGGACCGTCGTCTGCGATCGGCAAGAATGGCACAGGCTGGAAAGTCATCAGCGTCTGGCAGAAACAGCACGGGCTGGAATGTTGTCAGAGTCTGGCAGACACAGCAAGACTGGAACGTCCTCAGCGGTCGGCAAGAATGGCACAGGCTGGAAAGTCATCAGCGTCTGGCAGAAACAGCACGGGCTGGAATGTCGTCGGCGGTCGGCACTAATAGCACGGACTGGAAAGTCATCAACGTCTGGCAGAAACAGCACAGGCTGGAACGTCGTCAGCAGTCGACAAGAATGGCACAGGCTGCAGAGTCATCAGCATCTGGCAGAAACAGTACGGGCTGCAACATCGTCAGCGGTCGGCACTAATGGCAAGGACTGGAAAGTCATCAGCGTCTGGCAGAAACAGCACAGTCTGGAACGTCGTCAGCGGTCAGCAAGAATGGCACAGGCTGGGAAGTCATCAGCGTCTGGCAGAAACAGCACGAGCTGGAATGTCGTCATTGGTCGGCAAGAATGGCCCAGACTGGAAAGTCATCAGCGTCTTGCAGAAACAGCACGGGCTGGAATGTCGTCAGCGGTCGGCACTAATGGCACGGACTGGAAAGTCATCAGCGTTTGGCAGAAACAGCACAGGCTGGACCGTCGTCTGCGATCGGCAAGAATGGCACAGGCTGGAAAGTCATCAGCGTCTGGCAGAAACAGCACGAGCTAGAACGTCGTCAGTGGTCGGCAAGAATGGCACAGGCTGCAAAGTCATCAGCGTCTGGCAGAAAGAGCACGGGCTGGAATGTTGTCAGAGTCTGGCAGAAACAGCAAGACTGGAACGTCGTCAGCGGTCGGCACTAATGGCACGGACTGGAAAGTCATCAGCGTTTGGCAGAAACAGCACAGGCAGGAACGTCGTCTGCGATCGGCAAGAATGGCACAGGCTGGAAATTCATCAGCATCTGGCAGAAACAGCACGGGCTGGAATGTTGTCAGAGTCTGGCAGACACAGCAAGACTGGAACGTCGTCAGCGGTCGGCAAGAATGGCACAGGCTGGAAAGTCATCAGCGTCTGGCAGAAACAGCACGGGCTGGAATGTCGTCAGTGGTCGGCAAGAATGGCCCAGACTGGAAAGACATCAGCGTCTGGCAGAAACAGCACAGGCTGGAATGTCGTCAGCGGTCGGCACTAATGGCACGGACTGGAAAGTCATCAACGTCTGGCAGAAACAGCACAGGCTGGAACGTCGTCAGCAGTCGGCAAGAATGGCACAGGCTGGAAAGTCATCAGCGTCTGGCAGAAACAGCTCGGTTTAGAACGTCGTCAGCGGTCGGCAAGAATGACAGAGGCTAGAAAGTCATCAGCGTCTGGCAGAAACTGCTCGGTTTAGAACGTCGTCAGCGGTCGGCAAGAATAACAGAGGCTAGAAATTCATCAGCGTCTGGCAGAAGCACGACGGGTTGGAACGTCGTCAGCTGTCGGCATGAATGCCACTGGCTGGATAGTCATCAGCGTCTGGCAGAAACAGCTCGGTCTGGAACGTCGTCAGTGGTCCGCAAGAATAACAGAGGCTAGAAAGTCATCAACGTCTGGCAGAAACAGCAAGGCCAGAACGTCGTCAGCGGTCGGCAAGAATGACCCAGACTGGAAAGACATCAGCGTCTGGCAGAAACAGCAAGGCCAGAACGTCGTCAGCGGTCGGCACTAATGGCACGGACTGGAAAGTCATCAACGTCTGGCAGAAACAGCACAGGCTGGAAAGTCATCAGCGTCTGGCAGAAACAGCTCGGTCTAGAACGTCGTCAGCGGTCGGCAAGAATGACAGAGGCTAGAAAGTCATCAGCGTCTGGCAGAAACTGCTCGGTTTAGAACGTCGTCAGCGGTCGGCAAGAATAACAGAGGCTAGAAATTCATCAGCGTCTGGAAGAAACAGCACAGGCTGGACCGTCGTCTGCGATCGGCA
Organism: Ascarosepion bandense; assembly: GCA_037127315.1. Taxonomy (NCBI): domain Eukaryota; kingdom Metazoa; phylum Mollusca; class Cephalopoda; order Sepiida; family Sepiidae; genus Ascarosepion; species Ascarosepion bandense. The sequence continues at coordinate 1,136,541 of JBBBDQ010002478.1, read as the reverse complement.
AGAATGGCACAGGCATAGAAAGTCGTCTGCGATCGGCAAGAATGGCATAGGCTAGAAAGTCATCAGCGTCTGGCAGAAACAGCACAGGCTGGAACGCCGTCAGATGTCGGCATAAATGACACTGGCTGGAAAGTCATCAGCGTCTGGCAGAAACAGCACGGGCTAGAACATCGTCAGCGTTCGGCAAGAATGGCACGGACTGGAAGTCATCAGCGTCTGGCAAAAACAGCAGGGGCTTGAACGTCGTCAGCGGTCGGCAAGAATGGCCTATTCTGGAAAGTCATCAGCGTCTGGCAGAAACAGCAAGGCTGGGACGTTGTCAGCGGTCGGCAAGAATGGCACAGGCTGGAAAGTCATCAGCGTCTGACAGAAACAGCACGGGCTGGAACGTCGCCAGCGGTTGACAAGAATGGTACAGGCTGTAAAGTCATCAGCGCCTTGCAGAAACAGCAAAGACTGGAACGTCGTCAACGGTCAGCAAGAATGGCACAGGCTGGAAAGTCAACATCGGCTGACAGAAACAGCACAGGCTGGAAAGTCATCAGCATCTTACAGAAACAGCACGGGCTGGAACATTGTCAGCGGTCGGCAATAATGGCACGGATTGGAAATTCATCAGCGTCTGGTAGAAACAGCAAGGCTGTAACGTCGTCAGCGGTTGGCAAGAATGACAGAGGCTGGAAAGTCCTCAGCCTCTGGTAGAAACAGCACAGGCTGGAACATCGTCTGCGATCGGAAAGAATGGCACAGGCTGGAAAATCATCAACGTCTGGCAGAAACAGCACAGTCTGGAACGTCGTAAGCGGTCGTTAAGAATGGCATAGGCTAGAAAGACATCAGCATCTGGCAGAAACAGCACGGGCTGGAACGTCGTCAGCGGTCGGCATGAATGGCACAGACTGGAAAGTCATCAGCGTCTGGCAGAAACAGCACAGGCTGGAACGTCTTCAGCGGTCTGCAAGAATTGCATAGGCTGGAAAGTCATCAGTGACTGGCAGAAACAGCACAGGCTGGAACATTGTTAGCGGTCGGCAAGAATGGTACAGGCTGGAAATTCATCAGCGGCTGGCAGAAACAGCACGGGCTGGAACGTCGACAGCGGTTGACATTAAAGGCACGGAATTGGACATTGTCAGCGTCCGGCATGAACGGCACCGGCTGGAAAGACATCAGCGTCTGGGATGAATGGCACAGACTAGGACGTCGTCAGCGCCTGGCACGAACGTCGTCAGCGCCTGACATGAAAGTCACAGGCTGGAACGTCATCCGAGGAGGACGGTTTCGACTGCGACCACGGCAATTAGACTTGAAGTGCCGGCGTCTCTTTTGCCAGATCGACCGCGAATAACAGGATCAAAAAAGAAGCGTGAGCATAGCTGGAGGTTCCCGGAGAACAGAAAGTGAGTATTTTAAGTAGTGTACACTTTTAAAAAAAGGGTATAATTTACCCAGCCTCGCCTATTGAAGTGAAATGTGACACAAGGTCGGTTTTTAATGTCGAGAACACGAGCGCGTACGCTCGGGTCGCTGGTCAAAGATTCCTCAGTTCCCGCATACGCGGTAACTGGGCCTGAAGCTTGTCTTAGCTGATCATTGCTTGTCAAAGTTTCCAAACCTACATACCCGCAATGTTGCAGGCGACCGGTCAGCAGAAAGTAAGTATCTTAGAACTGATACTACCTTTTGATCCCTGCCCTCCGGGCCAAGAAGGGTCCTTATTTATTACTACTCCACCACTGGAATACGATGTGATACAAGGTCGGTTTTTAACGTGGGAATCCCGGGCGCGAAAGCACGAGTCACTGGTCAAAGATTATCCAGCCCCCTCTTACGGTAACTTGTCTTTGCTGGTCTAAGTTTGTGTTAGCTGGTCATTTGTTGTCAAAGCTAGTCATAGCCCTCCAAACCTGTCAGGTGAAGTGTGCTGCAGGCAACCGAAGAGCAGAAAGTGAGTATCTCAGAACATATTCTCCACTTTGATCCGGCCCTCCTGAGAAAGAAGGGCGATATTTACCCCCCCCCCCCCCCGCCCTACACACACTGGAGCGCGATGTGACACAAGGTCGGTTTTTAATTTCGGGCCGCTTGTCAAAGATTACGCAGCTCCCGCATACGCGGTAACTGGGAACTAAGCTTGTTTTAACTGATCATACATTGTCAAACCAGATCATTGCTTGTCAAAGCTAATCATACTTTTTCAAACCTACCACTAGGTGGCGATGCTGCAGGCGGCCGAAATCAATGAACATTAGAAAACGACCACTTCTGTAATGTCAATCGCGAATCTGTTCCAGGTTAGCTGTACATCTAATGTTTCTTTCTTCCAATGCACCGGCACTGGATCAATTGACTGGCAGAATTAGCAAGCTTTAAGAACTGACTCAACAATCTTTTTAGATATTAATGGGTGAACAGACCTGGCAAAGTATAAGGTTCTCTTCACCCCCAACTGGCCACTTTGGTGGTGGATGTTGATCACCTGATCCTCGTTCAATCTGCTCTCTACAGTGGCGCAGCCTTCCGGGCTTGGCTCTTCTCCTTGTCTGTATAAATCCAACCACCTGCGTGGAACTCGAGTAAGGCAGTCTGCGCAGTTTATACAGGATTTCATCAGCGTCACGCCGATCGTCAAGCCGTATTTCTCCACCAGTAGTCGCAATGTCTCTAAACACCGCCATACCAGCATCTCACCTAACGCCTTTGTGTTCACCGGAGCCTTCCTGGTCAGGTTATCAAATATCAATTGATGAACACATGCCGAAAACAACGACGCCTACCATTGAAGGGCCGAATTTATGCCTTTTATTGCTGCATCGAGCACAGCTAGATTGATGTGCTCGGCATCTTCAGTTGAATGCAACCAAGAAGTATCCTCCACGATGCTCCCATTTACTTCTAGTACCACCGCTGGGGCCGCAGAACTTGTGTCTACCCTGACTTTCATCTCATCATCATCTACACACCAATCTCCTCTGAAGGGATCTATTTCGCGTATTTTGGCCACTATTTCCCCTAGTATGCAATGGAGGTGACATTCTTAACCTCATCATCCCTTCCGTTTGTCACTTCGCTTGCGTGTTGCTTCATGAATGCTGTTGCCACTCTGAGCCACCCACACACGATAAAATGACCCACCAGTTTTCTACACAGGGAAAAATGCTCCTAAGAGTGACGATCTGTGGAACGTTCGGGGCGTCACCTCTACATTTTCATTGAAGGATGCCGTTCTCTCCCCAGATCTGCAGGTCCAGGACTTTGGCTCTGTCTTCCAATCACTCTCGATCCTTACAGGCGAGACCGTTATCAGAGATGCTGCCGCACGTGTACTGCAGAAAGCAGTTTTTTATTGACGAAAATGTCGACATTTTGATTCAACACTGCATCGATGACAGCCCTCATGATGCGGGGCGCCACATTCAATCCGAAATCCCTGACCCTTGAAAACCAGTCTGAAAGAGCCATAATACCTTATCAACGTGGATTTGCAAGTACGCTTTTGTAGGTCTAAGATCCATACATCGGCTCCTTAACATCGCCGTTCTTTAAGCTTTTGTGCGCACTTAGACGCATGAGCAGTGAATGTCTCCACAAATCCATTCAATTTGCGATAATCCATCACCGGTCGGATCTTCTGCTTGTGCTCTTGTACAATCACCATAAAAGGAATCAAACCCTTGGGTGGGCCAAGCTGTTTTTCAGGATATGGCAGCAGCCATCCATTATGCTGCCACGACAGGAGTTCTTTCTCGTACACCTCTCAAGCCTGATCGGGTACTGTGTATTCTGGTACTCTAATTTCCAGCTCACCGGGTGCGTGACTACTCGCTCATTTCCACGTGGTAATCTACATCTTATTATTTTGGTTAATGTCACTCTGAAGTCAGGCTCTTCGATAGAAATGACGGCGCACCGGTTTAAGTTTCCATCAGAAAAGTGTACTTCCCTCGATCTGATTAGGTGCAAGCCTCTGAACTCCCTAATTACATAATTTCCGAGAAGATCAATCTACGATCAGGGACTCAACAATCACAGAACGAGTCTGCCCAATTTCCAACTTGATTTTGCTGTACCCACGGCACTTCAAGGTTCTATTATTAACTGTCACTACTTCCGCTTCCAAAAAAACAGCATACCGCTTTGCTCACCAGCGTTTTGGGGCACCCAGAGTCTACCAGAACCGCACACTTATGTTTATCAAAAATACCTCTATAGCCGGCAGTTCCCGGTCTTTTAATTGCTCGGAAAAAAGACTGGCGCTAACGTTTCCCTGATATGTGCATTCTGATGATAGGTGCCCGATCTTATCGCATTTAAAACACCACATCTCACGGTAGATCCTTCGCGATAATTTATCCGTCCCCTTGGAACGTCTCTGCATATAGTATCTGGGTATATGGTCAGGACCAGAACACCTACAGCAAATGATAGCCTCTCTGCGTGAGTTAGTAGAAAGAACTTTCTAGTCTATATATGTTTGTTGAGCAGACACGGCGACCGATTCCTCGTGCTCATTGGCATCGGTCATAACAGTTCGAGCCTAGGTTACCAACTGCTCCACGGTCATAGTGTTTGTTCTAGATGACACACTAAGAAGCTATCTATGTTGTGGTAGATGAGATACGAATGTGCATGCCATCCAACGTTCGGACAGCGATCCTCCAACCAGCCAAGCCAGTCGATGCAACTCGTCCAAAAATTCATCCACCGTTTCATCCTGTCGAAGTGGTCGCGCCACAAATAGGTCAAATGCATTAAACACATCTGTTGCGTATGCGGTCATAAGGGTCAATTTGATCTGTTCCGAGTCTACCCTTTGCTTCTTACTCAGTTGCCGTTATACATTCAGAGCGCCGTCTTAGCGGCAAGACACGCTCGACTTTGTCCATGACACAGAGTTTGCAGACTAACTCAACGTTTTCGATCCATTCTACGATCGGCATGTCAGTTGTAGCACCGCTGAACTTTGGAATCAGCCAGATATCAAAGGCCTTGTTCGGGAAAAAAAGCAATTGCTGAAATAGCTTGTGTAAAAATTAGAAGCACACGAAACAAAAAGCTGAGTAAAACAAATCTGATTAGACTAATCAATTCCACTAATCACCGTTCCTCAGTTTTAGGTAAGCTACTCTCTTCGTCAAAAAAAAAAAATTATGAAAAGACAATCTCTGAATGAGTGTACCGTGCTTTTATACACCCGACCAGCCATCGCTTAGCCAATGATCGGCCAAAACTTCTCCCCCCCAAAAATGGCTACAAACAACACCACCACTTTCGTCAACATGAAGTGCTGCTCGATTCACTTTTAGTCTGAAGCTCGCTAATTTACCCTCTCCATACGCCATTGCTATATCGTGTTGAATGCACCGGTTCCCGTCCGATCATCGAAGTTAAGCAACATCGAGCCTGGTCAGTATATAAATGGGCGACCATTTGGGAATACCAAGTGCTGTAAACGTAAGGACCAAGAATGGTCCACCGGTCCTCTAGGTTCGGAGGTTGGGTGCAGGGCTAACAACCCCGCCCCGTAAAAAACAGTTTGTTACAGAAACAGTAACAAAAAGTTGCTGCCCTATGCACCATTGGGTGTGATGGATAAATGATGATGATGATGATACTCCATTGCAAAACATACACGCAACTCTACTGTGTACCTCGAGATGGTGTAATGGTTAGCGAGCTTGTCTCGCTAGACCCGATTACAACTGAATAGTGAGTTCGTTTCTCACTGGGTGCCCCATACTTTCGGACTTGTGCCACATCTAAGCAGCGCTTAGAAAATCACCATACACGCAACTCTAGCCCTCTTGGTTCGCCGATGTAAGCCTCCACTACAGTGTATTATGGGAATTCTTCTTTTACCATAATCTAACAAAATAAAGGACGCAACTCCTGATTCTTATTTATGAATGAAATCTTTCAATATTTCGAATTTCTGTCTGAATTTCTGTGATAGGGAGTTATTATTTCCATGCGGTCTAGTGTCCTCATCTTATTAACAGTGTTTCGATCGTTGTGCCCTCCAGCCTTCATTGGGTGCTTGTCAATCCGGATAACCATTAGTGAATTTCGAACTGAACTCATTATTTAATATACGAAGATTATTCTCCTTCCGCTGACCATGCCTAGAAGTATCTCGTCTAGTTGTGATTTAGTACTGCGCGGTTATTGCTCTTGCTTTGTTTCCACGGAGTCCAAGTACACACTGTGCGAATCACAATTAAACTCACAATTACTATGTCACCAAAGTCATGAAATAACGCTTTAATCCACTAGGACAATCCTGATTGGAGAGCCTGGAGCCTTAAACCTAACCTGCCTAATGATGAGTGATGCTGCTGCTTGCCATGTTAGGCTATACTCATCAAGTTTTTACTTCTCTACTGACGTCGTTGTTACTTTTAAAGCCTTGCTTGGCCTTTATTTATTTATTAACAGTTTCCATGTCGTATTTATTTGTATTAGGCCTACGAAGGAGATCTTCATAGGTTAGAATATGCGCTGATTCGTTCAAATATCAGACTTTCCAGTATTCTTCTCTGTCCAGCATTTTGACATCATTCCACGGGGACTGATGATTACTCTTTTCTTTTATAATTCATTAATTTTTTTTTACTTTAATTTTTCAAACACTTTCAAGAAATATATTCTTACATTCCATTGATGTAAGGTCAATAGACACCTCCTAACACATTAACTCGCATCCATTCTTTCAAACACTCTTCCCATCTACCCAACCTTCAGCCTCGGTACCCTTACCCATCTATCACCCTCCTTCTGACATTTCCTATATCCAACCACTCTTTCTCTTTACCCTCCCCTATATAACCCCATGCGCAATAGTGGCAGTGGAATGCCTTGCTTGGGGTGAAATGATTAAAAAAAATAAAAATATAAAAAATAAGAACAAAAACATTTTGTACGATTTTTTAATTTAATTTTTTTCAAATACATGGCAGGTTTTCTAATGAGCTCTCCTTCTTAATACCTTGGCCACATGAATTTATATGTATTACTAGATTGACTACAAAGCCTCATCGTTTTACTGTTGAAAAATTTAAGCGTAACAGTAAGTTCTAGTCTGATACAGAGATTCCTCGATTTACGACAACGTTCCGTTATTACGATGCATCGTAACATGATTTTCCACATAAATCGGAACGTACCTGGTATTTTCCGGGAATAAGCACTTAACGTCATCTACTTATGCTAACACAATAGAAAAATAATCACGAAGGACATAAACTCACATTTCTATAATGTATGTTTACATAATTAAGACTAAAAACTGATGTAATAAATATGTAATGAATATGCATACACCTTGGTTTTTCCTTACAGTAATGTGATTGGCTGGTATCAGCCATACAGACGAAGGCTAGGATGCATAGAGGTCTACGTCTATAGAACATGAGGTCTACGTCCAAAGGTTTACGTTAATAAGTCTACCGCTAGAGATCTAGAGGTCTACCACTAGAGGTCTTCGACTATTGGTCTACGCCTATGTCTCAGGATACTGCATATGACGAGTACCGTCCATTACGTCTACGTGCTAGATTGCCCTACCCGGTTACATTTGCCTCAAACACTTAGCTATCTCTAATCAGATATATATCCCTTTCCGGGACATATCAAAAACACATGAAGGACATGAATATAATACATATAATTTCTTACGAATAAGCACTTACGTCACTCACCTATGCTAACGCAATAGAAAAGTAATAATCAAGGACATAAACTCACATTTCTATGATGTATGTTTACATAATTAAGACTAAAAATTGATGTAATGAATGTGTGATGAATATGCATACACCTTGGTTCCCCCTAACAGTAATGTGATTGGCTGGTGTCAGCCATAAATACAGACGAAGGCGAGGACGCATAAAGGTCTACGTCTATACGACTCAATGTCTACGTCCAGATGTCTGCCGCTAGAGATCTAGAGGTCTACCACTAGAGGTCTACGACCATTTGCCTACGCCTACGTCTCAGGATACTGCATACGATGAGTACCGTCCATTTATCTACGTGCTAGATTGTACTACCCGATTACATTTGCCTAAAACACTTAGCTATCTCTAATTAGATATATATCCCTTTCCATATCAAAAACACATGGAGGACATAAATATAACACATATAATGAAATAAAATTATTTTAAACTGCTTGTATAGAGAGATATGCGTTGTGGTCCAGTAGACATCAGCTCGGAACGAGAAATCGGAGTACTTCACTTGAATTTGTTGCATTCACTTACGCACAAATACCCTAGGTACATAACAGAACAGGATGGTTTCTATAGCCTTGGTTGGCAACCAGTCTACCGCAGAAAGTAATGGCAATCTACTGCGGTAAAATTTTTCTGCCCAATCAGTCATGTCTTTTTTGAAACATGATCGCCCAAGCGTGTATCACGTATGGCACTTAACTGACTGATATACTTTTTGCCAGTGATGTCATTGGCTCACAGTAGATGAGATGACGGAGCGTAAGATCTTGTTTCTCTTTCTATTGTTATCAGAAGCAGCAGCAAATCTGGGGAAGAAAAAAATAACAAAGACAACCTTCAAAAATTCAAATGCTATACCAATCGCCATCTTCTACCTTCCTAAGTCCTGTTCATTTATTTTTATTTTTCTTCACTGAAGTTTGTCATTCTCTTTCTCTCACACTATGCCTTTGCATCTTAGTGGCGTTATCGCCTTGCTTAGATGATTTAAACATTTTTATACTACCAATATTGTCAATTGAGAGAGATTGCAATGTAGATACCCCTCAGTTATGTGCCATACGTGATTCACGCTTTTGGGCGATCATGTCTCGAAAGAGACATGACTGACTGGGCAGAAGATTATCCCGCAGTAGGTTGCCATTGCTTTCTGCAGTAGACTGGTTGCCTGCCAAAGCTATAGAACCCAATCTGTCCTATTATTTAACCTATAACTGGAGGGAAGAGACAGATTAATACCTTTCCCAATGGTACTTGTGCGTAAGTGAATGCAAGAAATTCAACTGGAATTCGAACTCGGATCCCCGATTTGTCGTTCCGTGTCGATATCCACTGTACCACAACACACATCCGTAGATACCCATACTGTTATTAAAACAATGGCCAAAATAAATTCCAGGTAATTTTAAATAAATTTGAATATGCTGATCTTTAATGCACTTCAGTTTAATTATATCCGTATTTTATTAAATTACAATACTCGTGTTGAGGTAGGGATCAATACTGAGCTGGTGGAATGCCAATGGGTTAGGAGGCAATACTTACTTTGCAATCCACGCTACGCTACGTGTCATCAGATTTCGTTCAGTGGTAGAAGCCGACAAACGACATCACAATGACGAATTAACCAGAGAGAGAATTAATAAATACGAGGTTTCCTCCAGTAGACAAAAAGGAATTCGAACACTTTATCCTCGTGAATAAAACGGTTCGGTTCCAAATTCCTAGAAGATAACCACCCACGATGAAGACTGTTGGTTTGTTATGGAAGTGTGAATTTCTTTATTATGTCATGTCTCTCTATCGTTGCTACTGGTACCTGTAACTCGGTCGCCGATGACCTGCCGTATGGTCAAGTTATCGACGACTAAACCGGCTCACTCACCATACTTTTCTGGTGAGGATTCTGGCTACACATAGACCAGAATTGAAAACAAGAACTCCCAAAGGGCAGATAGGCCTTCTTGTAAGATCAATGACCATCAAGCTCAACAGGGTAAACTGGGCTCTAAAGTTGTATATGCTGCCAGATGACGGCATCGCTGGGTGAAGAGCTTGCTGGATTGAAATTAACGGTTAAGGCGGAAGGCTCTCACTCCCGCCAAGATGGAATCGACGTGTCCGTAACCGAGGCAACCCTTCATTTCAGAAGACATCAGCTGTAGATTTACCTGAAGAGGATGGGCTTCGTTATGTATACTTGCCTGAGATTCTCTGCACATAAATAAATACTTCTCCAGCTTTTGATCCAGATATGTTGCAGGAACTGGTCAGGTGTTCAGCTACGTAACAGCTCTACGATAACACTCGTTCATGAAATCAATGATGATGATGAATTTGTCTTTTTTTAAAAAAATAACCTATAACCACTTGGATTTATAATTACGAAAAACAATTATTCGCTTTCGTCTGCCACTTCAACTTGAAAGTATAACATTCTGAAATATGTCAATGTTGAAAAACTGTTTTTAATTCAGAAAAGAATTCGTTTTTTTTTCTTTTTGTTTTTCTTTTTACAAAAGACAGTGAACTACAGCATTGAATGAACCTGAACAAACATGTTAAATACTATACGGAACAAAAAGGTAATAATTAAAAGTAAAAGAGTTCATCAAATACTTGCTGAGTTTCTATATAAAGTGTCTTTAAACAAAGGTTCAAAGCATGAAAAGTTATTTTCGAGAAACAATTGTCTTTACTTAGAGAAACATTTATTTGTATAAGCTTTATTCAGCGAGTAGGATTTCACTTGCTAATTCATCTTGTAGATTATCATGATTGTTTTGTCTTTACAAGTTCGTCATGCCCGAGTGACACTCGTTTCTGTAAAAACATGACGAACATGTTCCAACTTGCTTTTATTTAAATAGTTTTAGAGATTAACTTTAGTTTTTAGATTAACTTTATGAAAGTGAATAGAGTCTTTATGATCGCTTAATGCTTTCCAAAGTTTTTTTTTTATTAACTCACTAGCAGTATAGCCCGGCGTTGCTCGGGTGTAATGAAAAACTAAAAAGCAACAGTTGTTTCCAGTTAAAGTGAAACCGTAGACAGAAAGAAAAATGAATGGATGTAAGTCAAAGTTTGATTTCCTGGTATCGATATCAAATAAGTTTTTTTCGTCGTAAACTGAATTTTGAAGGCTAAATAAGTCCTCTGAGTAAATGCTATCATGGCTGAGACTAAGAACTACAATTATACCTGCTTAGAGCCAAACCCGAAGCAAAAACTAAAATAAAAGGGCTGAAAAAAATACAGACATACAGGCAGATAAACAGACACACACACAAACATCTTGCCTTTTATATATATATATTATCGATTTTCTGCACTATTGTAAGAACTGCAACATTGAAACTTCTGAATATCATTTCTTATGTCTTTGTCTATGAGTGTATCAAATTTGATTAAAATCGGACCACTCCTTCTATAACCCGTTTTTATTTTCGATTATCGATTTTCGATATTTATCGGGGGTACCCTGACACAAAACCTAGCTAAGAACACTTGCAGACGCTTATAGTACAACTGTGTAAATTTTAAAGAAAATCGGTTCAGCCGTTTTGGAGTCTATAGGTAACGGACACACACACACACACACACACACACACACACACACACACACACACACACACACAGTTCCATTTATAAATAAGTTTAGATTAGATAGATTTGAATTTATTATTATTATTTAAAATTTGAATCCTGCTGTTTGTCTTTTTGTGCCAATTCTTGAGACGTTTTTCAGGGGAATATAAGTTGAACTTGAACCTCCTTTAACAAATGGCCAAACGTTGTGACTATAGCAACCAAGATGAGAAGTCTATTCCGATCAAATCTTTCTGTAATTCGTGCGTAGTAATATAGTAATATTAACCCATTGCGTCTTAGCGGCATTAGCGCCTTGTTAGGATTGAAAGGATTTTAAAAAGAGGTATATGTGTTGTAGCGCAGTGTATATCGGCTCAGAATGAGAAATCGGTGAGCCGAGTTCGAATTCTAGTTGAATTCGTTACATTCACTTACGCGTAAATACCCTTGGAAAAGGTATTAATCCGTCTTTTCTCCCTCCAGCAATAGGTTAAAAAGCAGGACAGATTGGGTTCTATAGCCTTGGTTGGCAACCAGTCTACCACAGAAAGCAATGGCAACCTACTGCAGAAAAATCATGCCCAGTTAGCCATGACTCTTTCCAGACAAGATCATCCAAGCGTGTATTACGTACGGCGCTTAACTGACTGAATGATATGTTTGTGGAGAAAATTAAATATAATCAAGAAATTACATAAAAATAATAAAAAGGACAAATGAATATATTTCCCATTATACTAGTATTAAATGAATTTGAAATATGATTACCTCACTTGGCTTCGTCAAACATTTCTTCTCTTACACTCTTTCTCCCTCTTGGTCCAAGATGGAGCACAACGTTGTAATTACGTTCCCGCTGGAAACGTTAATTTCTCCTGTTGGCTGACGACCGAACTCTCTTTTCACTTTTCACCGCTTGGCGTTTGGATTTGTCTTCCAAAACTTCAACCTCTAAAGTAATTGGCTCTTAACATACTGACTGTTACCCCTCTGAAACCCTGCTCTGCCATTCATTTGCCCATCAAGTATGTTACGCGTTACTTTTCCCTGTTACTCTTTTCCTCTATCTGACCTGTGAGTATAAGTTTCTCCAAGCCCTCTTCCCTCATTACATGATCCAGGAACTTCAACTGTCTTTTCCTGATGTTAAGTATTAGTTTCATTTTGTTTCGATCCTCTCCAAAACATCGTCGTTGATAACATGTTTGGTCCATGATAGAAAAGAACAAATAGGCCATGATAAGGAAGGATATGACTTACCTCGGAATTCAAAACGGGCGCGAACGTGTCTTGCCTGCAAAATAATAAGTAAATATGGTCGCTATTGAAGACACAATTTATGCGCGCCTATCTCGTCCAACACGAGAAGATATTTGTACACATGCAAATTTTGGCTGTCTTGGAATAGAAAAAAACCCGGGTGTCAGCAGCGCTAGTGAGTTGTTTTTCTTTCTTTCTTTTTTTTTTTTTTTTTTTTTTTTTTTTTTGCGAATTGCGTGTGTTAAAGTTGTGTCTGTGGCTAGCCAGGTTCGCGTGAACGTAGCTAGCCTTGATTTTCACTTTTAGGTATCCTTGTCACATCGGAGTGGATTCCTGTGGAACCCTCCTCTGGTTAAGGTAGTCTCTCTTGTGAACCTAGTTAATGTGAGTAGGTGTTGTTCCTGACCTGTTCCCGGTTTCGTCTTTTGTTATGATCCAGGTCGAGATTCCCAACCTCCCCCAGTTTTATAAATCCCGTTGTTTGATCTCATCTGAGTCAGAATTTTTGTTTTCTCAACCACATTTTTTTTTCTTCTCCATCTCCCCTAGAAAGAGTGCTTTTTGGTTTTGTCATAAAAACAGAATACAGCGGCCACTTTATTTTTGTTGGTTGGACAGGTCCAATTAACATCAATATATTTATTTTGTATATTGAGTTGAAATTTTTGTTTGGGCTTTTGGTTTCATGTCCCCTTCCCTTTCATTGTTTATCATGCATAAATTTTTGTATATTTTTGTATGTATATAAAAAAAAAATTCAAAATTCATGTAGGGATGGTCTCCTTTTTTAGGTTTCCTGAATGTATGAGGTAGTATGGCGTATGGTGGATTGATTGACGATGGATGGGTCCTTATGGTGAATGAAAAATTGTAACGAGTGACTGGGTCGTGAGTCTGATTAGCTAGGTATAGAATAGTTAATGATGATCAACCTTAGTTTTCCCCACCTCAAAAAAAAAAAAAACAAAAAAAAAACACTGGCCTTGTGCCAAAATTATGTATTTTACATAATAAATGTTCTGCGTGTGTCAAAGTTGGACGTGCGGATTGACAGTCAGACTGACAAAGAGGAAGTAGGAGCGGCTTAGTTTCACAATTGCTTAGTGTAACGGCTGAGAAAGGGAAACACGAAATTCATTTCCTTGAGGCCACCGAAGAAAGAAAGAAAGAAAGAAAGAAACAAACAAACAAACAAACAAACAAAAACAGCTGGCCTGCCGACAAGCATAGCACTGCACTTTTTGAACCCCTTCATCATCATTTATTTTTTTTATTTTCTTTACTACAGTTATGACTTGACGAGACGGTAGGTTTATATGCAGGTAAGGTCATTGTGAACAGGTTGAGCGTTCAGGTAACCCCGATTTGATGAAAGGAATTGTCCTCCTGTCTGAATGGTTGTTTTCGACTTTTTGTGAGTTGCTCGTACGAGGAGGGATGTTGAAAAGCTTCCAGTCGGACCCAATTTCCAAATCTCAAGCAAATAACTAAACATCACGCTATGGTATAAACGGCGTTGAAATAATAAATGAGTAAAGGTCAGGTTTTGTTTACTATACCATCATTTTTATATTTTTGACTCCATAAGATTTCCTTCCTTCTTCACTAGGGTATATCAATCTCATGCCTTGCACGAAGATTCTTTTGGTAGCCATGAATTATCACCCTCTAACCGGACTCTCTAAGTTACTTGTTCAGCACTGCTGTAGCCCGGTATTGAACTGGCAACTTTTTGGATCAAATATATATGTATATTAATGTAAATTTGTGCATATTTGTTACTATATGTGTGTGTCAAGTAGAATGTAGTATCAGGTTGCTATCTGTGCTTGGTTTTATGTCCTGGGTCTTTGATTGTGTGGATTGTATTCTTGAATTCATTCATCAGTTTGCTGTATATTCTTTTTGTGGTGATTATGCGGTACCCCGTAACAAAACTTGCATAAATTTCTTTCCACATATTTTGTAAAAACTCGCAATGTCATTGGATAAAAATTACTACTTAACTATCGTAGGACAGTTTACCAATGGCAGCTTGAGAACAATTTATCTATCACGTTGTTTTTGCCAGCCAAGTTTCGTGCAGTTTCTTACAAATTAAGCTGCAGCCAGTTTTCTAAATTTTTCTAAAGCTTGCAATCTGATTGGTTAATTTACTTCTAAAAATTATTTCTGCACGGGACGGGATTTTCCCGCCGAGGCGTTTTGATCTAGATCTGTCAGTATTTAACCCAGCGACAAGTTCAGTTCGGCCAGGAAGCAGACGCATAGTGAGAAATTTACTTTCCAACTCTATTTACCAAAAGTATATTCAAACTCTTCATTCAAAAGATTCTTCAACAAACTGTTCATCATTCAAAATATTCACAGAACTGTTCAATGATTATCTAAACTTATTTATAGATGGAACTCTGTCTGTGTGTGTGTGTGTGTCCGTTACCTATAGACTCCGAAACGGCTGAACCAATTTTCTTGAAAATTTACACAGTTGTACTATAAGCGTCTGCGAGTGTTCTTAGCTAGGTTTTGTGTCGCGGTACCCCCGATAAATATCGAAAATCGAAAAAATCGGGTTATAGAAGGAGTGGTCCGATTTTAATCAAATTTGATACACTCAGAGACAAAGACATAAGAAACGATATTCAGAAGTTTCAAGGTTGCAGTTCTTACAATAGTGCAGAAAATCGAAAATATATATATATATATATATATATATATATATATATATATATATATAAAAGGCAAGATGTTTGTGTGTGTGTCTCTTTATCTGCCTGTATGTCTGTATTTTTCAGCCCTTTTATTTTAGTTTTTGCTTCGTAGGTAAAATTGTAGTTCTTAGTCTCAGTCATACCATTTACTCAGAGGACTTATTTAGCCATCAAAATTCTGTTTACGACGAAAAAAACTTATTTCATATCGATACCAGGAAATGAAAATTTGACTTACATCCATTCATTTTTCTTTCAATCTAAAATATAAAATATAAAATCTGTTTCGCTTTAACTGGGAACAACTATTGCTTTTTAGTCTTTTGTGCCAACGTCCAAAGAGTCTGAGCTCCAGGACCATGGGTTAGTTTTAAAGCTTTCATTACACTCGAGCAACGCCGGGATATACTGCTAGTTGTTGTAAATTACACCTTGAACATTCAAACAAGTGTCTTTACTGAATATCATAATCTCTATTTTCATTGCAACAAAATATTGCAATAATATAGTCTAAGCGAGACAACTCTTAATTTGTGCATAACATAATTTTACCTGGACTCACACTTGTGAACGTTTTAAATCAATACTTTTAATCTCCTCAAACATTGCTTGCAACTGATTTAATCTTCTTTCATCTTTGGATGTTTATTTAAATACAATTATACACCTTATTATACACCTTATTATTATAACAAATTTATTGATTTCTTCAACTGAATTTTAAATTTAAAAAATAAAATGTGTGTTGAGTTAGTGTAATTCTGCTACATTGTTATTATTAAGAGGAAATATTTTTTTGAATATTTAAACTTTTTCACCCCATTTTAGAACATTCGAAATTTTGTCTGTATTTCTGAGATGATGTAGTATTTACACTATTCAGACTATTGTTCTCATCTTTGTTGCCATTTGTACGACATTTCAGTTGTTGTACGCTCCGGCCTTCTTCAGGGGTATATAAATCTCATTCCTTGCGCGAAGCCTCTTTTGGTAGTCATGAGTTATCTCCCTCTAACCGGACTCTCTAAGTTACTTGTTCACCACTGCTGTAGCCCGGTATTGAACTGAAAACTTTTTGGATCAAGTCACTGGAACTAACCAACGTCTATATCCACTGTGCCATGTGTTCTTAATTTGTTTAAAAAATTTTTTTTTCTTACGTCAGCAGATGTACTATATTTTAGCATAGCAAATTTTATCGTCTGGTTTTGTGGTGGCAGACATATTAATTTGAAAATTCTTGCAAAAATAGTATAACTGTCGGATTTTAGTTACATTGTAAGAAATTATTTACAAATGAATTAAATTATTTTAAAAATGTTTTCTCATTAGAAAATCTTTGTGCTGTTTTTATTTTGTTTTAAACAATTTGGTGCGTTACGAATATTTGCTGTAAACTGGAAATATCAATACATAAACTGAAGCATTTCGTATTCGAAAGACAAACAAAAATAATAATAATAATAAGATATGAATTTTTCAAAAACATTGTTTTACTTTTATTTTTTAACATAACACGCTTGGCACTATTTCTTGAACGTAATAGAATGCAATGTAACACAAAAAACACATAATTGTTTACATTGAGATTCTTGAAGTACTTAAAATTAAATAACCTGCACCTATATGTTTTATTTTCAGTGAAATTTAGCGTAAAATAGCACATATGTAACTGCTATTGGCGTGGAAAGTTCAAATTCCAGCCTCGTTTACTGCGTTCATTTTTGCACAAAAAATGCTTTTTTTGCCAAAGGTATCGCCACTAAATCACTAAAAAACAGAATAGAGTATGAATAAAAAAAGGTCCCAAACTTAATAAAAACGAACTTTGTCCATCAAAATGTTGATATTATTATTAAGAGGAAAGATCAAAGTAATTTTTATTTATTTATAAAAAATTTTTAATCCCTTCTAATATGTTCGAAATTTTGGCAGAAAATCTTGTTTTGATTTGAGTTAGCGGGCAACCAAAAGGTTACGACTGTTTTACATTGGAAAACGTAAATGATTACATCGCCCACTATTTTTCCAGTGACAAACTCACAAACGCATTAATTTGGAAATTCTTACAAAAATCAAAAAATTGTTGGATTGTAATGAAACTTTCAGTACTCATTCACAAATGAATTAAAATTATTTTTGAAAATATTAATTTTTAAAAATCTTAGAATTTCATTTTTACTTCTGTTACCCACGTCCACGTACCATGAAATTTTAATAAATTTTTAATTTGTTGCGGTCTATAAGCACAGGACTTATTGGGAAATATAAAAGATCTATTATTTTTTTTCAAATTTTGCCTCTGTATCCGAAAATCTGCTTCGAAGAGTAAAATAAAAAATGCAATAAAACTTTGATATTATTTAATTTGATAAGCTTTTATTTGTTTGAATAAATAAAAATTAACGGACATAATAGTCTGAAGAAAAAAAAATTTTTTTTCGATTACTAATGAAATTTTAAAAGAATTGTTTTCATTTTTTTTATAATAATAATTTATAATATTTCACAAATATTTTTAAAATCATCAATGATTAGTTGCGGTTAGATTTTTTAGTTAAGAATTGATGATTAAATTGCCTATCCAAAATTGAAAAGTTTAATAAAAATCGTTTTTTGCCTCTATATTTTTAAAATAGTTTAATTTTTGTGTGTGTATTTGAAGTTTTTTTTTTTATATCGTAATTTCTATGTGCAAATAAAAAGGTCAGTTTCTTCCCTTACCTGAAAAAAAATTTGTACAATTTTGCCACATAAACGCCATACACATTTATCTCTAATCAAGAACCTTGTCAATCCATTCTTGATAAACGGCGGACAGAAAAAGTTCAAATCTGTGATTTAAGAAATAGTTTTATTCTAAATTTCACGCTATAAAGAAGCAATACTTGTGGAAATCAGATTAATTTAACATAAAATTTGGCTAATTTTCCAAAAGTATATTTTATTTTTGCAAAATTCTAAAAACCCAGAATTAACTTTTGTTTTAAATGTGTCAATCGCTCAAAAATGGCGGCAAAATTCAAAAATTGAAAAAATATCTCAAACTTTTATATTCCAATCAATATAATTTCTGTTTGAAATAAACCAGAGTATTTTGCTTACTGGACATATTACATTTAATCATTTAGCTTTCAATTAATTGGAGTAGATAGATCTATCTATCGCCCGGTTCACACTCCACCCACGTCTATTGAACAGGTTAAGAGGCTCATCCCTTGTTCCCTGTTCAGGATGTGGTTTCCTGCTTTCTCTTTCCCAATCTTTTCACTCTTACGTAGCCCCCTGCACATCATTGGCGTTACCGCCTTGCTCGGGGTGATACGTTTAAAAAAAAAAAATTAAAATTAAAATAAAAGTTTCAAGAAAACTTTTTTCATTTTTAAAATGTCAAAAGTTAGATATCGTAAATGACTGAACAGGAGGTACCTGAATTTATTTCGTATCCGAATGGTTTTAAATAAAATAGATTAGGCTATCTAGCCTCGAGTGCTAACCAGTCTAGAAGAACAACTCCAAACCGTGAAGAAAGCAATGGAAAATAATACTCCACTATCTTTCTGAAGAAATCATGGCGATTCACAAATAATAAAGGAAAAAAGGAATCTAGGTATAACCACGATTGCTTTGTCCTGCAATGACGTGGCATTTAAAAACATTGTTTAGTGTTGAATTTCGCTTGGAATTCATTTCAAGTGGAAATCATAATACCGGTTTATGCAAAAAAGAAAGAAAGAAAGAGAGAGAGAGAGAGAGAGAGAGAGAGAGAGAGAGAGAGAATTAAATTTTAAAAATTATAATTTAATATCCACTTTTTTGTGTGTCAAGAAAGTTGACGAAAAATAATAACTGTTTTTAAAACTTGTTTTACGAAGGACTGTTGCTTTGAAAACTTGAACGGCTCACACAAAAAATGGCGTACGGACGTTTTTGCTACTAACTTTTTTGTGAGCAGTACATTTTGTGAAAACCGTCGGATCGTAATGTTCATGTCAAAAAGTTAGGCGTTAGTAATTTTTTAGGATAAAAAATTGTCGGAACTCTCATACTGTGGGTAGAATAAATTAAATAAAATTCACTTTAAATTTTTTTAGTTTTTTAAGATCTCATAAAAAATATGGCATTTAGAATTAAAAATATAGACAGGATGCGGAAAAATGAAAACCTACAAATCGTCACCTAAATGCAACATAAAAAGGGCCGATGAGCATATTGGCCGAAAGATGGTGATCAAACCCACAAAGATAAAGATATTTAGTCAAGTCACTTGCACACAAATACTTTTTTGGAGAAAGGTAAAATCAGTCTCTTCCCTCCAGTTATGGGTTAAAAATAATAGGACAGATTGAGTTGGCAACCAGTCTACCGCAGAAAGCAATGGCAACTTACTGCGGGAAAATCTTCTGCCCAGTCAGTTATGTCTCTTTCAAGACATGATCGCCCAAGCGTATATCACGTATGGCACTTAAACTGACTGATTGACTGTTTGAAAATAATGCGCGTCATAGGTAAACAGGTCCGGTTACTCTTGTTGATTGTCCCAAGCCGCAAAAGGCCGACAACTTCGTCATTCGTAAATTTGACTGCAGTAAAGCAGACATGTAAAACTACTTCGCTCAATAACGATTACTTTTCTTTTTTTTTACAACCCACGTTTGTTAGTCCTTCATTAACAAATATTCTAAGAGAAGTTACCAGAAAACAGTTTATTATTTTTTTCCTTGTTCTTCATTTGGATGTTAAAAGAAAATGGATGAAGATCTGTTGTTTTCACCAAATAATGAAAAACATGCCCAACAACAAGAAGACATCGTCCTCAGTGATGATGACGATGACGACGATGATGATGGTGATGGTGATGACGACGATTCTTCTACAGAACACTCAACAGCACCATGTCTGACGCAATCTTCATTCCTGGTACTTTCAGGCTTTTTGTTGTTTTTAAATTATTCTTGGAACTCTTAGCAAAGTTAATTTAAATTCATCTTGAATTCATTTTCACTTTTACTAAGGAAAAATATTAAATGCTTCTTTTGTAACCCCCTTTTTTTTTTCGTTTTTGATTTTTAGGCACCGGAAAGAAAGAAGTTCTTGAAAATGTTTTCGTTTATTTATTTTCGTATAATTTTTTTTTTCAGTAATAATTTAATAATTATATTTTTTCTGCATTCTCGAAATGATTCTATTCATTCATTTTATTTTTAACACTGATAGTATTTTTCTAAAATAATGGAAAAAATAACATGAAATTTTGTCGAGAAATTTTTTTTTTATTGTTTAATTTTTCGTTTAATGTCAAATTTCAAACCAAAGTCGACATTTTTTTCTCTAACCTTGTTTGTTTGAACTAAGCAATAATGTTTGACATTTTTAAGATTTTTTAAAACTCCAGTTCGTGTTCGTAGGTATTTTATTTAAAGATGATTAAGTCTGGCTAAAGGCCATAGTTGTGAATCAGTCAATCAATGAGGATCGAACTTTGAACGATCTTGGGGTTAAGATTGGGTTATTTTCTTTTAACGCCAAGGCTCCAAGATATTTCATTAGATTTTTTTTTTGTGACTGACAATATTGTCACAATAACTACAATCTACTTCAGTCTTCAGTGAAAACTAAACTTAGTCGTGAACTGCATTAGCTTGCTTACCTTTGCTCTCTGTCGAGATTTACATTGTTTAAATTAAAAAATAAATAATTTTAAAAACTTGTGAATGACATTTTTTTAAAAAAAGGTATCCCCATGATTAGATAAGCTTGCTGCTTGAGTTGTGATTGTCAGTTTTTGTTTCTGATCATTAATTGACGCTTAAAAATCATTTAAATGAAATCGATAAAGGGAACAGTTCATACCACTTTCATAGCTGAGGACCAATTATAACACTACATAAGTCACTACAATAACGACTGTCTTCGTTTTTATTTTGAGAAAATTAAGCCCCTTTTGGTGCGATGGTGTGCATAAGTAGGTGTCTAGTTTTCTAAGGTAGATTGTGTACAATCTACTTTAGAAAGTACTATTGGGTTTCAGCAGGTGAGGGGCTCTGTTAGTGTTGATGCTTGTTGTTTTTGACACTGGGTATTTTAGTTATTTTTCAAAACCTTCCCAGGGTCGCTGTTTTCTTAAATCATCGGCAATTTTTTTGTTTACGCATTTCAACAAAGCTTTGTTAAGAAGATTAAGAAGTTACATGGATCAAGCAAGATACCTACAATTAACAATTTTGTTAATTTGTAATTAATTTACCAAGTAACAATTGAAACTCCGTTAAAAAAAAAACTCTCGATGAACAGAACAATAGTCTTTTTTTTGTTTTGTTTTTTAGTAAAAACTAGAAAGTTTTAAGTTGTGTTATTATATCAGAAAAAAAGTAATCGAAATTAATTGTGTAACTTTATTATAAGTGTATAGTCAGTGCTATTTTTTTTTTATTTAAGTAATTTTTTAGGGAAAAAATTGCATTTAGATTTTTTTTTCACTCTTTTTATTTTAGGTTTATTTTTCCAACAGAACCACCGAAATGTTTTATTTTAAAATAAATTTGTAATATCCAGGGAATGTATTGCAACATGACTTTTCTTCTTTTTTTTAAAAAAAAAAAGAAAGAAAAAGTAACAACACTCGCACTAAAAAACAGAACGGAACATTAACCAAAATATTTAAATGAAATGGTAATGCACTAACAAAAAAAAAAACAAAAAAACAATGGCATTTTTAGAATATTATCTTTTTTTATGAATGATAATCAGTACTGATT
This sequence comes from Ascarosepion bandense, assembly GCA_037127315.1. Lineage (NCBI taxonomy): Eukaryota > Metazoa > Mollusca > Cephalopoda > Sepiida > Sepiidae > Ascarosepion > Ascarosepion bandense. Next base: position 1,114,488 of record JBBBDQ010002478.1, on the reverse strand, counting down.
AACTTAAATTTAATTTTCCCCACGAAACAAATTGGAAACTGACAAAAATTATAAATTCTAGCTATTTTCTCCCGCTTTTTGGTGTTACTGTTGAATCACGATGATTATCAGTGGCAGAAATGAAAAAAAATGAGTTTATTGTTTTTATTAAAGATTTTAAAAATAATAATACAATTCAATATTCAGCTTCAATCTATAAACTTAATTTCTGTCCTTTCATTACCACCTTGTTTTTGTTTGTATGAGTTGCCTGACTTTTTGTTAGTACTTACTCTCAGTCAGTAGACTTCTTGTTAGTCATAGTCACTTAAAAATAATCGGGTTGTTTTTGCTTAACCGCTTACTAGTATGTAAATAAGCAGAATAGGCTCTAACCTTTTTTTCCCCCCTTGCGACGCAATCTCTACTGAGGCCTTTTCAAGGTTAAAGTAAATAGACATCGCCAAGAAAAGTTGAGTAGGTCTCGTGAAATAAATTTCTTTGAAAAATGGTTTTGTAAGAAGTTAAAGTAAAATGAACTTGAACGTGAAAAAAAGTCAGTTGTTTTGACTCCCATAGGTAGAAAGTTTTACAATATTTACATTTTTAAAAATGTAATTTTAAAACACAAGACACTAACTTATGATGACTTGATTTTTTTTTTCGATATTCTTGATCTGAAATACTTATGACGTGATGGATGAATTGTCGTGTCAGTCAGTCAGTTAAGTGCCATACGTGATATACGCTTGGGCGATCATGTCTCGAGACATGACTGACTGGGCAGAAGATTATCCTACAGTAGGCTGCCATTGCTTTCTGCGGTAGACTGGTTGCCGACCAAGGTTATAGAACCCAATTTGTCCTGTTATTTAACCCATAACTGGAAGGAATAGACGGATTAATACCTTTTCCAAGGCCATTTGCGCGTAAGTGAATGCAGTGAATTCAGCTGGAATTCGAACTCGTCGTGTAAAGAAAGCAAAAATGAAAATAATAATACTGATATCTCATTTTAACAGATATATTTATTTACCAAAATTACAAAAAAATATCTTGAAATACTTTAAAGAGTAAGACGATTTCGGAATCTCCTGTAACTCTTTCAGACAATCTCATTGTTTAAGTTGGTGAATGCTGCCATAATCCTTGATTTCAGTTCATCTTTGATGTTACAAGGAGTTTTATTGGTCTCTTGCTCAACTGCACCCCATACATAATGTTTTGGTGCCAATGGTGAGTGATATTATTTACTCTTCTCCCCCACTTGAGAGAGATGTGACACAAGGTCTTTTTTTAATGTGGGGACCCTGAGTGCGAACGCCCAAGTACTGGTCAAAACATTACCTATCCACCGCAGTGGGTAGGTTCAGAACTGGTCTGAACTGGTCTTAATTGGTCATTACGCTCCCCAGCCAAAAGGCCGAGAAGCGATAATGAATAACACGTGAACACACAAGCTATCTAGTAAGGGAAGTGTCTGTATTTCTGAACTAAGGGAGGTAAGCCTACAGAGCTGGCCTCACTTTCATGGGGCTGTTTTGTATCCATGTTTTATGGAGCTATATACATCATAACACATAATAATCGAGGAAGTTGTAGTCTGGGGAGTTAAGTGGCCAGACGTAGTGGGTGATGTGTATGCAGAAATTGTCTGACAACCATGACTGGGTGCTTGTGTGGCATGGTGCAGAGTCGTGTTGACAGACATAGGGTCTTCCAGCAGGCACCCTCTTGACCTAGGCCAGCACTATCTCTTCAAGGCCTCCATATTGAGTCTGAGGCCCCATGGGAAGATGAATGGAGACACAATATCATCATTGCTAGTGATTAATCCAAACACCTTTGTAATCATCATTAGGCTCTACACTACTTACATTATTCAATCTGTTGTCCTCATCTTTGCTGCCATGTTCATGACATTTCGGTTGTTCTATGCTCTGGCCTTCTTCAGGTGCTAAATATTTCGAACTGAACCCTTTATTATGATCACTGGGTATATCATTTTCATTCTATGTGCAATGCCACTTCTGGTAGCCATGTAGTTATCTCCCTTTAACTTAACTTTTCTAAGTTATTTGTTCACCATGGACACATGTCCCAGTGGATATAAATGTTGGTTAGTTCCAGTAACTTGACCCAAGGAGTTGTGAGTTCAATACCAGGCTACAGCTATAGTGAACAAATAACTTAGAAGAGTTAAGTTAAAAGAAGATAACTCATGGCTACCAGAAGAGGCATCGCACATGGAATGAGAATGATATACTCCAGTGATAGTAATAAAGGGTTTGATTTTAAATTCCTAACACCTGAAAAAAGGCAGATTCTATAATGGCTGAAACATCATAGACATGGCAGCAAAGGACAATAGTCCAAATAATGTAAATAGTGAAAATACTACTTCATCTCAGAAGTATAGACAAAAATCATTAGACTCTCCAGCTCTTTTTGAATCCTCTGTACTGTCCTCAGATTGACATCTAAACAATTTAAAATGCTTGTATTGGAACTTCTGGCATAAATACTAAGCAGTCCAGCATGCTGTTTCCAAATTTCTGGTGGAGGGAATTGAGTCATGGTGCTCTTTTTCTTATAGATGATGCCCAAATGATCCATACTGTGCAGTTGACAAAAACAAAAATCTTGCATATGTGAAATTAAAAATAAAAAATGGTGATAATTTAAAGAGTTCAACATTTCATAAAACTGAGTTTAAGCATAAGAGAGAGAGAATTATTACAGATCATCATTTTAGGAGTGAAGGTGGGGTCTTTCAGATTGTTCGTCATCTAAACCCTCAACTATTTAGCTGAAGGTCTTCTTAAACAAATTGTGTTTTACACGTGGGTTTCTACCAGCTGACAATGAGTAAGTCTAACCTTTTCTTCCTTTTTCTTTTTTTAAAATCATGACAGCATGTTTTGTTCTCACACAAAATGCATGCCAGCTATTGATAAATAACTTAAAAAATAGTTTATGAAAACAACTTGTGGAAAAGCAAAAATTTCTAATTGTGGTCACAATGTTTTTATTCCAAAATTGGAGAAGCATAACTAATGTTGCCCAGTTTTTTGCCTCAACACAAAGCAAGACTCTTTTTTGTCCTATTTCATATCAAAAGTTATTCCTTTTGTAAAAAAACAACAAGAAAGACATTTTTTATTTTAAGAAGATTAATTCTCTTACTAAAAATGAGGGTAAAATAATTCTTAAATCTTATTACTAGGTTTCAGTGTTTTTGTTGTATGATTTTTTTCTTATCTGCTGATATACTTTGAAAGAAAAGTCAGTGGTAATTGTCATATGTTGATTGGTTGTTTTGTTTTTATGACATATCAACCTCGGCAGGCCATTTATTGCCAACTAAATTTTATTTATTTATTGCTGGTAATACCTTTTTCTTTCAACAATTTATTGTTGTTTTTATATAAGTTTTGAGTCTAGTAATACTTTTTTTTCTTTTCGAGTATCAAGATTCATTGGGATTTGTTTTTTTTTTAAGGGCAGGGTCCCCAAGTCCTACCCTGTTATTTAACCCATAACTGGAGGGAAGGGACGGATTAATACTTTTCCCAAGGGTACCAGTGCTTAAGTGAATGCAGGGTATTCAGCTGGAATTCGAACTCTGCTCACTGATTTCTCTTTCCGAGCCAATATCCACTGCACCACAACGAACATCCGTCACTAAACGCTTACAGCACCTGATATTCCCAATCAGTCACTCATCTAAGTACTGCCCAGGCTCAACGTTGCTTAACTTCAGTGATCGAGCAAGAACTGGTATATTCAACGTGATAGGCCGTAAGCCTAATTGTCATATGTAATTACCATTCAGAACGTTTTCTGGGCACACAAAGATTTTTAAAAAAAATCTTTTTTTGTTGATTTTCAAGTTTATATAATTTAATGTGTAGTGTAACTCTGATATAAGAGAGTTGCAAGGACCGGATAACTGTTCTCTTATATCCGGGTTTGGTCTATTTTATATACAGTATAACCCAGATAAAAGATAAACCCGAATATAAGATATATTTTCTCTGGGCCCCAAATTATAGCCTGTGGTAGTGTATATAAAGTAGACCAAACCCGGATATAAGATAACTTTTATCCGGTCCCAACTACTCTCTTATATCAGGGTTACACTGTACATTAACACAGGCTCTAATTCGGGGCCCAGATAAAATCTCTCTTATATCAGAGTTTCTCTTATATCCGGGTCACACTGTATTTGTTATCTAAAAACCATAACTGACAAAAGACAAAATTAATCAAAGAGTAGGTAGAAAAACAGTGCAATTTAGAATAAAAAAATGATATGACAAATCCTCTGAAAAGTTTTGTCTTTTAGATTAATTTACTTTTCACTTTTAATATCAATATTGTTGAGAAAAAAAAATTGTGTGATTGACAACTTTCTAAGAAATACTCTCTTTGACGAAAAAACTTCAAAGTAACAATAACATTTTCTAAGAATCATTAAAAATTCCCTCTTGTTGAGTGACGGTTTCATGCTTAAACGCAATATTTCTAAGTGTCCACTTAATATTTACACTCAATCCCTGATATTAATCAGTTTTATTTATAACTACCAGTCATTCAAGTGCCATATGTGATACATGCTTCAGCGATCATGTCTCAAAAGAGATATGCCTGGCTGGGCAGATGATTTTTTTCCTGCAGTAGGTTGCCATTACTTTCTGTAGTAGATTAGTTGGCAGCCAAGGCTATAGAACCCAATCTGTTTTTTTATTTAACCCATAACTGGGGGAATAGATGGATTAGTACCTTTCCCAAGGGTATTTGTGCATAAGTGAAATGCAACAAATTCAACTGGAATTCGTACTTGGCTCCCCAATATCTTGTTCCAAGCCGATATCCACTGCACCACAACGCACATCTTAATCAGTCAGTTATGTGCCATGCATGATACACGCTTTGGGAGATCATGTCTCAAAATATACATGACTGACTGGGCAGAAGATTATCCAGCAGTAGGTTGCCATTGCTTTCTGCAGTAGACTGGTTGCCAGCCAGAACCAAATCTATCCTGTTATTTAACCCATAACTGGAGGGTAGAGATGGATTAATACCTTTGCCAAGGGTATTATGCATAAGTGAATGCAAGAAATTCAACTGGAATTCGAACTCGGCTCCCTGATTTGTCGTTCTGAGTCAATATCCACTGCATCACAAGCACACATATATAATGTGCTAAAAAGTGGTTAAACCAAGACAATTATAGGAAACAACACACACACACAAACTCAACTAAAACCAAATATTCAGCATTACCCAAATAGATGAATGCCAATTGTTTTGTAAATTTGATTGTGGTAAAATATTCAGTTAATAAATTATTAAAATTCTGAAATTTTATTGATGTTATAATCTCTTTTGGTATCTGAGTTTTAACACTGCATCAAGTATATAAATAAAAATGAAAGCATTTCACAGATTTATTAAGTAACAGTGAAAAAAAAAACTTTCTTTGTCAGGTCTCTAGTATAAATATACCACCTGTAAGTTTTTAATAATAAAACATGGCAAATTATTATTTTTAGTTAATGATTATAACAGAAAATATGATAAATGAGTTTTATGTCACTATAATCGTTATTTGTACTCAAGTTGAGAAACTGCAATAGAAAATGAAAGTGTTTACTGTTTTTTTTTTTTAAATGACTCATTTTTTAGATAAGACTATTTCCTGAGGAAATTATGATGTATGCACATGTTATTTTCATTTACTGAATAAGGAAATATTGGCCTTTTTTCCAAGAAAGTACTTAGTTGGCTGTTACAATTGCAAATATTAAAGATGAAAATCACAAGTAAAATCAGGTCCCAACTTTTTCCGTCTTTTTTTAAAATTTGGTCGATGTAACATTTAACTCTATGTTTTGCGCCACTGCAGAGGTAGTGTTAATGTATATCCCACTGCCTGGGTATTAACTAAAACCCAAGAGTCTAAGCTTGATGGAACCTACACTCAGATGCTGAGAGCTATACTTAACATTTCTTGGAGACAACATCCAACGAAATCACAGACCTATGGACCCATCCCTGATATTTCTACAATCTTATGCGAATGCAGTGCAATGCTAGTGAGCCAAACAAAGTCTTTCTAGTGATCTTTACTGTTTTAGATACTTTGCCATGGCATGGCACTTGACAGGCTCATTGCTCAGCAACCACTTACATTGACCAGTGATGTTATGATACAGAATGCCACTCTAATGACCTTCTGACCTTCATACTTGTGATGATAGACTCATGAATGTCCAAGATAGCTTGACAATAAAATAGAATTTTATAGTAATAGCCACACAGTATTTTGCAGTATATGCTTAACTAGCAGTATAGCCCAGCGTTGCTCGGGTGTAATGAAAGCTTTAAAACTAATCCATGGTCCTGGAGCTCAGACTCTTTGGATGTTGGCACGAAAGACTAAAAAGCAATAGTTGTTTCCAGTTAAAGCGAAACTGTAGACTGAAAGGTAAATGAATGGATGTAAGTCAAATTTTGATTTCCTGGTATCGATATCAAATAAGTTTTTTTTCGTCTTAAACTGAATTTTGAAGGCTAAATAAGTTCCTCTGAGTAAATGCTATCATGGCTGAGACTAAGAACTACAATTATACCTACTTAGAGCCAAACCCAAATCAAAAACTAAAATAAAAGAGCTGAAAAAAAATACAGACATACTGGCAGATAAACAAACACACACACAAACATCTTGCCTTTTATATATATATATATATATATATATATTATCGATTTTCTGCACTATTGTAAGAACTGCAACCTTGAAACTTCTGAATATCGTTTCTTATGTCTTTGTCTATGAATGTATCAAATTTGATTAAAATTGGACCACTCCTTCCATAACCTGATTTTTTTCGATTATCAATTTTCGATATTTATTGGGGGTACCTCGACACAAAACCTAGCTAAGAACACTTGCAGACACTTATAGTACAACTGTGTAAATTTTCAAGAAAATCGGTTCTGCCATTTCGGAGTCTATAGGTAACAGACACACACACACACACACAGACAAAGTTCCATTTATAAATAAGTTTAGATTAGATTAGATTATAAATTAAGGAGCGCCCTAACTTTCGAAAAAACAAGATTGGATTGAACTCATAATTACTTTGTCATCAAATTCATGAACCAATGCTTTAATTCACTAGGATATTGTATCATTGGACAATTCTGAGTGGCGACCTTGGAGCCTTAAACCTAATCTACCTGCTGATAAGTGCTGCTGATTGACTGCACTTACTTCAGGCTTCACTCTTTATGTTGTTGTTGTTGTTGTTGTTATTGAAACCTTGCTGTCACTTCTTTTTCAGGTATTATTAAAGATTTGTGAGAAATGTGTTTGAACTAATATGTCATAATTTGTACTTTGCTTTTTTTCATGAAGCTTAATTTTTCATATACCTCTTATATGTCTTATTTAAGGTACCCAAGATCAACCTTGGAACCTCAAGCCAAAGTTCAGCCTGCAAAGATACACTTGGAGGTATTTATCTTTTAATGTTTAACTTCCAATTCTGTTACATTCCTTTTCTGTTTTTCTAAAGGTGTTCTGTTCTGTTTAACTCAAAGAGAATTATATGCATTTACTTTATAATCATCTATGAAGTAACAGTTTTTAGTTTTCATTTTAGAAATATTTATTAATCTACACTTAAAATTTTTTTATTGAATTCAACCAACAAAGATTTTAATTTTTGATTGTATTTTTTCCAATTTTCAGAATATGATTGTAGATAAAGTGTTCAAAGTTTATGTTTGGCTAATTTTCATCTTCTCCATCATTATCAGCAATTGAATATTGTCCGTATCATAGACAGGAGATACATATTGGCACATTTTTGGAAGGTTAAATTTCCAATTTAAGTATATTGATTTAAAAAAAAATATTTTGATGATTATTTGCATTGTTTTTAAAAAATGTAAATTGATTTCTCTACCAATTGAAAGGATTAAATAAGTGCAAAATAAAAAATGAGTAGACAATCAAATTAAATGGAATTGATCCAGTTTGCTCTGTAAATTCATTGTAAACTGATTCTCCTACGGAAGACCCTCCTCTCCAAAAAAAGAAATAAAAATTGTTTATACACAATGTTACTAAGAAGTGTAGCGAAATAGAATTTAATAATTTATTTTTCAAATCTTTTTGTATATTATTGTCTATTTAGCACTCTAGATTACAAATTTGCAGATTATTTTCTTTTTTTAAATTTTAAAAACAAAATGTTAATATATCTGGTCAAGATAGAAATTTCAGTAGGGAAATCAATTTACATTGTTGTCCTCATCTTTATTGCCATGTTTGCAACATCCAAAAAGTTGTAAAGGTGCTAAGAATTTCAAACCAAACCATTTGTTTTGATCACTGGGGTATGTCATTCTCATTCCATGTACAATGGCACTTCTGGTAACCATGTAGTTATCTCCCTTTAATTTAACTCTCTAAGTTATTTGTTCACCACTGCTATAGCCTGGTATTGAACTCACAATTCTTTGGGTCAAGTTACTGGAACTAACCAACGCCTACATCCACTGGGCCATGTGTCCTTGATGACATCAGTCTATGAATTTCTGGGACTTATAAACATAATATCTCGGTAATCATTTTTTACCAGAGCTCATATTGCAATCTGGGGCACTAATGATTTTCTCCTTCATTTCAGAAGTATAGACAAATACAGGAGATCAATTTATACTGAATATACCTATTACTTTTTATAAAATATAAATTAAAAAGATAAGTCATGATTTTAAGTCAGTCAGTTAAATGCCATACGTGAAACACGCTTGGGCGATCATGTCTCGAAAGAGACATGACTGACTGGGCAGAAGATTATCCCACAGTAGGTTGCTAATTGCTTTCTGCGGTAGACTGGTTGTCAGCCAAGGCTATAGAACCCAATCTGTCCTGCTATTTAATCCATAACTGGAAGGAAGAGATGGATAAATACCTTTCCAAAGGGTATTTGTGTGTAAGTGAATGCAATGGATTCAGCTGGAATTCGAACTCAGATTTCTCGTTCTGAGCCGATATCCACTGTACCACAACACACATCCGTTATAATAATAAAGTTTTTGAAAAAAGAATTATTTCTATTTGCATTGCCTGTTCTAAAACTCAATGAAAAGGCTTAGTCATATCAAATATGGAATTGTTTTTTTTCTTTTTACCTGAAAAATGGTCATCAAGGTTAGAGATCATAGAAAACATTGACTAATACTTTCATGAAGAATTTATATAAGAGTTTGTCAAAAATTGTTATCCAATAAATATTGATGTACATTTCTTAAGCGCCTATATCCTTTTAGTGCATTGTGGTACATTGAATATCGGCTTGGAACGAGAAATCAGGGAGCCAAGTTCGAATTCCAGCTGAATTCATTGCCTTCACTTACGCGCAAATGCCCTTGGGAAAGGTATTAATCTGTCTCTTCATTCCAGTTATGGGTTAAATAACAGGACAGATTGGGTTCTATAGCCTTGGCTGGCAACCAGTCTACCGGAGAAAGCAATGGCAACCTACTGCAGGATAATCTTCTGCCCAGTCAGTCATGTCTCTTTCGAGACATGATCTCCCAAGCGTGTATCATGTATGACACTTAACTGACTGACTGAGCAATCATAGCTTGCCATAATTTCCTGTCTTTTTGTTGCTCTCAGTAGCTTTTTCCGCTTTGCCATTCCTCTTTTCCTTGTTCTAACATCTATTGACTAAAATTTGTTAAACACATTACTCATTATTTTCTCCTGTTTCTCTTGCCTTCAGTATATCCTATGACTTAAATTTCATAATATCATAGTACAACTTTATCACATAGTCTTAAATGTTATCATCATCATCATTTATCAAAATAAAAACATCAGATAAGACAGATTCAAAACACTACATCGTGATACCCATGAGTTCTGAGGACTGTGGCCTTTTGTTAATCTTTTATAATTCCTCAAAATTCTTCTTTATTTTAACTTATGATCTGGAGTTTTTGATGTCTTAAAGAATTTCAATTTCTGGTTTAGTAGTTACAATTTTGTCTGGTGCCTATTTCTTATGTAACTGCAAATTCTTGAGAGACTTGACATACTTTATTACTTTTCCTGATTCCAAATCAAAAGCTCCAGAACTTTTGGCATTGTTTACTCATTTTAGTGCATAAATTAGCACAAAAGTATGTGTGTGTGTGTGTGTAAATCCTTTTTCACTGAATGCACTGATTGTATGTTCTAATCTTAGGTAGAAATGTTGTTGTATAAATTGGTATAAAAGTGTGTATTTGTGTATATATTTCTGAGCCAAATTAGAATCAAAGGGTGCAATAGGGACAAAAGTATAAAATGCCTAATAGAAATAACTGAAAATAGTTCTATGTGGATATGGAAAAAAAAGAAGTGTTTCAGTGAACATGACAGCATGACATGACTGATCATGAATGCGTAATGAAGTTCACGTTGCATTCTCTGAACTTGTGGTTTGCCATTTCTTTTTTTATTAAATCTAATTTCGCTGTTAGATATTTGAACTAGTATATCTACAATGCACTACTATATCATTATAATGGGGTCTCACATCAAGGGGGGGGGGGTATGCGCAAGTGAAATCGTTGAGAGGAAGGCCCCAAAACAGTGCACATTCTCTCCTGATGACCCCAAATTTAAATATGAATTTGAGAGGAATACATTAAAAGAAATTCAATGAAGTAATATGCTGTAGAGAAGTTTGGTGGAAATGTTATTGGCATGAGGAGCATTACAAATTCAGCTCACTTCAGGTGAGTTTCAATTACTTTCCAGTAATTTCCTTCTTTATATATATATATATATATATATATAGCCTGTTTCACTGTATCACAGCTCATGAGTGTGGCTAGACATATCCACTTGCTTCTGGCCAGGATTGAAACTCAATCGATTTGGTGTCAGTCAAAGTCGCTACCCCCTAAGCCATAGGTGCATGGAATCAGAGAAGGGAAATTTTAATGTTTTGTATATAAGCAGTGTATACACATGCCAGTCACCGAAAGAACTCAATTCATTTCTGAAGAGTAATGCATATATCGCAGAAATGGAAACTGTTTTTAAAATTTTCTTCTCTAGAGATCTCAATCGTAATGAGAGCATAATATATGCTCATCAGAAATAGAAACAACCATATAATCAGATATCCACCATAAACCTACAGACACCCAACAATATCTTCATTTTAAGAGCCATCACCCAAAGAGTTAAAATCCATCTCCTATTCCTTAGCACATAGGGTTTGCACTATATTGGCCAACAAACACCTCTGAAAAACCTACCTAGAAGAACTATGTGACACTCTAAAAAAACAAGGCTATCCCACAACTTATAAACAAAGGTTTTGAACTAGCAGAAAAAAATACCTCTTGACAATCTACGAAACCCAAAGAAATGCATCATCGAGCAGACTCTAGCATATATCTCAACATGCAACAGGAACAACCCAGAATCATTCACAGAAATTTTTAAAAATTTAGAAGTACTAAACAAAAATGATAGAATAAAAAACATTAAATACAAACAAAATAATTAAGAGCAAACACCAAACCAAAAATTTGAAACACATATTAACCTCATCCAAATTTAGCCAACACCCGATACAGGAGGTTACAAAATGTAACAATAAAAGATATGGGGTTTGTGATTTCATTATAAAAGGAAACATCTACACTTTTGAAAACCTCACAAAGACACTCACAACAAACAAAAATTTGAACTGCAATTCCAAAAATATTGTATATTCACAAAATGTAATAAATCTTATATAGGAATCAGCCAAGCATTAAACAACAGAGTATCCCTTCACAGAAGCAACATCAAACTTTCAAACAACAAAAATCTCTTGGTATTACAACACATCTTCCAATGCAATCAAGGCAAATTTAAAATTATGCCATTATATCAGACAGACAATGACTCAAAACTACAAATACAAAAAAAACTTCATAAACAAATTTAAACCAGCACTTAATTGATCCTAACTCTCCCCCCACCACACACACACACACACAACATGTGCAGCACAGGCATATGCTCACACATACACACACATAAATTTATACACATACTAGTAAGAACAAATGTAGTGACACACACATGAGCCCTACACAACATAGGAAGTGTATATGTATGTGTATGTCTATGTATATATAAATTGAAAAAACAAATAAAAACAATACCTTCTTTTGTCAGTTATTTAACACATCCCAAATCATTTTATTACCCCTTAAAGTGGAAAGACATTCCCTCACATGTATAAGATGGGAACTGCTACCACACACAAAGGAAAGTAAAGAAGTGTTTGGGTAATTACCTATTTATTAAACATTAATATTTCAAGATCAAAATCTCATCTTCAGAATGACAGAGAAGCTTTTGTCTGTCCAGGTGTTTTCACGGCCTTTGAAAGAATGGCTATTCCTGGTTGGCCGTCTGCTGCTGCTGTATGTGTGTGTGTGTGTGTGTGTGTGTGTGTGTGTGTATGTGTCTGTGTATTCTAGTTGGGGCCTTTTTGGTCTGATGATATCAGTCTGCTTGTATGTGTGGTTTATCTATATATATATATATGTGTGTGTGTGTGTATATATATATATAGTGACTGAAAAGTAACTCCCCATTTTAAAATACTTATAATTTGTTTATTAACTATAATTTCTTTTGCAAGACATGAATATGAGAGGAAAGCATTTAGCATAAGGTTTTATTTAAAATTCAATATGGGTACCAAATTTTTCTACCAGCTTCTTGAGCTGCCCAGAAATTGCATTAACTGATTTCACCAGGATCTCTTATAATTTTTTTTTTTTAATCATATCACCCCGAGCAAGGCGGTAACACCACTGATGTGCAGGGGGCTACGTAATAGTGAAAAGATTGGAAAAGAGAAAGCCGGAAACCACATCCTAAACAGGGAACAAGGGATGAGCCTCTTCACCTGTTCAATAGACGTGGGTGGAGTGTGAACCGGGCGATAGTTTAGTCTATCTATAGAAGATATAATAAGGTGTGCTTGTCAAGGGGCTGCATGCAGCCCACAAGCCACATGCCATGCTTGCTCTAATCTGATTTGCCCGAAAATGAACACCATTCTCTAATTTGTTTTGCCTTCTGTCTAAAACTAGCACCATTCTCAAATCCATTCAAGCTTCTATTCTACCCAAAACAAACACCATTGAGTCCCAGTTATAACTTTCAAGTGACAAGACAAAATGTTATTACATCTGCTTTGTGGCTTCTGGGTTGTGATAGCCCTAAATACATTGTCTCTTTCTACCTGATATTGTATCTATCCATATATTGATCAGGATCACCTGTGCCTTGTGTGGCACACTATATGTCATCATACTCTGTACCACCAATTTGACAAGGTATCTATCAATTCCTCTTTTACTTGTCATTACATCATCATTGACAGTTACTTCATAAATAATTCCTAATCTAGTCTGTGCAGTTGTCTTGGCCTCTATGCCAGTATAGTTAACCTGACCAATTGGCAAGTTGTCATAACAATATCTTAAAATAAACCCACTCATTTGTTATTTTAACCATGTTGTGTTTTATTTCTTTTCCACCTTATTGTTTCTATCCTGACCTGTTAAGCCTTGTGCTGAACTGAGCCAATGACACTGTTTCTATAAATTATAACTTGCATTTATAGTGTAATAATAAGCTTAGGGGTTATTTTAATATGTTTTCTTTCTTCATTAACTACAAATTAGAGACTACAGATAAAAGCATCTATAAATGGGTGTTTAAAAAATTCTTGGTTCAATCTCCTCCCAAATTCACTATTTTAATGTTTGATCATTAAGATATTGATTTGGGAAAAGTGGTTTTGGTTGGAAACTTTTCAGCAACTGTTTTATAACACACTTTTAGAATTAAATGTATTTTTTCCATAAATTTAAGAAAGATTTTATACACACACACACACGTGTGTGTGTGTGTGTATATATATATATATATATATATATATATATATATATATATAAAAACTTATTTATAAATGGAACATTGTCTGTGTGTCCATACCTATAGACTCCAAAATGGCTGAACCGATTTTCTTGAAAATTTACACAGTTGTACTATAAGCATCTGCGAGTGTTCTTAGCTAGGTTTTGTGCTGAGGTACCCCCGATAAATATTGAAAATCGATAATCGAAAAAATCGGTTTATAGAAGGAGTGGTCCGATTTTAATCAAATTTGATACATTCATAGACAAAGACATAAGAAATGATATTCAGAAGTTTCAAGGTTGCAGTTCTTACAATAGTGCAGAAAATCGATTATATATATATATATATATAAAAGTCAAGATGTTTGTGTGTGTGTCTGTTTATCTGCCTGTATATTTGTATTTTTTTTCAGCCCTTTTATTTTAGTTTTTGCTTTGGGTTTGGCTCTAAGTAGGTATAATTGTAGTTCTTAGTCTCAACCATGATACCATTTACTCGGAGGACTTATTTAGCCATCAAAATTCAGTTTACGACGAAATAAACTTATTTGATATCGATACCAGGAAATCAAAATTTGACTTACATCCATTCATTTTTCTTTCAGTCTACGGTTTTCACTTTAACTGGAAACAACTATTGCTTTTTAGTCTTTCATGCCAACGTCCAAAGAGTCTGAGCTCCAAGACCATGGATTAGTTTTAAAGCTTTCATTACACCTGAGCAACGCCAGGCTGTACTGCTAGTATATATATATATATATATATATATATATATATATAAAGGAAAGCTCAACACATCATGTAGATTGGTTATAAATTATAATTAATTTCTATGAGCTAAATTAGCTCATTTCATCAGACCACACTATATCCGTTCCATTCGGTATAAATATTTTCCTGGTCTGAATGGAATGAATATAGCATGATCTGATGAAATGAGCTAATTTAGCTCATTGAAATGAATTATAATTTACAACCATTTTAAATGGCGTGTTGAGTTTTCCTTTATAAATATTATATTGCTGTGGATAGTATCCATTGAGCTCTCTATACAGATATAACACTTAATATTTTATATTAAGTAGATCTTGTTGGATTGTCCTTGCCATTCATGGAATTTGACATCTATACATATATATATATATAGTACCGTGCAAAAGTATTAGAACAAGAACTATTTTATCTTTTATGAGGCATATTGACAAAAAATAATTTAATTAAAGTAATTTTATTTGATTTACAAATGCTTTAACAAGAAAAAATATTTGTTAGAAAATAAATTTAATATTTAGTATAATAGCCTTTTGCTTTGATTACAGCCTTCATTTTGTCAGGCATTGACATCACAAGCTTCTTCAATGTATCTAATGGTATCTCCTGCCAAGCAGCTTATATTTGTTCCCAAAGTGTGTCTTGCGAAGTAACATTAGATTTATCAATTTTTTTATCCAAAATATCCCAAAGATGTTCAGTAGACTTTGTGGGGAGCAATTCAAATTCTGAAGCCTTCCTTCCTCCTTTTTTTTTTAGTTAAATAATTCTTACAAAGGTTTGGCTTTTCACCCTGTATTTGAATTTCAGTGAGGTTTTTAGGAGAATCACCTTTGTCCTAAGACTTTTGCACACTACCGGTAGTGTGCAAAAGTCTTAGGACAGGGGTGATTTTAAACTTTATTTTGATGCCTCATAAAAGATAAAATAATTCTTGTCCTAATACTTTTGCACAGTACTGTATATATATATATATATATATATATATATATATATATATATAAAATATTGAAAGGAAAACTCAACACAAGTTAACAGTTATAAATCTATATTTTATTTTGACAGTTGTAAAAAAATTACAATTTGCTTCTTTCAGACCGTGTAAAAATAAATAAATGTTTATTTCACTCAGAATATTCTAAAAATATTCTTTAACAGAGGGGAAATAGGTTAGGTGAAGTGAACATTCTATCATTTTAGCCAGAAGTGTCATAAATTTAAGAATACGTACATCAAATCACACATTTACACAATACACACAGAATAAGTAATACATACATCAAATCACACAAATGCATAAAAAATGTTTAGGAGAGAATATATAGAAACACCCAAAAAGGAGGATAGTAATAGACATACACAAAATAAGCACACAGATATAAACTTATAAATAGACATATAAGCTCATAATAATAACACAAAAAAAAGGTGAAATTAAAATTATAGAGAAGCTAGCAATATAGCCCAGCATTGCTCGGGTGTAATGGAAGCTTTAAAACTAATCCATTGTCCTGGAGCACAGACTCTTTGGACATTGGCACGAAAGACTAAAAAGCAATAGTTGTTTCCAGTTAAAGCGAAACCATAGACTGAAAGAAAAATGAATGGATGTAAGTCAAATTATGATTTCCTGGTATCGATATCAAATAAGTTTTTTCGTCGTAAACTGAATTTTGATGGCTAAATAAGTCCTCTGATTAAATGGTATCATGGCTGAGATTAAAAACTACAATTATACCTACTTAGAGCCAAACCAAAGCAAAAACCAAAATAAAAGGGCTGAAAAAAATACAGACATATAGGCAGATAAACAGACACACACACAAACATCTTGCCTTTTTTATATATATATATATATATATATATATTATCGATTTTTGTGCACTATTGTAATTTATCAGACTTGATAAATTATTTACTATATATTTCTTATTTATAAGCAAATAGATTTTTTAAGCTTCTTTGTTTAACACTGAACATAACTGGTTAAAACAATCAATTTATTTACCAGATGAGCCACACTTTTTCTGCTTAATGAAAGCTATATTGCAATCAGTTAATGGGAGATTACTATTAGGCTTTTGTAAACAAAACAATTTAGATGAATTCATTCTATTTTGTGGTGCAATGGATATCGATTCAGAATGACAAATTGAGTGCCACGTTCGAATTCCAGTTGAATTCCTTGCATTCACTTACGCACAAATACCTTTGGGAAAGGTATTAATCCGTCTCTTCCCTTCAGTTATGGGTTAAATAATAGGACAGATTTGGTTCTGTAGCCTTGGCTGGCAACCAGTCTACCACAGAAAGCAATGGCAACCTACTGCTTGATAATCTTCTGCCCAGTCAGTGATGTCTCGAAAGAGACATGGTTGTCCAAAGTGTGTATCACATATGGCACTTAACTGGCTGGCTGATTTGTCAGCATCTGTAATGTCAAAGATGAAAAATTACCAGTTTGTTAATAGACTTTTAGTTGAAGAAATACAGAACATCACCAGAAATTAAGAGCACATGTGGGCAAGATCATTCAAGAAACTATAAGCAATAATAATAGTAATGAAAAGGAAATAATAGTAGCAAGATATATACATTTATTGCTTTTGTACAGAGTATTTTTTCAAACATTCATGTTTCAGGTTTTTTAGCGTAGCATTTTTATTATTATTTTTTTACTATTATTTTTTCACTGTATTGTTGGCCTCCATCAATACAGTTGTCCTCGATACAGTTGATACATTACTTGATGGCTTGAATAAATCATGAAAAATTCATCTTTTATAAATTATTTTTGAGGAAAGATTTGGAGAGAAACAAAAAATAGTTCATTTAAAATCCACTCTTGCAAAGTAAAGCTTTTTTGTTTGTTTTAATGGTTCTTGAAAAAAACAAAAATAATTTTTGCTAAAGTGTTTCACATGAATAAAAGGAGTGAGTGATGAAGAGTAACAAATGGCTTCAAGTAAGAAATTCAAATTAAACTGTAAAAATATATTTAAAAGTAAATTTGTATTTGGAAGCAAAAATGTCAGCTTTTTCTCACTTTATTTATAATTAGCATGAAGCTTATAAGCATCACAATGCTCAGATCATTTCAGAACATTAAGGCTATTTCAAGCATAAAATGTGGCTCAGATGTTTTTATTAGCATGAAGCTTGTAAGCATTACAAGGCTCAGATTAGTCCTAAACATTAAGCCTACTTTAAGTATGAAATGAGGCCCATTTTTTGTTTTTATACATCTTAGGAAAAATAACTGAAATTTTTCTCATCAGGGTTATATTTTATGCATGAAATATTTCTTTAACTTGAGAATTTGATAAGGATGGCCTAGCTTAACTAAAATGATAAACATATTTTTAAAGTGGAAAAACTATTAAATATATTTAAGATATTTTTACATCTGTTCAATGCAGTATCTATTAAACATTTTAATCAGTGTTCTTGATTTCATTTGCAAAAGTTACATTTTTTAGATTTATTTTTTTCACTGAATCTTTTAAACAAATTAATATTATTTTATATGGTGTTTCTTTTTTAATAAAATAATGATGGATGACAGTTATTTTTTAATGCTTTGATTATTGTACTTTTGGGCTGTCAGGTAACTTTCAAGGAACAATATATCTCCCTGAACTTAAATTCAACTTTCCTTGAAGAATATGGTAGTCATCTGGAGAAAGCCAAAAGATCAGTCAGTTAAGTGCCATACGTGATACACGCTTGGGCGATCATGTCTCGAAAAAGACATGACTGACTGGGCAGAAGATTATTCCGCAGTAGGTTGCCATTGCTTTCTGTGATAGACTGGTTGCCGACCAAGGCTATAGAACCCAATCTGTCCTGCTACTTAACCCATAACTGGAAGGAAGAAACGGATTAATACCTTTCCCAAGGGCATTTGCGCGTAAGTGAATACAATGGATTCAACTAGAAGCCAAAAGATACAGTTGCTAAAATGTTGTCATAAGAAAACCAAGACAAGTCTGCAAATTCAAAAGAATAATTTATGTAACTAGTTGATGTACTTGTATTTGTTGGGTATGAAGTCAAGACTTGGTTATTATGAGAGAATTTTTCCTTGGTAATGTGTTAGTCAGCTAGTAAATTCCATGACATGTGAAACTGCTAGATATATATAGTCTTAAAAAATAGTCCTAAGGAAGAAATGAAATGCATAACTAGGAAATTTCAGTTTTAAAATCTTTATCAGTTAAAAAATTGTTATCTCTATTCATTTTCAGAGACAACAACTTCATAATAGTAAAGAAAAAGAAAATTTCATTTGTTTTTGGTAAGGTTGCAATGAAGATACACTATTCAAAGTAGAACATATGCTACCGGCCATAATTATTAGGCCACCCCAGTTATAAAAAAAATGATATATTTCATACTATTTTTAGTATTTATTGCCAAGTGGATAATTCTAAATGAAAATAGGATGGTTCTTTTGTTATTATTATTTTGCAAAATTTTACAAAGCAGCCAGGGAAGCCTTTGCTTCGACTAGCCAATAAGAAGAGACTAGCATAGGGAAGAGATCACAAAAAATGGACACAGAACATTTCATTTGATGCACATATTATTGTACTGTATTAACAAAAGAACCATTCTATTTTCATTTAGAATTATCCATTTGACAATAAATACTAAAAATAGTCTGAAATACATAATTTCTTTTAAAAAACTGGGGTGGCCTAATAATTATGGCCAGTAGTGTATGTTATTGGGGAAAATTTTTCTGTGAAATTGCTTTTACAAGGCATATAAATATTTTTTGCTCAGACAGTAATAATAAAAATTATAGTATTACTCAGAATGGATTCAAATGATAAGTGTTACTGTGAAAAATCCATCCATATTACAAAAAAGTGGTATATATCCCATTTTCCTTAGATGAACAAAGAATTTACTTTCATCAAAAGCCTCCCCTGAGTCCAATCAGTATGAATGCTAAATTTTAGAGCTTTACCCAAAAGCGTTTGGATGTGGATAATGAACAAAAGTTATTTTTATAAATCCAAAATTGTTTTAATTTTTTTTTCAGAATTATTATTCACACATAAAACATACAGATTAATAGAATGTTATTCCATGAGTTCAGTTTTTAGTGAAGCAAAATGTTGGATGAAACAAAAAAGTTCATACTTGTATAATGATCATGTTTTCTGTAACCCATTAGGACCTTGGTTCCCAACCAGGGGTCCATGAAAGAATTTCAAGAAGTCCGAAAGATTCTAAATCGTACCGTCATATACTCATAATGTGCTAGATGTGCAGTGCACACCCTATAATTTTATCCATAGTTTCAAACTTGCTTTCTTCTACTCATAAAATGCATTGGTATACACTGTTTCATTCATCGGGAACCTCTGGCTTCTAAGTTGCTCCTTTCTTGACTGAACACAGTTTTTAAAAGTCCTATTGAGAAATATAGAGTAAAATACTTTTTTTCAATAAATAAAAAGTTTCATTCACTTCTGTTTTTGGATTTTTTAGTGTTTTTTTTAATGCATGTGTTTCATTATTACAGGTTTTATATTTTTAGTCATAGATTCACTCGTAAGCTCAGAATTAAAGCCAGTTTTATAAAGATAGTTTTTGTGTACAATGCCTACAACTATAACAATGTTAACATAACATTTTTACTTGGGGTTTTACTTAAATAAAGGAGGGCTGAATGAAATGTTTTTTGATTTTATATGAGTAAGTTTAAAGCTTAATCTGCATCATAACGCAGGGCATTTTACATGAATATATTTTTTTACGGAAAAATCTTTTATTTTTGCTGGTTTAATTTATTCCGTTGTAGGGGTCCACAAGTGAATAAGTAACTGGAAAAGGGGGAATGGGACAAAAAAGGTTGGGAAACACTGCATTAGGATCATTGGGGCATCACATGTACTGCAGCCATATAAACAATGAGTGTGTCTAGGACCTAATAACCTAACAAAGTCACTCTCACTTCAGGATGGTTGATTTCATTTTTTCCTTCTCTTAGGCTGGTTTCTCAAAACAAAAGATTCAGACTCCCTATTATTTACAACAGATTAAATTTAGTGTTATTTTTCTCTTAAACTGGCTGCCAATTAAGGCAAGAAATTCTAGCATACCCTTGTAGCAGTTGCTATGCTTTTCTTACCCACATTCACTCCAAGTCATTTACTTGTCTGCGATTGGCTAATAAATCACATCTGTTCTTGTATAGGACAATTTAGCAATCGCAGTTGCCTTTGAATCTTTCAGCTCTGAAGCAGCTGTTTCATATGTGTGTGGTGATTGGTTAATTTTTAGCCAATCACATATTTTTGATGTAAAATCAGTTTTTACTGCGCTTCGTTCTGAACCACCTTTCTTCGTTAAATACGGCTACTTTTTGCAAATTAGTCAGTAGACACCAGGCTGCCAAACGAATCCACCTAAGTTTCTACCCAAACATTTTTTAATGCACACACAGACACAGAACTTTGTAATCACAATTTTCTCTCTGAACATTTTCACCAAGGACTTCTTTTGAACTCTTGACCAAAATCTGTGTTATTTACAATCACATTCAAAATAATTGTATTCTTCATGTTATTCTTTCTTACATGAAAACCTTTCTAACAATTATAAAAAATCTTTTCAGTGCAAGAAAAAACTTCCCTCACTTAGTTGACTTTGATCAGCAAGCAGTCAAAGGAGAACAACTTCTTGCTCTTACTCTGTGTATACTAATATTACATGCTTTGTTTGTTAAATGCTGTATTTTATTGAATATACATATTTATTGGTTACAAATTGGTGTTGTTGTCTTTATTATCTTGAATCATATGCTGAATGAATCGTAATATAAATCGTAAAGGACCTAAAAATCCTCTACACCCTACTATTTAATCAATAGCTAGAGGAAGATGGATTTATGCTTTTTCCAGTAGCATTATTATGAAGTGAACAAAATAGACTTGGTTGAAATTTGAACTCAGGACACCAGTTTCACTTTCCAAATAGCTAGCCATTATACCATATGCATATCCAATCATGTATAAACATGGCTAAAGAAATAAATTAGTGTGATAAGAATAATCGATCAAAAACTTCATTTAAAGGTATTAAGTGATTTAAGTTTTAGGAGTAATGAAATTCTTTATGGAATTGATATGTATGTGGGCATGAGTGACTTAGTAAAACCAAATTTAAGCCTACAACCTGTTTTCCCATAAATAGCATGCTGCAATTTACCAACTAATCTTTGTTTTTTGGGGCTTTTTTTGTTTTTTTTTTATGTTTTCATTTGGTCAAATAGGGTTCCAGGGAAGTACTTGAAGTTAAATATTTGTTGTCATATTTTAAATCTTATGATTGGTCAGTAAAATATACTTACTCTAATTTGATTGGCTTAGATATGTTGCTGTATGTTAATGTCACTTGGTGTAATTCTAAATTTTTATTGAAAGTTGGTTTGCTTAGTCTCATTGTAGTGGATTTTTGTAGCCCTCATTTCAGTATTTTTGGCGACAATGTAGGGAATAGTGGTTAAATATCTCTCCTTCCCAAATTTATCAATAAATGTACAAATGGATGGTTGGATTTCTTTCTAGATAATAAAAATGAACGATACTTGGTGTTACTCACATATTTTTTTTTCTTTCTTGCCTTAGTTAGAAAGCTATAATCAATTGACTGTATCCCTTCTCTGTGAACACTATTTCTATTTTGTGAACTTTCTACTTTGTTACTGTCTTATGGTTGCTTTGCTTTGCTTTTTTTTTTATTATATTGTCTTTGCATATTATTTTGCTGTGTTCTTTTTATTGTTATTGAGAATTTTATACGAAATAATAATGCCTTCTTTCTCTCCAAGTGTTCTTGGATACACTAAAGTAACAACTTCTGGTTGTTATGTGGCTTCTCTAGATTGTGTTTGATTTACAGATTTGATTAATTGTGATAAAAGTGTAGCTAAGCTTAGAAGCAAACTCTTCTTACACAATTCCAGATGCTTGTGAGGTCAAATATAAGCTATTATTAATCTCCTTTTGATATACCAATGAGGTCATAGTTGATAAAATACCCTCTGCTGAAAAAGATTTTAGACATTTTATACAAGTTGATTTTGAAAATTTATAACAATGTAAAAGAAATTGTTCTTTCTGACACATTTTGTCTTTTTGAATTTCATCGAACTAAAGTTGGTTTTCTAAGTGCCGCTTAGATGTGACACAAAGCTGAAAGTTTGGTGTACCCGGTGAGGATTGAACATACTACTCAGTTAAAATAGGTTCTAGAGAGAAAAGCTTGCTAATCATTACATCATATTAAAGTGCCTCAACTTCATCAGCCTACAGTGATGTTTACGTTGATACATGCACATGAAGTGGGGAGGGATGATGAAATTTTAAACTTTTAAATTAATTTTTTTATATGCTTTTTCTCCCATAGAAGTTGAGCTAACATAAAACTACTATATTTATGCTTGTACAATGCACTGAATCTTAATTCATATATTCAACTCAGGGTATTCTTCTTTGAGAACAGAACCTTATATTTTGCTAGGGTGAATATATTAGTTAATATAATCTACAAAGCAGGCATATGTGAAATGGAATTGGAAAAGATTGTGTTTCTAGTTAATAATATGCCTTATTATTTAAAGGCCCATAAAATATTCTAAAACAAAAAAAAAAACGGTCCTTCATGAAAAATATAATGAATCAAAAAACTTTATTATCCTACAAAGTAACTTTATCACATCTACAATAGAAAAAGAATCTGTTAAAACTAAACATAAAATTTGTTACTACTAAATTCAATGCAATAAACTAAAATCTAAAAGAGAAATTAATGCCATCACCTGTAATAATTGTTACAAAAAATACATAGAAGAAACCTCAAGGAATCTAAATAAAAGATTATATAAACACAAAAGAAACATTTTACAAAACAATACATTAAATGTGTTGGCTGCCTACCATAATGAAACTGACCAAAACAATTTTAACCTTAAAAAATGCTACTCTGATCAAAGTTGAAAGCAATTCACTAAGACAAAAATGTTAAGAGAGTACCTTGATCACAAGGTCATCCACTGTAAATTTTCACCCTGGTTCTTACAACATTTCACTATTTCTGGCAGATATTCTATTATCACAGTGTGGAATATTTACTAACAAAAGTGATGAAAAGAAAAAGACTCTAAATGAATTCGGCTTGATGGTGGAAAGTGCGACACAGATCCGAAGGCGAATTGGCATGGCGAAGAGTGCATTCCAGAAGCTGAGTAAAGTACTAAAACACAGGAAAATTTCCCTAGAAACAAAGAAGAGAGTGCTAATTGCTATATGATGTCAGTTCTTCAATATGGCAGTGAATGCTGGACAATATCATTGAAGATAAGGAAAAAACTTAAAGCAGCGGAAATGTGGTTTTACAGAAGGATGCTGCAGATATTATGAACTGAACATGTGAGCAATGATGAGGTTTTGGAAATAATGACATTGAAAAGAAAACTAATAGCATAAGGAAGCGACAACTGAAGTTCCTGGGACATGCAATGAGGAAGGAGAGCTTGAAGAACCTGATACTGACAGGCCAGATAGAAGGAAAAGGAGACAGAGGAAGGCAGCGAATAACATAT
The DNA here is from genome assembly GCA_037127315.1 of Ascarosepion bandense. NCBI lineage: Eukaryota > Metazoa > Mollusca > Cephalopoda > Sepiida > Sepiidae > Ascarosepion > Ascarosepion bandense. Next base: position 1,090,100 of record JBBBDQ010002478.1, on the reverse strand, counting down.
TTGAAGAGCCTGATCAGGTGGATGATGGAATGGGGTTTGCGTGGAGTAACAGGAGAAAACATATTAAGAGCCACCAGGGATAGGGAGCTGTGGAAAGCCATGATCACCTACGTCCTGAAAGGATAGGGCACATAAAAGAAGAAGAAAAAAATTCTATAATCCCTAATACCCCATGTTTGTGTGCATGTGTAGTAATACCTATATAATAAAATACCTATATAATAAAATACCTATATAATAAAATACCTATATAATAAAATACCTATATAATAAAATACCTATATAATAAAATACCTATATAATAAAATACCTATATAATAAAATACCTATATAATAAAATACCTATATAATAAAATACCTATATAATAAAATACCTATATAATAAAATACCTATATAATAAAATTTAGTCCGACAAAGTCCCGAAGGACAAAACACATCACAAGTAAACTTTTTCCACTTTGTCATACAATTACCCCAATATCATTCTTGATATATAAAAATATATATCATTATCTCATACCTTATTATTAACATGAGAACAGATCAATAGGTCTTGAATTTATTTGTAGATCTTACCTGTTTTAAGGATGTGCATTGTGGTGCACTGGATATTGGCTCAGAATAAGAAATCAGAGAGCTGAGTTCAAATTCCAGTTGAATTCATTGCATTCACTTACACACAAATACCCTTGGTAAAGGTATTAATCTGTCTCTTCTTCCAACTATGGGTTAAATAACAGGACAGATTGGGTTCTATAGCCTTGGTTGGCAACCTATTTCGGGGGAAATCTTTAACCTGTCAGTCATCTCTCTTTTGAGACATGATTACCCAAGCGTGTATCACGTATGGCACTTACCTGACTGACTGACTGACCTGTTTTAAGGGAGCTGAAATTTCAGTTTAATTTCTGAGCTATCTACACACCCTATAGCATATATATATATATATATATATATATATATATATAATTTTTTTTTTTTTTTTTTGTAATCGTTTCACTCCGAGCAAGGCATTTCACTACCACTATTGTGCAGGGGGTTACATAGAGTGGTGAGAAAGGATGGTTAGATATAGGAAAAGTCAGAAGGAAGGGGATAGATGGGTAAGGATACCGAGAATGAAGGTTGGGTAGATGGTGAGAGTGTTGGGAGAATAGATGCAAGTTAGTGTGATAGGAGGTGTCTATTGACCTTACATTTAAACTCCTGGAGATTGTAGTTGTCGGGAAAGCAGACATGTGGAAGGGAATTCCACAAGGTGGGAATTGTGAGAAAAGAAGCTGTTGGAGTAGAAATTACGGTTACATCTTATCTGTTTTACTGTAAAAGGGTGGGACCTAGTTGCTAATTTAGTATCTCGTGTAAATTCATAACTAGGCGGCACCAATGATCTAAGTTCATCGGAGCAGAAGCCATGAAATTATTTGTAGAAGAGGCACAGGGAAGCCACATCGCGCCGGTGAGAGTGTGGTTGAATTATTCTGATGCTGTTGATGGAAGCATTTTTACACATGAATGTCTTAGATTTATTATAATTTTAAAAAGAGAACTTCTTTGTGAAACTTCAGAGTCATTTAGAATTGCTGTAAATGTTGCACACAATGTTTAGATACCGACAATAATAGTCCAATAAACACTCCTACACTAGTCGACTAGATTCTGGATAGCCATTAGTCAGACATTCACCATGATTGCCATATTGTAAGAACAGTAGTGGCAAACCACATGGAAAACTGCCCCACCAACATGTCAATGCATATGCTGGAAATCATTTACTTAGAACAGGACTGTAACACATGTCCCAGATCTTCACACACCTCAGCATCATACATGTTTTCCCTAGTGTCACAAAATAGTCACTTGGGGGACTGAATATAGTGTTCATTGATGAGAGCCAGTACTTCATACTGGACAATGCCAAAGCTCAGTGCAAAAGCTAAGAAATCAGAATAATAATGGGCAACTTGAATACCAAAATAGGCAAAGACAGGAAAAGAGACACAACCGGCAACTTTGGATTAGGAGTCTGCAACAAACAAAGAGAAAAATGAGTCCAGTGGTGCACAGTAAATGACCAGGTAATAACTAACACCTGGTTTCAAGAACACTCACGACGTCTATGGACATGGAGAAGCCCAGGAGGTGACACGAAGAACCAAATAGATGATATTAACAATAAACAGAAGGTTCAGAAATGCAGTAGTGCACTGCAGAACCTACCTAGGCACCGACTGCAGGAGTGACCATGTCCCAGTCATCTGCAAACTAAGGGTAAAACTTTGGAGAATGAAGAAGCCTAGCACGGCACCGAGACTGAAATGCAACACGCTCGTGAATGACCTGAACCTGCAGAAAGAATACACTAACAGCGTGAAAAACAAATACAAAGAAAAAATTGGACAAGGACATTCAAAATGGGACTCACTAAAGAAAGCGATGGTGACATCAGGAAAACAACATTACTCTAAAGGAAATGAGATGCAGAAGAAAAAACGAGGGGATGACTGAAGAGATTCTTGACATGATACAAAGGAGGCAGAAAATGATATCAAGACATAGAATGGAGTACAGGGAACTACACAAGGAAATAAGAAGAACATGCAGACAGGCTAAAAATAAATGGCTCAATGACAAATGTGAGAAGTAGAGAGATTGAGCAGGAATAATAAAGCAGACATGCATAAGGAAATAAAAGAACTGACAGGACAAAAAACCTGCTCTTCAGCAGGATGTATAAAAGCCAAGGATGGAACGATAATACTGGAGAAAAAGGAAATATTCCAGCAATGGGAAGAATATATAGAAGATCTTTTCCATGACAAGAGAGAGCAACCGATAATACACAAAGATGAGGATAGACAGGAAACATTAAAGTCCGAAGTGGAAACTGCAATGGCCAAACTGAATAGAAACAAAGCAGCTGGTCCAGATGGCATTGTAATAGAGCTGCTGTTAGCCCTGGAAGAATTTGGCATTGAGAAAATTACGGGAATAATGAATGAAATTTATAATAGTGGTATAATGACAGACAACCTATGCAAGTCTATTTTCATAGCATTGCCTAAGAAGCAAGGTGCAAACGAGTGCGAACTACACCAAACCATCAGCTTAATGAGTCATATTACAAAACTGATCATCTGAATACTGATGAATAAAGCAAGAAGAAGAATTAGGCCAGAGATAGGACAAAAAGTGCAGGTTCATCAAAGACACTGGGACAAGGAATGCCATATATATGATTAGGACCCTCTCTGAAAGGGCAATACAAATGAAGAAGGACTTATACCTGTGCTTTATTGATTATGCAAAAGCGTTTGACAAAATATGCCACAAAGAATTGATGGAGATGCTCAGCAGCTTCAACATGTCAAAAGACATTAGGGTAATTAGGAATCTCTACTGGCAGCAAACTGCCTGCATACAGACAGGTAATGAATTCAGCAGATATACAAAGATAGAAAGGGGTGTAAGACAGATGTGTATTTTCACCGGATCTATTTAACTTGTACATTGAAAATATTTTGAGGACCCTATATGTTATGCCAGGATTTGTCATCGGAGGCCACAATCTGAACAACATAAGATACACAGATGACACAGAAAGGAAACTGCAGGACCTCCTGCAGAAAATAGCTGAAGAGACTGACAAGAAAGGACTATAAATAAACTGCAAGAAAACCGAATACATGGTCATCAGCAAAAAGAGCAGCCCAAAGTGCCAAATACAGGTGGGGGATGTTAAAATCAAACAGGTATGAAAATTTAAATATCTGGGAAGTGTTCTAACTGAAGATGGAAAGTGTGACACAGAGATCCGAAGCCGAATTGGCATGGCGAAGGAAGCATTCCAGAAGTTGAGTAAAGTATTAAGAAACAGGACAATTTCACTAGAAACAAAAAGGAGAGTACTGGATTGCTCAATATGGCAGTGAATGTTGGACAATATCAACAAAGATGAAGGGAAAACTTCAAGCTGCTGAAATGTGGTTCTACAGAAGGATGCTGCAGATATCGTGGACATGTGAGCAATGACAAGGTGTTGGAAAGAATGGAAATGAAAAGGAACGTAATACTGAGCATCAGGAAGAGACAACTGAAGTTCCTGGGACATGCAATGAGGAAGGAGGGCTTGGAGAACCTGATACTAACAGGCCAGATAGAGGGAAAAAGAGACAGATGAAAGTAGCAGATAACATTTTTGAAGTGCCTGAGCAGGTGGATGACAGAATGGAGGCTGCGAGATGTTACAGGAGAAAGTATGCTAAGAGCCACCAGGGATAGGGAGATGTGGAAGGCCATGATCGCCTATGTCCTGAAAGGACAAGGCACATAGAAGAAGAATGGTCATTTGCATCTGTAATCATCCACAACACACAATCATCATGGTGTGGGGTATCATAAGTTTAATCTCACTTGCCTTTGTTATTTTCAGAAAGAAAGAGCAGCAACATATAATTTTTATCTGAATTTCTGCGATGAGAAAGTATCCTTATTTATACCATTACTATTGTCTTCATCTTTGTTGTTATCATAAAGTTTTGGCTGTTACGTCCTCAAGCCTTCATCAGATGTATGTTAATACAGTTAAACTTGAGATAAGATGTCCTGAGACATGGGTAGTGAGATGAAAACAGTCTACTCTCCCCCCCATAGATTAAATAAAGAGTTAAGTTCGGAATTCCATGTTAGTGACATGGATCGACATACCTGTGATGAAAGCTGAAGTACACAATAGCCAAAACATTGTGATAACAACAATAAAGATGAGGATAACAGTCTACATGTAAATAGTGTTATATACATTTAGAGCATTGTCCAACCCATTTTTTTAATCCTTTCAATTCCAAGCAAGGCAGTAAACCTACTAAGATACAAGTGGTTACTGAGTATGAAAAAATTAGAAAAAGAAAAATGTTATTAAGGAACAAGAACAATAAAAGAGGAATTAAGAAAACAGTAGATGATGATTGACACTGCATTTAAATTTTTAAAGATCAAAACTGACTAAGAAGCAAGAAGCTGAAGAGAGTTCTACAGGCAAGAAGTGCAGTAGAAGAAACTATTTGCATAGAACTTGCAGCTACATCTAGTCAATTAAACTGTAAAATGATGAGATCTTGTTGCTAATTTAGTACTGCATTTAAAATCATAAAGTCTAGGTACCATAGAGGAAAGGGATATTTATTTTGTAAACTTACAAAAAAATGTGACACAAGTTCAAAGTTGTTACGTCGGGTAACAGAAATAATACAAAACAACGTAATAGTATAAAAGTAGGTGTATTGACAGGAAAGAGAAGTATTTATAAGAGGTGAGGATTAGTAGAATACAGAACAAGGTAATTAATATACATTATCATCGTAGAGACATGATAGATTGACTAGTAGAACACTTCCGGTGCAATACCGGAAGTACCCGACTGACTTGCTCACTCGACTTCCTTACTCGGCTTCCTTCCTCAACTTCCTTCCTTGACGTATAATCACTACTATTTTATATAGTGATTCAAATAGTTCATTTCCATGGAAAGGTGGAGAGTGCCCCAACAAAAGTGTAGGGGGTGCTGGTCTTCATTTGTCTTATGATTAAACTTAGCTGGCCACAATCACTGACCCAGACACACCACAGTAGTCCTTACACCAAAACAACACATTCTTACTTACCTTTTACTACATCTACCATAATACCTCAGAGTCTCTATGAAGCCACACTCTGCAGCATTGTGTTTTAGTTACAAAAATGACAATAGCTTCAGGCACTTTTCCATTGCCATAAGATAGCTTCCATGTGCCTTTTCTATAAATACTATTATGTTAATTCTTGTGATCAATTTTCCTCTATCATATCTGGGGACTAGTTATGACTAACCGACCTGCCCTGCACTATTTTCAACAACTTTTCTGGCTGGCATCATCACTAGACCTGTTTTTCATTGAGCATATATTGGATTATGTCTGTTTTTTTTTTTTTTGTCAATCCACTTATAATTCAGTACTTGTGGGTTATCCATTGCCACTTTATAAATACAAATTTTTAAACTTATTCACAAATACAGATGTATAAAAATATAGGATTTCTTTCTTAAATTATATTTATTTCTCCAAATAGCAAATATTAATTGTATTATTCAGGTAGCATTTTTTTTTTTTTAATCGTATCACCCCGAGCAAGGCGGTAACGCCACTGATGTGCAAGGGGCTACGTAATAGTGAAAAGATTGGAAAAGAGAAAGCCGGAAACCACATCCTAAACAGGGAACAAGGGATGAGCCTCTTCACCTGTTCAATAGACATGGGTGGAGTGAACCAGGCGATAGATAGATCTATCTACTCCAATTGAAAAAAAAAATAAAGTGAGAAGATTTGAAAAGAGAAAGCCGGAAACCACATCCTAATCAGGGAACAAGGGATGAGTCTTAACCTGTTCAATAGACGTGGGTGGAGTGTGAACCGGGCGATAGATAGATCTATCTACTCCAATTGAAAAAAAAAAAAAACAAAGTGAGAAGATTGGAAAAGAGAAAGCCGGAAACCACATCCTAAACAGGGAACAAGGAATGAGCCTCTTCACCTGTTCAATAGACATGGGTGGAGTGTGAACCAGGCGATAGTTTAGTCTATCTACTCCAATTGAAAAAAAAAACAAAAAAACAAAGTGAGACGATTGGAAAAGAGAAAGCCGGAAACCACATCCTAAACAGGGAACAAAGAATGAGCCTCTTCACCTGTTCAATAGACGTGGGTGGAGTGTGAACCGGGCGATAGTTAGATCTATCTACTCCACAGGATGGCGTTGAATAGGTTGACTCGTTCAGTTGTTTTCTCCACATGAACTCGATCAGGTAGGTCCCAATATGGTGTCATGCCATTCCTCGGTGACACTTGTTCTTTCACTTTGCAAATCCCCACAAACGCTTGATTTTCTGAGTGTGGACTCTGGTATCTGCATCAATGAAATTGTATTGATGATTAACTTTGAAATGTTGGAAGACACCCTCTTCCAGCTTGGTGGTTTTATATAAGATACCTCCACTCATTTTCAATACTTAACTTTTAAATTAAATTTTTGAAAATAAAAAAGTTTTCTTGAAACTATTATTTTAGTTGAAAGTTAAATGATTAAATTCACTATTTCCAGTAAGTAAAATATTCTGGTATATTTCAAACAGAAATTATATTGATTGTAATCTAAAATTTTGAGATTTTAAAAAATCTTTTCAATTTTTTGACCATTTTTGAGCAATTGACATATTTGAAAACAAAAGTTAATTCTTGGTTTTAAAAAATTATGCAAAAATTAAATATACATTTATGACACATTATTTCTAGAAAATTAGCAAATGTAAATAAATCTGATTTACACAAGTATTACTTATTTCACTTAATAACCTAATGCCTACAAGTCTTTGAAATATGTTAAAAATATTTTTGAAACTTTATAAATTATTATAATTAAAAAAAAAATTAAAACAATTCTTTTAAAATATTGTAACATGGAATTGCATTGCTTGTAAAAAAATATATAATATTATAATATTGCATGTGAAAAAAAAAATGTAATCCTAAGTTTAGTACGATAGAGCGAAAGAAATTATTACTAGTGGTATTGTTGATTCTGCAGTTTATTGTCAATTGCAATATGAGTTGAGTTAATGTTACAAAACTTGTAAAATCTGAAAAAACTATCTGAAAATTGAAGAGAATAAAAAAGAAAAAATATATTCTTGCAGCTGTGTGCTGTGGGTTAAGCGAGGTCATCATTGGCAACCATTATGCGGAAACAGATGGAAGCCTTGGGCCATACGGCTGGTGGAAGTGAAAAAATAACGATAGTCAAAACATGTTTTTTGACGACTGTTGAAAAATTTTGATAAGTGAACAAAGGTTAAATTTTGTCTATGGGAATAAAGGAAATTATAAATCTCATTGGGAAAGGATTTGTAAACTTGAAAAAATGATGTAATCAGGAAGAAAAAGAAAAGAAATTACGTCAATAGAAATATTGCTATTTCATTGGTTAAGCCAAGGGAATAAAATCACTCCACCTCATGATGTGAGCTAGGAGTAATATCATTGGTTAAAGATTTAATTTGCATAGACACCTCATGTCTGTCATGCCTCACCAAGAGAATTTGGGACACGCATAAATACCAGAGCTGAGAAGGCCAAAATGAGTTGCAGTTGAAGTTGGAACCAGTTGAGATGTAACAACTAAGGGAATAGTGTTCCTAACTGGGAGCCATGCAGTTTTGGTGCCAGAGCTCCTGACTGAAGATGTAAAAAAAGAAGCCTGCTGCTGACCGACTTAAGAGTTAGTCAAATAATGCGCCTCCAACAGAGTCTCCTGGATGGAGATGTAAAAAAGCACAAAGAGTTAGAAGCAGAAAGATTGGTTGCCACGCCAAGATAAGAAGACAAGATGAATTGCTGCCACTACAAAGACCCAACTTTGGCTGTTTCCGTAAGTCTTCGGCGAAAACCTTGATAAGACTTAGTTCTGAAACTGTTAAAACTTGAAGAAAAAACTTGAAATCTCCGATTGAAGTGAACAACCATTAATCTCAGACTAAAAACTTTCGCTCCATTGTAAGAATAGGAATTCGATGACTGTTTATTTCTGTTTATTTTTTATTTTTTTTTTTATATATAAAGACTTTTCCGCAACTTATCCAGGCATCATCAAATTTATTTATTTATTTTTTTTGGTGCTGTTCTTTTTTTATCAACATAAGTGTGCACGTGTGTCTGGTTTGGTGGTAGAGAAACGGCTACTGGGTTTTCAAAGTGTCTTCCTTGAGATCAAAATTCACAGCATGGGCAGGGAGGAACACTATTGTAAGAGACAACATGAAGACTAGCTACTGTGACGAGACCATCATGACTAGCAACCAGAGAGCGTCATCATAATTGGTGCCATATTGACAACATAAACCCTGACTCAGGTTCCAGACCTTGTCATAATTGGTTTCCGTGACCGGGTTAGACACAGCCAGCCAGAATCCGCATGTTTACAATATCATTATTAATTGAAAAAAAACTTTTTCTTCAGACCTTAATTTATATTATTTATTAAAGCAATGGATTTACATGGAGTGGGTGGAATAACATGTAAAACAAAAATATTTTTACTAAGTTTTTTTATAAATAGTAATTTCAAAAATAATTTCATTCATTTGTGAATAAGACATGAAAGTTTCATTAAAATCCAACAATTATTTGATTTTTGCAAGAATTTCCAAATTAATGTTTTTTGCCAGAAAAAAACTGAGTTACATAATATTACATTATCCATTGTAAACTCTTGTAACAATTTGGTTACTTGTTAATGAAAATTAAAACAAGATTTTTTACCAAAATTTAGAATCTTTTAGAAAGGATTAAAACATACTTTGATTAATAAAATACAAACATTTTGATTGAAAATCTTCATTTTTATCAAGTCTGGGCCCATTTTTCTTCATACGACACTGTTTTTTTTTTTGTTGTTGTTGTTGTTTTTTTTTGGGGTTTTTTTTTTTCAGTGATTTGGTAGAGGTACTTATTTTATAGCCTAGCCAGCTAACAGATAAATTCTTATAATTCTTACTCTCAGTGTGTCAAGAAGTTCCAGAAGTGTGGAAAACTGTATTACAGGATGATGTTTACCATCTGTACGATCATATGCATGTAGAAGTATAAGCTTTTATTTAAGAAGGATATCCAGTTTAATATGGGGTCAAAATATTTTTGATACGCCTCTTATTTTGTAACTTGTTCTGCCTATTGATCCATGTATTTATGATCATTTATTGTAAACCCAGTTCTATTTAATCTTGTGTAAGTCAAAATATATTGGCTTAGATACAGTCTTATCATTGTTAGTTAAAGTAGTTTGGGAACTTTGTTTCCAACACAATTTACATACATCCACTCATTTTTGATAACTAACATTTAGAATTTTTAAAAATAAAAAGTTTCCTTTAAACTTTTGTTTTAATTTTAATTGAAAGCTAAATGATTAAAATGACTATTTCCAGTAAGCAAAATGCTCTAGTATATTTCAAACAGAAATTATATTGATTAGAAAAATTTTTCAATTTTTTGGCCATTTTTGAGCGATCAACACATTTGTAAACAAAAGTTAATTTTCAGTTTTAAAAATCTTGCAAAAATAAAATATACATCTGTGACATTATTTTTGAAAAATTAGCTAATTTAATGTTAAATTAATCTGATTTACACAAGTATTATTTATAGCATAAAATTTAGAATAAAACTATTTCTTAAACACAGTTCAATTTTCTGATTTTTTCGTTGTATTTGAAATGTAATGACAACTTGACGGATGTGAGATAAGACTTGGGATTACTCAAACCTCCTCTGTACTAGTCCTCTTCCCAGAGAGGTACTGCCCGAAGAAGAGCCCTGCGCCGTTGGAACTTGAGCACATAATCATAATTTCTGTTTGAAATACACCAGAGTATTTTGCTTACTGGAAATGTTAAATTTAATCATTTAGCTTTTAATTAAAACTAAAATAAAGAAGTTTAATTTAAAAGTTAGTTGTGGAAAATGAGTGGAGGTGCCTAGTTTAGTCTTACAATCTCTATTTACTACAACTTTTCTTTTTAAATGTAAACAGTAAATATTAAAACACTGTCAAAAATTTGTAGTAACTTTGTTCACTGATCTATGCAATGATTCATAAATTTTTTTAGATGATCATCCCCATTCCTTCTGAGGAGTGGGGGGAAAGTAGAGACATCCATATAAAAAGATTAGAAAACAAGGTAAATCCCACATTTCTAGGAGTGACTTGATTTGACGTGGTCAACAACATTTTCTTACTGCATAACTATGATGTTATGCTATAGTGATTTCAATCATCCGATCCTTGCTATGGACTACTTACTTGTGGTCTTTGCTAACAGCTGATTAAAACTTTTAAAATGATAAAGAAAAAAGTGTTTCTCTCTATTCAATTGTCGAACTGATTACAATGTACATCCTTTTTTCAAGTTGAACGTAATTGCATTAAACATGACAGGTAAGTTGATTTTTTTGGTGACATTTGGCTTAAATTAACCAAATCCGTGATTAAATTGTTTATTTCTAAATTCCCTCCAACAGTCATGAAATTATGTTTATCCGTTTTCCTCTGAAAGAGAGAGAGAGAGAGAGAGAGAGACTCAATGTTGTTTGTTTCAAATTAATGAAGATGTTTTTTCATGTTTTCTTCACTATCTCCTAAAAAAAGTAAGATTAAATAAAAAGTGTCAGTTTATATTTATTTCAGTAATGGGCATGTTTTTTTTTGTTTTTTTTTTAATCATATGAATTTTAAATAATTTGAAGTAGTTTAGAATTTTAATTATGAAAAAGGTTTTTTGGGACTTTTCATGGTTTTTGTTTGCTTTGAGTTGACCTTTCTAACTCAACAAAGATTTTTCAGAATCAATAATCAAATAGTGTGTTCCATACCGTTTTTAGCTTTAAAGTGATTCAACAGTTCTATCAATGAATGCTGAAGTTTCCTTGAATTGTAATTTCACCATTGGGTTGGTTCACATTGCCGTTCACAAATTATGAAATATACAAGCGCGCTGAAGCGGTCACATGACGATTTCTGTGGGTGCTTCAGTGCGCTTGGGTATTTCATCATTTTCTGAACGGCAACATGAATCAATCCAATGGTGAAATTACAATTTAAGGAAACTTCAGTATTCATTGATCAAATAGCCTTACTTTTGGTTGAAATTTAAATAGTTTTCTGAAGTCTACTTTTATCGCTCTTTACTACATTTATTCAATTGTTGTGAGTTTCTTCCTAAGTCGGTACCGTCACAAACTTTCTAGAAAAAAAAAATGAAAGGAATAATATAAAAATAAGTTAGTGATTTTCAAAGAAAAAACGAGAAAAAAACCGTTTTAAATAATTTAAATGCCTTTTCTTAACTCACATTTCGATTCTATTTCAAAAATAGCCTCTAAATCCAAATTAAATGAAAATTTATCGTATAAATAAACTTTTAGTTTATTTTTACATCACGCATTTTTTTCCGGTGGCAAACACATTCTTTCAGAACTTATTCACAAATGAATGAAATTATTTTTTAAATCATTATTTTAAAAAAATCTTAGTAAAAATACATTATTTTTTTTTTTTTTTTTTTTGCATCTGTTACCCCTCCTCCATGTAAATTCATGAAATTTTAAGAAATTAATTTTTTGGGGGAAAATTGGTTTTAAATGCAAGACTTATTGGCGAATGTAAATAATTTTTGTCAAATATTTTGTCTTTATTTCCAAAATTCTGCTCTCAATAGTAAAATAAAAAATACAATAAAACTATGATATTATTTAATTTGATAAGTCTTTGCTTTAATAAATAATTTAAGAAGATCATTATGGTCTGAAGAAAAAAATTTTGATTAATGCAGTTTTAAAAGAATTGTTTCCATTTTTGTTTTTTCAGTTATAATAATTTATAGTTTTAAAAATAGTTTTAAAATACTTTAAAGATTTGTTGTTAGTTTATCAACTTATTAAGTGAAGGTTATTTACTAATCAAAAATTGTAAAGTTTAATACAAATTGTTGTGCCTTCGTATTTTTTAAATAATTAAAAACTTTTTTATTTTTTTGTGTTTGAAGGTTTTTTTTTTGTTTTTTTTTTTTGTTTTTTTTTTGCATGGTTTGTGTACATTAAAAGTTCATGTGTTTCAGGATTTGTACAATTATGTCACTTGTGATCACCATACACTTATCTTATCTCAGATCTGTCAAGTTGTCATCATATTTCTAATCTGAGTGGGGAAGGAGGTCAGAAAGTTCAACTCAAGTGTTTAAGAAATAGTTTTATTCTAAATTTCATGTTATATAACGTTATTTTTGGAAAATTAATAAATTTAAAGTTAAATTAATCTTATTTGAAACAAGTACTATTTGTTTATAGCATGAAAGTTAGAATAAAAGTATTTCTTAAACATGGAGGTGTGGTGATAAGCTAAGTATGGTTGACCAGAATTGATATAATTGTCCTTTTTTTTTCTTTTTTTTTTTTTTTACCTGTAAGGGAAAGAAACCATAAAACACATTACCTTTTAATGTCACTCAGAAAATGCCATACTTTAAAAAAATAAATAATAATTAAAAATTAAAAAATATCTCATAGCAGTCCAGCAGTCTTTTCTTTGTTTCCAATGAGATTTTCCCATCTCTCAGTACTCTGGTTAGCTTTTGAAATGTTATGCCAATTCATCTTTGGATCTCAGTGTCGCACATTTTATCCTCTGTTAGAACACTTCCCAGGTATTTAAATCTCTTTATTTGTTTTAGTTTAGTTTATCCAACCTGTAGTTGGCATTTTGGGTTCTTTTTGCTGATGATCATACATTTAGTTTTCTTGAAGTTTATGTTCAGTCCTTTCTTCTCAATTTTTCTTGCAACCTTCTGTTGGAGGTCCTGCATTTTCCTTTCTGTGTCTGCTATCAGCACTGTGTCATCCATGTATCTTATATTGCTGAGATTGTAGCCACCAATGACAAACCTGGCAAGGCTTTTCTCTCATAATTGCCTCACTGTACAGCTTGAAAAGACCTGGTGAGGAAACACATCCTTATTTTATGCTCCTTTCTATTTTTGTATGCCTGCTGAATTCATTTTCTAGCCATACGCAAGCAGTTTGCTGCTAATATAGGTTTTCGAATATCCTAACGTCTGTTTTGGAAATGTAGAGGTTGCTGAATATCTCAAACAAGTTTTTGTGGTGTACTTTGTCAAATGCCTTTGCGTAGTCTATAAAGCACAGATTAATGTCTGTCCGCATTTGTATTGTTCTTTCAGGTTGCATTCTAACATGAATATCACATTCCTTGTTCAGTATCTTTAACGAATCGACACTGTTCTTGTCCTATCCCTGGGCTCATTCTGCTGCACGCTCTGTTCATCAGAATCCATATAATGAATTTTATGTGGCACATTAAGGTGATTGTTTGGTGAAGTTCACATTCCTTTGAACCTGGCTTCTTGGGTAGTGCTATAAAAATTGATCTGCTTAGTTCTTCCAATATATTGCCACAGTTATAGATTTTGTTTATTATTTCTGTGATCCTGTCTTCTCCAGAGCTGTCCAAGAACATCAGCTTCTCTATTTCAATACCATCAGGTTCCACAGCTTTGTTTCTGTTCAATTTGGCCAGTGCTGCTTCCACTTTGGTTTTCAACATTTCTGGTGCGTCCATATTTCTGTGTATTGCCAGTTTCTCTTTTTTTGTTGTTGTGGAAGAGATCTCCGATATACTTGTCCCATCGCTGAAGTATTTTTCTTTTTCTTGTTCCATCCTTTGCTTTTACACATTCTGTTGTTGAGCAAGTCTTTTGTCCTGTTAGTTCCTGATATCAACATGTGTCTATGATTCACTTCCCGACAATTTAAAATTTTTCTCTTAGCCGTTTCCATTTGCTCTTTCCTCTCTATATTTTCTCACTTATTTTCCTCTTTACTTTCTATTCCCAATGTATCTTTCTCTTTCTTTTCATTTTCTTGATTTCTCATTTTATTTTCTGATCTTTTTTATCCTTTTTCTTTTTTCCTGCCTTTTTTAATTTCTTTTTACCTTGTACAAAAAAATTTCAAAAAATAAAAGGAAATGGTGTTTTTTAAAATTGTTTATTACCATTATTATTAACTACCAGATGAGACATTGTTTTTCAATGTTGAAACTAAATGTACAATTTTGTAGTAGTTTGTACATGTTCTAAAGTAATAATAATTATATATATTTAGTAATTATATATAACATAGAATATTTGGTATTTAAGTCAGGTAAATTTCGATAGAGACGAACTCAGAAGAACTCACTGTTAAATTTATTTATTTAATTTAATACAGTAATATAATCTAGAAAAAATTTTATGAAATTGTAGAATATCTAAAAAAAATTTCTAGATGATAATTATATATATATATATATATATATATATATATATATATAAAATTTGTGTGTTTAGACAGCAAATTTTCTTTTAAACATGTCAGATTAAATAAATTGCAAACAATGTTTGCTTATTTTTGATGAAATCCGTTAATACTCACGGGTAATCTAGTATTACAATCAAAAGATGTCAGAAATGAACTGTAACATTGACATGTTATTCTTATTCATTTCTTAAGATACCCAAGTACTTTCAACCTCTTTCCGAGGTCATCTTCAGGGGTGTGAATTATGGTAACAAATGCAATCAGAAAACTGTGTTGCTAAAAATTACTGTACATTTTTTTTCTGCTTCAAATATAATGGTTGATAAATTGCTAGTGTTCATTAGAACGGGAAAAATATCCATAATGGAATATTTTCATACATTGTAATGCAACAGTCATGCATGTGTTAAAGCATGAAAAAATGTATATTTGTTACCACAACTCACACCCCTGAAGATGACCTTGGAAAGAGGTTGAAAGTACTTGGGTACCTTAAGAAATTAATGAAAATAACATCTGTCAACGTTACAGCTCATTTCTGACATCTTTTGATTGTAATACACAAAAGATTATCCATTAGTATGAATGAATTTTATTAAAAATAAGCAAACATATTGTTTGTAGTTTATTTAATCTCACACACATATATATATATATATATATATTAATATATATATATATATATATATATATATGACTTGTTTCTGATGAAGGACCGAGGACGGTCTGAAATATAAAATATAATAAAAATAAACAAATACTGTTAAAAAAAAGTACATTTTTAAATTCAAAACTTTTTATTAATATTCTTTCCTATACATATTAAGACAGTATACGTGGATGATCATCACTATATATATATATATATATATATTAAAAGTTTATCTAATTAAATAATGTCAGACATGGTTTTATTGCATTTTTAAATTTTACTATTTGCAGCAGATTTTTGGAGAAGGCTGTTTGAAAAAGAAAAAAAGTGAAGAAATAGGTCATTTACGTTTTCAAAAACAAATTTTCGAAACAATTTAATTTCTTGAAATTTTATGAATTTACACTGTAGGTACCTCCACTTTTTCGGCAAAAATTTACGATACCTAATTTTAAAATTAAAATTTTAAAATAAAAAAACATTCTTCAAGATTTCATTTTAAATTTAAATGAAAGCTTAATGATTAAATTTATTATTTCCATTAGAAAATTCTGGTGTATTTCATATAGAAATTATTAAATTTGAATGTCACATTTAATTTCAATTTCTTAAAATTTTCTTAAAAGCGGCCATTTTCTTAAAATTAAAGAATTTGTAAACAAACACAAATCATAAATTTTTAAAAATATTTCAAAAGATTTCTGACACTTTATTTTAGTCAGAGTAACAGATGTAAAAAAAAAAAAAAAATGCTAAGATTATCTAAAAATAATAATTTCGTTTATTTGTGAATAAGTCCTGAAAGTTTCATTAAAATCCTACAGGTACCTCCACTAAATCGCGAAAAAAAAAACAAAACAAAAAAAACAGCATAGTTACTTTTAAACTGAATTTTTTTTTAAAATGAAAAAGTTTTCTTGAAACTTTTATTTTAGTTTTAATTGAAAGCTAAATGATTAAATTTATTATTTCCAGTAAGCAAAATAATCTGGTTTATTTCAAACAGAAATTATATTGATTGAAACATAAAAGTTTCAGTTTTTTTTTGTTTTGTTTTTTTTTTTCAATTTTTGAATTTTCCGCCATTTTTGAGCGATCGACACATTTTTGTAAATAAAAGTTAATTCTCGGTTTAAAAAATCTTGCAAAAATAAAATATACATAATACATCTGTGACACATTATTTTTGGAAAATTAGCAAATTTTATGTTAAATTAATCTGATTTACACAAATATTACTTATTTATAGTGTGAAATTTAGAATAAAACTATTTCTTAATCACAAATTTGAACTTTTTGACCTGTAGGCATTAGGTCAGCCAGATAGAAGGAAAGAGAGACAGAGGAAAGCAGTGGATAACATAAATTTGCAGGGCCTGATCAGGTGGATGACGAAACGGGGGTTGCCAGGAGTAACAGGAGCAAACATACTAAGAGCCACAAGGGATAGGGAGACGTGGAGAACCATGATCGCCTATGTCCTGAAGGGACAGGGCACATGGAAGAAGAAGAAGAAGGCATTGGATATCAAGATCGTGTTGGCAGGTTCTTGATTGAAGATTAAAAAAAAATTATGGCGTTCATAAGCAATAAATTGTCCTCATTTCTTTTTGGGTAAGGGAGAAAACTCTGACCTTTTCATTTGCACATAAAAATTACTATACAAAAAAAAAAACATGCACAAAAAATTTTTTTTTTAGTTATTTAAAAAATATTTCAGCAAAACTATTTTTATTAAACTTCCCAATTTTCGATAGGCAATATAATTATCAATTCTTAACCTAAAAAATCTAAAAGCAACGGTTCTTTAAAAGATTTTTAAAATATTTTAAAAACTTTATGAATTATGAAAAAAAAAAACGAAAACAGTTCTTTTAAAATATGTTTTAGTAATCGACATTTTTTTCTTTAGACTATAATGTCCTTAATTCTTACTATTTTTCCAGCAATTAAAAGCTTATCAAATTCAGAGTTAATAAAATTTTTTTACTCTTCGGGGCAGATTTTCGGATAGTGTTGTTAAATTTAAAATAATAAAAAATATATATGGTTTATTGCCCAATGAGTCCTGCATTTAACTAATAAAAAAAACTATTTTGCAGCCAATTCAAATTTATTAAAATTTCATGGATTTACGTGGAAGGGGTAACAGTTAAAAAAATTATTTTTAACAAGATTTTTAAAAAATAATAATTTAAAAAATAATTTAATTCATCATTTGTGAATGAGTACTGAAAGTTCCATTAAAATCCGACATTTGATTTTTGCGAGAATTTCCAAATTAATGTGTTTGTCACCGAAAAAAAGTGGATGATGCAATTACGTTTTTCATTGTAATCGTAACGTTTGTTTCAACCGCTAACTCAAATCAAAACTAAATTTTCTGACAAAATTTGGTAAATGTTAGAAGAGATTAAAAATTTGTTAAAAATAATTAAAAATTATTTTGATCTTTCTTCTTAAACATTTTTTGGAAAAAGATTGTTTTATTGAGTTTGGGGCCTTTATACTATGCTGTTTTTTAGCGATTTTTTGGAAGTACCTGCCAGTGACTATTATTTGATTTTTGCAAAACTTTTCAAATTAGTGTTTTTCACCGGTACAAAAAGAAAAAAAATGAGTTTTATTGCATTATCAATAAACTCTGGTAAAAATTAGTCACCTGCTAACAAAAAAAAAAAAAAATTTGAACGTGCTAGAAAGAATTAAAAGAATTTGAAAAATAATTAAAAAATACTTTGATCTTTCATCTTAATAACATTGGTAAATTTTTGATTTAGTCACCGAAGGCCTTTACCCCATCAATTCTTTTTTTTTTTCCAAAACATCCTTATTTCCGTGCAAATGTATATGCTGAACTCAAATCGATCATTGTTTATTGAAGAAACATACCTTTATTGATGTTAACAACCAGTAGAAAAAAAAATCGAACTTTATCTCACCCCTTACCACCATTCTCATATAATTTAGTGCTGAATGACTTTCGGCGTAGGATGCTTATTTCGGCCTATTTACTTCCTTTTGTGCAATTACTACGCGATTTGTTTTGTTTCGGAACTCAATTTCCGCTAAAAGTTGCGTGTTTTGATTTTATTTTTTTCTTGGCAATAAATTTAAGAAAGTTGCGTGACATATTAAAATAAGTGATAAATTGGGTTAGGGTTATTGCGTGTATTTTTTTTTTTTTTTTTGTTACTTGAAGGTTAATTACTACAGTACACTCGTCACTTATTTTCATATATTTGAAAGTTTACTTTCTTAAAAAAAAATCTATATTTTCATTTCATATATATTTGAAAGTTAACTTTCGTCGGAAAAAATTAAGTAAATTAAATTGCACAATTATCACTTATTTTCATAAAAAAAAAAGGGGGAAAAACACCAAAAATTTATAACATTTTGATGGGAAAACTGTTTTTAAGTTAAGGGCCTTTTTTTTCTTCATACTATTTTTTATTTATTTATTTTTTAAAAGAGAATTAGAGTAGGTACCTAAAAGGGTTTTAAATTAATTTTTTATTCATCAAAAATTATTTTTTAGTTTTTCGTTTTAAAGATTTTGATTTTTACGATAAAACTTCGTTTTTTTTTTTGTTTTTTGTTTTTAGTTTGGGACTTCTTTTTTTTTTTTTCATCCTGTGCTCGTTTTTGTTTATGATTCTGTAGCGCCAAAGATCGAATGAAGGAGTTTCTTTTAAGGAGTATAAGGATTCATTTTCATGAAACAATGTTTCAATTTTAAAATTTTTTAGTTCTAATGAAGGAGTTTCTTTTATTATCTATGAGGATTCTCATGAAGCAACGTTTATCTGAAAAAAAAAAAAATTAGATGCGACGGAAGATCTCAGTTTAGGACCTAGGTTAAAAATGTTTTGATTTTTTGTTTTTTGTTTGTTACTTGTAGCATCTACCCCTTGCACAGCCTACTATTCTGTGTTCTGTTTCTTAATCTTTTTTTGTTTTAAATTTCAAGAAACTATATATGCATACGACAAAAAAGTAAACAAATAAAAACATTGCAAAATTTGTATGTTTATCTTTTTTTAATGACTAGAAAAAATTCTCTTTTTTGGTTTAATTTTTTTTTTTTTAGATGGATTTTAAAATGTCCTTCAGTCTAAAAAAGTGAAGAAAACTGAAGAACATTAACAAATTACAACTGTTTCTTGGGAAACTGCTGACCATTTGTTATTTGTGAAAAAAAAAGAAAAAAAGAAAAAAAAGAAAAGAATTAGGTCAAAAAATATTTCTAGAAATAGATACCCGTAGTAGACACGTGTTCCTTTTAAAAATCCGTATTTTTGTTTTGTACCAAAAATAAATCTCTTTAAGGTCAATATATTATTTTTTTATTTTCCGTTTGTCTCAGCTCTCTTCCTAGATGTAAATATGAAAATAAATTAGTTGTTTGCATATACTACTGACTGAACTGAATTTTCGTTGTCATCCGATATCTGTTGGTGTTAATTTACAATACATTTTGTGTTTATTTATTTTTGACACGTGGTTAGTTTGGGTGATGATGGGGAATGCGTGTGTCCAATAAGAAGGCAGCTCTTTATTTATTTATAACCCGTTATGGTACACGGCCCAAGGTTGTATTTTAAATGAGTCACCCAGGACATGTATCCTTGGATTCCCTGTGACATAAAATCTAATTTCAGGCCCTTTTTGTACGAGGAATGGGTCCTCTAATTTCATATGACAGCTACCGTTTTTGTGTCTCAAGGTTCGTTTGAAGTCAAAAAATAGAATTCACCACCGTCACGCCACAATCACTCTCACAACACAACCCTTGTTTGTTTTAAAAATCCATGAGAAGTTGCAAATTCAAGATTTTTTTAGTAAGTCACTCGAAAAAGAAAATGTCTAGCTTTGGAAAATGAAAATTATTTCGTAGTTGTTAAAAATGTTTAATTCACTTTTCAACAAATGTTTTCTTGTGGCGTTGCGAAGCATCGTTGAGGTAAGGTAACTTATTTTCTTTTTTTAAATTTTAGGTTAGTTTTTTTTTTTAATTTAAATTTTTTATTTTGTTCCTTTTTAAAATCAATTAGTTGAGGGAGCATTTTTTGAAGTATTAGTAAGGATTAATTTGAATTAGTTAATAATTTTCGCTTTTGTTGAAAATGTTTTTTGATCATCAAACGACGGCAAGAAATTTTAAAACTAAATCTGCTTTTTAAGCGGGAGTAAAAGTCGTGATTTAATTAACAGTAAAAAAAAAATATCTCAACATGTTTTACACTTTTTTTTTTTTTACTAAAATAATAATTTCGCGGGCATTTAAGTTTTACGGCTTTTTGTTTAGTTTTTTTTTGGGGGGGGGGGAGTTTCTTAGTGTATTTGTTTAATTCGGGAAACTGGTTTAACCACGTGGTGTCAGATTTTAAAATTGTTGTCTGTGATTCTAAGATGGCTTTTCTATACACGTGGGCGTTCTAAACTCGATAACCAAAATCTGAACATTATTTTGGGATTATCTTGGTTGGGCAGAGAACTTTTCAGTATGTGTCTGGTTGTTTTTAAGCGCAGCTGGGATGTGACTCAAGGCCGAAAGTATGGGACACCCAGTGAGGATCGAACTCACTACTCAGTAATTATAATGATTCAAGCGAGACAAGATGTGTGCATGCAAATCATTTGCAGCAAATGTACACATATCTCACCAATAGTAGGTACTTAAGCTTTTCGATCAGTCTGAAAAACTTATCACTCATCTCATCTTTGAGCCAGATTTTTAGAAAGCGGGTCGAGCTGAGAAACATCTCAGGACTCATCCAGTATTTTTTAAGTGTGTACCTGTGTTAAATTTGATTGTTTTTAAAGCATTTAAAATTTTAAAATACTACTTGTGCACTGCAACATACTTTTAAAAAATACGAAATTTTATAGAACATTTCCTTTTTTTGATTATGCAACAATTTCAATTCAATTATTTAAAAAATGCTAAAGATAAGGTAGGTTATGCTGTACTTTTTTTAGCACTTTTTATAAGTAAACATTTTGTGGAATATAGTGTTGAACCACTTAGATATCAAAACCAAATGAATAAAGAACGAACTGAATAATTGCTATGTTCAAAACTTCAAAACAATTTAAATAAAACAACTACCTGATGAGACATTGTTCTTTAATGTCGAAACAAAGAACATTTAAAATGTACATTTTTTTTGTCTAGTAGTTAAGTTTGCACATGACCTAAAAACAAACATTTTAATGAAAAAAGTACGTTTTATTAAGTTTTGGAGCCTTTTTTCTCCATGCTACTTTTATTTCAATTTTTAGCGAATTAGTGGAGGTACAAGCAAAACAAACAAAAAAACAGCAGAATAAATAAGATCCCCAAACTTAAAAACGAACTTTTTCCATTAAAATGTTTATTCAATTTATTAAGAGGAAAGATCAAATTGTTAATCCTTTCTCTCACGTTAGAAATTTTGGTAAACAAATTTGTTTTGACTTTTTTGCTTTTGACTTGAGTTAGCGGGAAACCAAATCGCTACGAGACTTAACATTGAACAATGGAAAACGTAATATGATTTTACACAACTCAGTTTTTTCCAGTAACAAACATTAATTTGAAAATTCTTGCAAAAATCAAATAATTGTCGGATTTTAATGAAACTTTCAGGACTTATTCGTAAATAAATTAAATTAATTTTGAAATTCTTATTTTTTAAAAATCTTAGTAAAAAAATATAACTTTTTTTTTACAACTGTTATCCCACCTCCACGGAAATTCATGAAATTTAAAAAAATAGAATTCTGTAGGCAAAAATGGCTTTATTAGTTAAAGGTAGGATTCATTGGGGAATGTAAATAATGTTGTGGTGATACCGAGCAAAGCGAGAGACCGGATGTTTGCCCTCAAAGATTCAGACAGCAAATGACCAAAACTGGTCTTTGCGCATCTGGCTCCACGCACAAGTTCCGGAGGTAAACTAAAAATAAATAAATATCAGATTCCTTTTACTGTAGCGGAACTCTGGATCGTGATTAGTCATCAAATCGCAAAATTCAAAATACGTCAGAGAAACGGTTTTTCATCACTAAAGAAAAAAATCGTTTCTGATCCACCCCACGTGACTTTTCAATATTCAAGGATAATCTCTAACCGGTCACGGGCAGTCAGAGGAGGCAGGTTGCTGACACACATCAAAGATGTAATTCTCAACTTCAATTGACCCGGACATTGTCCTCTCTCTTTCTCCTTCTCTACCTCAACAATTACTGCTACAAACATTTTGTATGAACTCTTAATTCTTCAACCTCATCATTGAATACGAACTTTGCTAATAACTTCTTACTAAGATTTGTAATTGAACATTAATTTCTACAACTCTTGTTTTAGGTACCTCCAATAAATCACTGCTCATTTTCGATACCTCAATTTAAATTTAATTTTTAAAAATAAAAATGTTTTCTTGAAGCTTTAATTGAAAGCCAAGAGATTAAATTTACTAATTACAGTAAGCAAAATACCCTGGTTTAGTTCAAACCGAAATTATATTGATTGGAATAAAAAATTTAACTGCTGAAAAAGATTTTTTTAAAAATTTACCGCCATTATTGACTAATCAGCACATTATGTAAACAGTAGCCAAATTTCTGTTTTAAAAATCTTGCAAAAAATAATATACCTCCTTGACATGTTATTTAAGTTGATTTTTATAATTGAAACTTACCTTTATCTGATTTCAAACAAGTATTAAGTGCTTACTGCCTGAAAATTTACGAAATAAATCTCTCTTTAACGACAGTAGCCCTTTTGTCAGTGTTATCTAAGGCGACAGATGATTTATTGACAAGTAGTAGGTGTGAATGACGTTTGGATGGCAACCGAAAGTGACAAAAAATTCATGTAGCTTAAAACGTAACATTTGAAAATTTAAATTTTTTTTTTTTGTTTTTTAACTAAATAGTAAAATTAAAAATTTAACATAATATTTTCAGCAAGTATATAATATTTTATAGAATTTTAGTTTAGATTTATAGCAGACTATACTTTCTGAATAAATAAAAATATGCTTTCTGAATAAATAAAAATTTAAATTTCTTTTAAAATAATCTAATAAGAAAGAATTAAATTAAAATAACCAAACTAAGTTATATTATGTTATTTATTAATATTTTTCTGAAATATTAAATATTTTTATGTTTAGTTATTACATATTTATCTTAAATTATTTATTAATATGCTTTCTGAAAAATTCAAAAATTCAAATTTCTTTTAGAAAAATTTTAATTTTAATTTAATAAAAAAAGAATTAAATTAAAATCAAAGTGTGGTTTGTGTCGTTTTCAATGTCAGGGGAATTCATCCAAACACTTGTTAACTTCTAAAAACAATACAACCTTTACGGAAACTTATGACCCCTATGGAACACCGTACTTAATAAAAATTTCCAAAAATTTTTTTTTTAATTATTTTCAAAATAAAATGGGTGAATGATTTATATTAAACTTTTCAATTTTCGATAGGCAATATAATAATCAATTCTTAAGTAAAAAAGAAATTCAACAACATTTTTATAAAAGGTTTTTAAAATATTTTTAACACTTTTATGAATTATTATAATAAAAAAATAAAAACAATTATTTTCAAATTTTATTAGTAAACGAAAACTTTTTTCTTCAAACTATAATGTCCTTAATAATTATTATTTATTCCAACAATTAAAAGTTTATCAAATTAAATTATATCAGAGTTTTATTGAATTTTTATCTTACTCTTTGGAGCAGATTTTCGGTCAGGTTGTCCACTTTAAAATAAAAAACATAGATGATTTATATGCCCCAATGAGTCCTGCATTTAACTAATAAAAAAAAATTTATACAGCGAATTAAAATTTCATAGATTTATGTAGAAGGGTGGGTAACAGAGTTGTGAATGAGTACTAAAAGTTTAATTCAAATCTGACTATTATTTGATTTTTGCGAGAATTTCCAAAAAAAAAAAAAGTGGGTTGTGTCATTACGTTACCCATTGTAAAACAGTCATAAACTTTTTTTTAGCCGCTAACTCAAATAAAAACAACATTTTCTATCAAAATTTCGAAAATGTTAGCCGGGATTAAAAATTTTTTAAAATAATTAAAAATTGCTTTGATCTTTCCTCTTAATAATAATATAAATATTTTGATGGAAAAAGTTTGTTTTATTAAGTTTATGAACTTTTTTATTCATACTATGCTGTTTCATGCTGTTTTTTTAGTGATTAATTGGAGGTACTTGTTATTCTTTCTTATAATAAATTTCTATTTTAAATGTAAAGTGTATATTTTATTATTCCACTCTTCATCACTAATACACACATTCTAACTGCTGGCAACCAGCCTTCTGATGAAAACCCTTCTATGAATCTTATTCAACATAAAACTTGAAAGCTGTAAGAAGTTCGGTTAAGACACAAAGCCGAACAAACGAAACATTAACCAGCTCCCTACACTTCAGTGTATTATTTTTTTAAAACCATTTTGTCCCTTTTATTAAAAATCTCCATAAAGTAAAAAATGCAATAAAACTATGACATTATTTAAATAAGCTTTTAATTGCTTTAAATAATATAAATGTCAGACATTATAGTCTGAAGAAGAAAAAAATTTTGATTAATAGTGAAATTTGAAAAAAATTTTCATTTTTTTTTTTTTTTTTTTTTTTTTTTTTTTTTTTTTTTTTTTTTTTTTATTTAACTTATAAACTTTTAAAAAATATTTAAAAATATTTCCAGTTCTTGTAAGCATTACGCTGGCAGGTTAAATAGTGAACTGAAGACTCAATTTACTAATTGAAAATTGAAAAGTTTAATACAAATCATATTTGAGTTTTTTTTTTTTTTTTTTTTTAATGATAATTTCTATGAGTATATTAAAAGGTCATTTGCTTCGGGGTTACTCCCCTTTATAGGGAAAATGTTGTACAATGATGGCACTTGTGATCGCCATATGCTTATTGTACCTCAATTTGTCAACACATTTCAATTACGGTAAATAGATTAGAAAGGTCAACGCTGTGTTTAAAACTAGTTTAATTCTAAATTTCATGATATAAATAAGTAATACTTGTGTAAATTAGATTAATTTAGCATTACATTTGCTGATTTTCCAAAAATAATGTGTCATAGATGTATATTTTATTTTTGCAAGAATTTTAAAACCGAAAATTAACTTTTGTTTACAAATTTGTTAATCACTCAAAAATGGGCGAAAAATTTAAAAAAAAAAAAATTAGATTCCAATCAATATAATTTCTGTTTGAAATACACCAGAGTATTTTGCTTACTAGAAATCGTGAGTTTTAACAAATTTTTTTTTTTAATCTTTCAATTTTTTGGCCATATTTAAACGATCGATACATTTGTAAACAAAAATGAATTCTCGGTTATGAAAATCTTGCAAAAATAAATATAGATCTGTGACACATTATTTTTGGAAAGTTAGCCAATTTTATGTTAAATTAATCTGATTTATGCAAGTATTACTTATTTATAACATGAAATTTAGAATAAAACTATTTCTTAATCACAGGCTTGCACTTTTTGACCTGTCCACTGTATATCAAATTTGTTGACTGGTTGTCAGTTAGAGATAAAATAAGTATGGCAATCACAAGTACCATAATTGTACAATTTTTTTTTTAGCTAACGGGAGGAAACTCTGAATAACATGACCTTTTAATTTACACATACAAATTACCATACAAAAAAAAAAATTTTAAATAGGGAGGTAGAACAATATGTATTAAACTTTTTAATTTTCGATTACTAAATATAATCTTTGCTTAATAACTTTTTAAACTAAACCCAACAAATCTTTGAAGTTTTTAAAAAATATTTTTGAAACTTTATAAATTATTATAATTTAAAAAAAAAAAAAACAATTCTAAAATTTCATTATTATTCGAAAAAAAACTTTTTTCTTCAGACTATTATGTCCTTAATGTTTATCATTTATTTAAGCAATTAAAAACTTATCAAATTGAATAATCTCATAGTTATGTTGCATTTTTTATTTTACTATTAGGAACAAATTTTCAGAAATAGACAAAATATTAAAAGAAAATAGATTATTTACATTCCCCAATGAGTCCTGCATTTAACTGATAAAATCATTTATCGCAACAAAATTTAATTTCTTAAAATTTCATAAATTTACATGGAAGGAGGTAACTGATGAAAAAAAAAAAAAGGATATTTTAACCAAGATTTTTTTAAGCAATTTCAAAAATATTCATATGTGAATAAGTCCTGAAAGTTTAATTAAAATCCGACAATTATTTGATTTTTGCAAGAATTTCCAAATTATTGAGTTTCTGTCACCAGAAAAAAAAGTGAATTATGTAATATCACATTTTCCATTGTAAACTCTTGTAACAATTTGGTTACCCACTAACTAAAAGTAAAAGATTTTTTTTTACCAAAATTTTGAATGTGTTAGAAGGGATTCAGAAAATTTTAAAAATATTTAAAAATTACTTTGATCTTTTCTCTTAATAATAATATAAACATTTGTTTTTTATTAAGTTTTTTTTTATTTTTATTTTTTTATTCATACTATATACCAACCAGTATGAGAATATGCAAAATAAATTTCCTTTATGAATAAGATATGAGTGCTGCAGTATTTCTTTCAGTAATAATTAAATTTAAACTAAAACTTTAATTGAAAACTAAAATTTTAGAAGTTGAATAATTAATAATACTTATAGGTAGAATAGTTTTAGGTCAGACTAATACATTTTTTGCCTATGGATCAAGGGTGATTACTTGTAATGTTTAAAATAGGTTGAATACTATCAGCGTGTGACCATTAAATTTACGCATGACCCAATGAAAAGCTATCTCTCAAGTACTTTGTCCTAAAATGTCGTCAGTTCAAAACAAGTGGTATCTGGGATGCCTGCTTTTATGTCTTTTTGTTTTGTTGCAACAACAAGAATTACAAATGTCTTTTCTTTTGTAATTAAAATTAGCCAAAAATAAATATTTGTCAGGTGAAGTTGATTTCATTATTACTCAAAAAGAACTGCATAAAAAAAAAAAAATACCCACGTCTTGCTTTAAAAAAAATTTTTTTTTTCTTACCACAGTTCGATGGTCATAAAGAAAAAAAACTAAAGGATTTTTTTTTAATTTTTATGCCTGGTTTAATTTTCTACAATAAGCTTATTATTAATATTCTTATATTTGTTTTTATGTTTATTATCAGAAAGAGGAAAACTTTTTGTTTATTGATTGTTAAATTTTTCCTTTATCACCAAACTTCTGGTCACAATGGAAAGAAACTTATTAATTGATGTCATTTTTTTTTTAATTTTTGGTTCCAAGTAATAAAATATTTTTTAAATTTGTTTTTTCTAATTTTTTAAAATTTAACTAATAAAAAATGCTTTAAAAAATCTAACAGTAATAAATCTTTTTAAATGACTTTAACTGTACCTAGAATTAACAATCCATATTGTTTCATCATATTTAATCTATTTCTTAAAAATAGAAATTTCGAATTTCACCTCTCCTTACAAAAAACAAAAAAAAAACAAAAGCAATGTGAATATCTTTAAATAGAAATTACAATTTCAAATTCTTTCTCTAATAAAGTAATTGGAATTTATTTCTCTAGAGATTTACTTTTAAAATGAATTAAACTAAAAGACGTTCGAAGGTTGTATAAATTACTTTTGTATTAAAAGAATTTAAAAAAATATTAAAATTCAATAATTGAGTTTTGGTAGATTTTTAAAAAATGGTGTTTGTTTTTTCTCTCTGAATATTTCTAAATGAAAAATGATTTTTACATAAGAACTTGTTTTTATCTCACAAAGGCACAATGATTTTGAAAGTAAAAGTAACATTTCTACAAGTTTGCATTGTTGTTCTCAGGTGTCAACTTTCTTGTGTGTGCGTGTGTGATATTTCTTGTAATTTCAGTTGGAAAAATATGGAAATCATTTTCTATAAATTTGCATTTTCAGGTTTGAGTTGTGTACATAATAGTACTCCACAACCTATCATCAATGGGGCAGTGGATATTGTTGAATGATCTCGAACAATTGCCTTAAATCATGGGTAGTACTAACATTTATGTATACTATAATTTTTGTTTTCTTTTACATTTATAAATTAATCACAGAAATTAGCAACAACTTCTAATAAAATAAAACAATTGTAAGAATATGTTGTTAAAAAAAACTGTTGACAAAAAGGATTTATTCTTCTTACTGAGAAGAATGTAATGTAGATATTAAGAATCTCAGTGTATGATTTTTTTAAATTTTTTTTTGTTGTAAGTTTTTACTTTTGCACTTAAAGAATTTTACGTTCACTCTTTGGCATATCTGAATTACCAGCCTCATTGCTCTTGTACTCTGGGATTATTATTAAGTAAAACGTGTTGTTTATTTCAGGTATTTTATCATTACAAGCTGAAACAGAGAATGAAATCAGATATAAAGGGAGACAACTCTGATTTACGCAAGTTTTAACTTTTGCCATCAATTGATTTCAATTTGTTTTCTTATATTTCAGCCACAATAACATATGGATTGATTTCCACGCCAGGAATGCCACAACAAAACATCCAAGAATTATTTGTCTTGGACAAGCATCTTTTACCAGACGTAAAGTTTTCCTTAAACCCAATGGCTAAAGAATTTAAGCCGACTGCTTGTAAACAATTCTCTCAAAATGATTATTCCAATGTGGTCAGTGCACCTACAAAAATGCGCTCACGTGCATTCAAACGTTTTCCTCCCTCAACCAGTGCAGATAACAAGCTCTTATCACAAATTGCAGAAATCTTAAAAGATGACAAGCTGTTGATACTGATGCGAGGTTGTCCAGGAAGTGGGAAAACAACTTTAGCTGAGTAAGTAATTATAATTAATCTTTTACTTTCATTGCCTTTATCATTCTTGTTGATAGTTGTTGAGGATTTTAGTGGAAATCACTCTAAAAGAAGAATTACTTTGAATTTAAAAATGTGAAGAAGGCAACAGGAAATCCTCCAATTTTTGAACGATATATTTTCAATAAAAGGAAGTAACAGTTTTCTTTTAATTTTATACTTTTATAATCATGCATATTTGCTTGTGAAAGAAGTAATTATTCCAGGAATGGAGATATTTTGAAAATCTAACAAACATTTTTACTTTTGTTTATAAATATTTGTTCCGAAATAAAATCTTTACATTTGCCTTGATAAAGTCTATCAAAGGACTGAACGTGTTGGCTAAGATAAGTTTTCCTTTTGTCTTTATTCACATATAATATTCCAAACAATGAAAATGAAGATTTTTCTCTAGGGTCTACTATCTTTTATGTTTTTCTATTTTAAAGGTGCCACCACGTCTATTGAACAGGTGAAGAGGCTCATCCCTTGTTCCTTGTTTAGGATGTGGTTTCCGGCTTTCTCTTTTCCAATCTTTTCATTCCTACGTAGCCCCCTGCGCTTCAGTGGCATTACTGCCTTGCTCGTGGTGATATGATTAAAAAAAAAAAAAAATCTCAGCCTAGAATAATTGTTTGGGAAGTTTGTCTGATGACATTACTACTAAGTTGTGAGTTTAGTCATCACTGGGTGCCCTAAACAACATTTAACACGAATTAATCCCGCAAGTGTTGTAAAGTCAATCAACCTAACCTAAAAACATTTTAATGTAAAATAATTTGCAAATCCTTTCCAGATAATTTCTGTCAGAATTTCTAGAAAGAGTAATTACCATTATTTACACTATTTATATTTAGACTATTGTCCTCATCTTTGTTTTTATTTCTGAATTTCTGGGATGAGGAGTGATCATTATTTATACTATATTAAGACTATTGTCCTTTGCTTTTTAAAGCTAAAAAGCAATAACTTTGTTTTTATAAGAACACAAAATATTTAGTATAATTCAAAAGTCAGGCTTTAAATAACCAAGTAAATTTTTCTGTAATCTTTAATTAATTTTTCTGTAATCTTTAAAATGATATAATTTTTAGGAAGTAACTTAAACACTTTTTTTTTTTTTTTTTGTCACAAGGTAATGTCTTTTCACAGATATCTTGTCTGAAATACCTTTACTTTATAAAGAATTTGTGAAAAAGATATTGCTCTCACAATAGAAAAATATTGGTTAATGATGTAAAAAATAAAAACACCTGAAAGTAATTGAAAGTATATGAGAGAGGTAATGTTTGAAACCATTAAACTAATTTTGAGAGTTAAAAAAAGTGTTTTGCTGAAATTTGTTTACAACTTTCCTACAGATGCAAAAGTGACTTCTCTCTCTCTCTCTCTCTCTCTCTCTCTCTCTCTCTCTCTCCGCCAAATTCAATTTATGAACTTACAGAATAAAAATTGAATAATGTTCTTTTATTTATTTTCAGGAAAATTTACAGTTCTCTTGAAAAAGGCAAAACTGGTGTTATTCTATCCACGGATAATTATTTTAATAGAAATGGCAGTCACTATCAGTATGATTCGACTAAATTGCCTGGGGCTCATGCTTGGAATAAAAGTCAAGGTAAAATTGTTAGTTATTTTAAAGTAAAACACATGTTGGAATGTGAATTAGAATGCAATACCTGATTTAGTTTTCAGGTTCATTAGAGTAAAATGTGCGCGGAGTTAGAAATAAAACCTATTTCTATGATACCCTTGTCAGCTAATGAAAGAATTGAAAAAAAAAAGCTTGGCTATCTGATTTAAATTAAAAGAATTTTGCATGACATTAAGGCAAGAGTTTTATATTCCATTCACCTACATTTATTCTTTCATGTGACAGAACAAAACATCAAGTAGAAATTTTTTTGTACCTTTAAAAAATATGATTAAAGCTTCTCTTTTTTCTTTTTTTTTTCTTTTTTTTTCTTTTTTCACCTAGTATAGAGATATGTTTTAACCCATATTCTTGTGTCAGTTTAAACTGATGCCTTTATTAGTTCTGTTTTTTGTTGGTAATTTATGATCTTTGTGAGGCTAAGATTAATATATTCAAATTCATAAACACTTAAAGAGAATGGAACTTTCTTTGATTCTCATCAATCTTTGGGTTAAAAAGCTTTAAAGCTTTTATAATTTCTTTTTTTCATATGAATGGATAAACCAAATTGCTTGAGTTTAGACTGCAGAAACATGTCAAAATAGGGAAAATTCCTTCAAATTCAACTGCTGATATTTCATTTATTTTATAGGCTGTTTTGATAAAATTAGTATGTAAACAATATTTAATCTATTCTTTTTATAAAGATTAAAATTCTTTCTTATTTGTAATAATTACTTTTTATTCCATGTCTCTTTAAATTATGCCACTAATTCAATGATGACCATTTCTTTTTCCACATTTTCAAAGCTGACGATTTTATAATTTTGTTTATTAAATTTGTTTCGAGTTGTGTGTCTCTACACATATCAAAATAGTCTCATCTTAAAGAGAAAAGCGTGCTCATTAGTTTGATGGGCTTATGCTAAGGTTTGAAGTGTAAAAGTTTAGTGGGTGAAATACTAGAGAAATTCATCCCTTTTAAAAAATGAAAATTGCATTTTATTGTTGAGCAGTGTCTCATCTTTAATAATCAGTTGGTTTCATATCTCTGCACCCATACAACTCAAGGTGCACACAAATCAAAAAGAGGGTATACTGTGTTCGTTTTGTGCAAAGCAGTTGTGCTTGATGCATCAGAATTTGTTTTGTTGACCAAGTGAATGAATATTGCCAGCTGAATCCCAAAAACAGACTTGTTGTGTGTTTGTTTTTGTTTTTTTTATCATATCACCCCAAGCAAGGCGAAAATGCCACTGATGTGCAGGGGGCTACGTAAGAGTGAAAAGATTGGAAAAGAAAAAAAACGGAAACCACAACCTAAACAGGAAACAAGGGATGAGCCTCTTCACCTGTTCAATAGACGTGGGTGGAGTGTGAACCGGGCGATAATTTAGTCTATCTCCTCCAATGTCTATTGAGGGACATTACACAGTTTGAATATTTTTTCTTATATTTCCTTTAATGATGCATTTTAAAACGATAAAGTACTTATTCATTGTATTTAGTCCAAACTCATGCTTGAAACGCTTTTGCCTCGGCTGTTGTTTTTATGCACTTAACATGCAAAAAACATTAAACAAAATTCATATTATAAAATAAAAAAGTAAATATATAAATTGGATGTATTTTTAGTTCTTTAAATTTCCCACTCACATTCTTTCCATAAAAAATTTAAAATAATTTTTCCTTTTATGATTATTCATTTCATTTACATTTGTGGCTGGTAATATTTTTTCTAATTCTCAGAATTTGATTGAATAATAATGTTTGCATTTCAAAAAAAAGTTAAAAATAAGAAAATAAAATGAAAAATAAACTAGATATATTAAACTTTGGCACAGCTCCATTTAAAAATTTGAAATGTAATTAGCTACATTTAATATTCTGTTCAGCAGACATTAAACTCCATTCTCTGAAAAGTAGTTTTCCTCTAAGTGGGAGAAACAGGCTGAAGAAAACCCTAAGTTCATTGCAAGTGTGATAGACATTTCAGTGATATAAACTTCATCTTTATTGTGAAAGGAAGAAAGAAAAGGCATTCAATGAATCTGAGTATTCAAACAATTTTAGCATTTGTAATGAAGAAGAACCACTTCAAATGATCTTCAGTGACAAATGCTATGGGTTACAGTGTACTATTACTCTCACTTTTACATTGACCATGTCATTGATATTACATCTCCACCCAGTGATGTAATCAGAACTTTAGTTACAACCAAAGGCAGAAATGATGATTACTTTTGATGGCCTTTGTTGGATGACATTGCACAAGTAGTGTCGATATTTGTCTTTCGATAGAACTTTGAGATAATACAACTTGACAGTTGTATTATCTCATACCATGAGATAATATACCATTTATGCCATGGACTTTTCAATCGCTCAATTCCTTACACAAGTGGTGGATTTTCCCACACATTTCTCTAATAACCTTAATGGAACTGACTCACTGTTTGATCTCTATTTCACTTCTATCCCTGACTCTTGCATTATCATGCAGCTTTGCACTTTCAGCAACTCTGATCATGCCGTGGTTTCTGTTAATATCTCCTTCCACTTCCCCTCCCCCCAGGAACCTCTGACTAGCAAAATATCTTACTGCTACCAAAGAGCAGACTGGGTGTTGTTCCATGATTTCCTCCTGTGTGATGTCCCTTGAAACAAGGTTTTTAGTCTTCCTGTTGATGACTGGCAGTACTGCCTTGCTTAGGGTGAAATGTTTTTTAAAAAAAAAAAAAAGAAGGGATTGTAGGATATGCAGGTTTTCAGGTATATTGCTTATAGAAGAGGCTTATTTGTAAACAAAAATTATTTTTCTTGCTATTTTTTGCATTTTTTTTTTTTTTTTTTTCCTCAATTTACTTTTTCCAGTTTTATCTAACCACCTTCTTATTTAAAATGCAAAATACATTTTTTATTTTAATTTTTATTAAATAAATCAATGTCAGCCATTTATTGTTAATTTTCAGTTATATTTACTTAATATCTTAATTTTTTTTAGCTGCTTTTTTTATCACAAATTAATATGAAAATCAAAAAGGACCCAACATCAACACTATTTGATAGCACAAAAAGACACACAGGCATATAAGAGATGCTTTCATTTCAGCAGGGAATACCTCGGAAGAAGTTGTTAGTGTATTTTAACATGTAATATTTAAAGCAAATTAAAAGTACATTACAAACCATTACAAAAGCCCTTTATTGGGAACAGAAAATATTACTGTACATAAAAAGCAAGCTACCCATGCAGCACATACTCCCTATGAAAATATCCAACTTGATAACAAACAAAACATTGTAAGAAAAAATAGCACAGAAAAAGCACATTATCAGCACAGATGAAGAGAACGTGTTCCTATTAGTGGATAGCAGATCAGAATGAAAAATTAGTAAACAAAGTTCCAATTCCAGTTAGGGTTATTAGATTTGCTTATGCTCAACTACCCCTGGGTAAGGTATGAATTCATCTCCTACCTATGGGCAGTAGTGTACAGAAGGGGAAAAAGACAGAGTGCAACAGCCTAAAGCATCTGTACTGGTAGGGCAGCCAATCAAAGAGTGAAATAAAAATTTAGTTTATATTTTTAATCTGAATAAAATGTTTATTTCATGTTCCATTTGTAAAAAAATAAAGAAACAAACAAATCAGCCAAATCAAACTATAGTTGAGCATAAACCAATTCACAGTTTTATTATCATCACTATTTTTCAGCTGGTTAATGATGGGAGTGTGTTGAGGCATATTTAGTTAGGATGGATTAGTTATTACATTCTACTGATGTTATATATATATATATATATATATATATATATTCTAAACATATGCTGTTAAATATAAGAGACAATGAATGTCTATTATGTTTAATCATGAGCTGTTCTAAACGTCGTATTTTGGCTTTAATTTCAGTTGAAAATAAAGACAAAAATTCTCCAACATTTGGATAATTATTTATTGATTTGTTTCTAAGCTTTCGGCTCACATGAGCCATCTTCAGAGAGGTGTTATTTAGACTGAAATATAATAACATCCACCATCACCGATGATTTTATTTTGTGTTGACATAAAACTCTGCTTGATGGATGTGTGTTGTGGTGCAGTTGATTTTTCGGAACGAGAAATTGGGGAGCTGAGTTCGAATTCTGAATGAATGCCCTGCCGTTACTTAAGCGCTAATACCCTTGGGAAAGGTATTAATCTGTCCCTTCCCTCCAGTTATGGGTTAAATAACAGGACAGATTGGGTTCTATAGCCTTGGCTGGCAACCAGTCTACCAGAGCAGGTAGTGGCAGTCTGTTGTGGGATAATTAAAGAAAAATGTCTACCTAAGTGCTGTGGAGTGCATTCAGAGCATAGTGAAAAAAATAAAATCACTGTTGGCCATCCACTGCATCCCTGATTGTCTGCAGTAAATTTCGCCTCTGTCGTGCCACCAGACTCAGATGGAATGGGAAGAGAGAGTGAGACTGATGAGTATGTGCAACTCTCTCTCACTTAAATCCAATTAAAAGTGCAAGTCAAGACTTCTACCTAGAAGTCGTGGTCTTCCTCGCCTGTGAGAGACGAAATAGCAATTGTTGAATGGAGTGATGAGTTGTAAGTTAGATTTGATTTTCATAATAGCTATGTTTTTGTAGTTTAGAACTAAAAGGTATTTTGCGTTTATCAAGTTTTCCTGCAACAAGATGGATGTGAATTTGAACCTCATTAACCCTCTAGGGCCATTTGTATCATATTTGATGCAGTATTTCCCTATAAGGAAACATTTGGTATTTCCCTATAAGGAAACATTTGGTATTCATTGACTGAGCAGTCAGTAATGCTTTCATTTGAAATTTATAAAATATTTCTCTTAAAAAAATTTTTCAGAAAAATATTTCTTTCAAGGCTTGTTTTCATACTGTATCAAATATGATACGAATGGCCCTAGAGGGTTAATACTTATTCATTCTTTCTAGTCCTGCTCTGTCTACACAATGTTGGAGATTTGTGTACAGTTGTGATAAAAAGCAACTAAAAAAATAAGTTGAAAGTAAATAATCAGGTATGATTTATTGAATTTATTGTAAAGCTCAGATTAAAAAATGTTTTCTTTATTTTTTTCCCATATTTAAAATTTTGAAAATTTTTTGTAGTTTAAAAGATATTTTAAAATAAAGAAAATGTTAGATGCCATATAAATGTATGGAAATTTTCTGTTATTTGTTTAAAATCTTTCTTCTGAATCATGTATAATATTTTTCCAGCTTACACAGCTATGACTGAAAACATAGATTTGATTATCATCGATAACACTAATGTTACAAAATGGGAAATGGCACCCTATGTAAAACTGGTAAGTTAACTTTTCAATATTGAAAAAATATGTCCATGTCTTTGCATATAACCCTGATACAAACTGCTATAGTCTAAATTTAAATTTTATATAATTTTTATGTATATACTGATGAAATGCAGCGATGCTTGGTGTTTCAGCAGCAAAATACTATTTTACTATCACTTACCCTTGGCACCTTAGCTATATTTCACAATGCTACCAAACTTTGTCGGTCTTCTTCTTCTCTCTTTAAGTGTCCGACATGACCTATTTTTTATATTTTGAGGTTGAAGTCTTAATAAAGCCATAACATCTAATCTCGGTGAAAAATGTACTCATGTATTACAATGTAATATGTGATAATTACATTCTCAGTCATTTCCTTTGTATTTTAAACCCTTTATAGAATATGGTATTTTAAACTCGTTATGTTGTTCTAAATTTTTGCAGTATGTGCATAATGTATGCAAAGATGGATCAACTGAATTTTGATCAGAAATTTTCACAGTATAATGTTCAATCTGTAGGATTAATATGAATCACTGGAATGAGTGCATTAGCAAGAAAAGAGAATTGGGGAATCTTGTTTGGAAAATATGAGTTCTCCATGGTTCAATGGTAATGGCAGTTTCCCCTAGGCTTGAATCCTGCTAAAGGATGTATGTTTTCCTAACATTTCTTGATTATTCAGGCCAATAGATGTAAATAAATATACTGTTTAATTATAAAAAACTGAACATTTACCCAAATATGCATATCCATTAAAAATAATGTTTAAAGAAATAAATTTTTTATATATATATATATATATATATATATATATATATATATATTTTCCTTTCCTCGATCAAAAATCTGCCAAGGCTGACAAAGCAAACCTCCAATCTGTGGTGGACTGGAGTAAGAAATGGCTCATGAATTTTAATGCCTCCAAAACGAAGCTGCTATCTATTATTACAAGCAATCGCTCCTACCCCCCCATTAGCATGGATCAGGCTAGTCTCCCTGAGAGCAAAACACTGTGCCTCTTCGGGTTAACTCTCACAACAGACCTCAAGTGGAATGACTATATTGAATCCATAGCTAAATCCGCTGCTAAGAAGGTCAGTTCTCTGTGTAGGGCCAGGAAGATTTTCCCGTCTGAAACCATACTGCACATCTATAAATCTACCATCTGCTCTTGCATTGAATACTGCTGCCATATCTGGTTGAGTGCCCCTGCTATCCACCTCGGTGTCCTTGACAAAATCCAACTGAGAATCTGTAATGTGATCGATCCTGATCCTGGCAACCCAGATACAGTCACTTTCTCCCCGGCGCAATGTGGCTTCTCTGTCTTTTCTACAAGTACTTTTGTGGCTTCTGCTCCGATGAACTTAGCTCTCTGATTCCCACTATGCATGAATTTGCTCGAGCCATAATATTTGCAACTTGGTTTTACTGTGAAATCAATAAAATATAAACACAAATTCTACTCCAGCAGCTTCTTTTCTTGCACTTCCCGTCTGTGGAATTCCCTTCAGTTGACTTGCTTCCTTGACACCTACAATCTCCAGGAGTTTAAGTGTAGTCAATAGCCATCTCCTATCTTGCTAACTTGCATCCTCTCTCCCATGCTCCTTTCTCTGTTAGCTCCTTTCTCCCCACCCCCCGGTATCTTAAACCTTCTCTTACCCACTTCCTGACACATCCTGTAACCTGTTACTCTTCTCATAACTTTCCTCCTATGTAGCCTATTGCACACCAGACTGCCTTGCTTTAGGCAATATATAGCCTTTGAGATTTCACTCCCCTGACTCAGATGATTAAAAACTTAATTGATTAAAAATGAAAAATGAAATCTGATTCTTTTACAACCCAAAAGTATGACATTGAAGAAAAATGACCTACAATGACATTATTGAACTCTTGGTTTTTATTGTCCAGTGTGGAGCCAAAATGTCTCTGTCATCCAGATTAAAGCTTACTTGGAAAAATATTATCATTATCTGAAAGTAAAAACCAAATATTTGAAAGAAAGAAAAAAATCATGCGCTAAAAAACAGATTATAGAAGTAATTTTTTGATAGAAAATCGTTGAGAATTTAGGTACCTCTACTCAATTGTCAAAAAAGAAACAACATATCATGATGTTAAAAGGGCTCAAACTTAATAAAAACAAAATTTTATCATCAAAATGTTTATGGTATTATTAAGAGGAAAGATCAAATTTTGTTCTAATTTTTAGATCCTTTTTAACATGTTAGAAATTTTAATAAATATTTCATTTTTTTGTTTTCCGTCAGCAATTCACACTATGTTTACATCAGGTGACTATTAAGAAAATGGAGTCAGTTGAGTAAAATGATCTTGGGGCAAGTAAATTTTCCCTTGTTCCTGACCGGTGGTCAAGTGATTTCTTTTTCAAATCTCAAAGGCTGTGCGTGTATATATATATATATATATATATATATATATATATGAATATACACCCGAAATATGAAATAAATATATATGAAATAATAACTGATAAGAGAGTGTAAAAATGGGAGCAAAATCTCTTTAAAATATTTTGTTGATTAACTCTGTATTTTTTAAATCCAGGCTTATGAAAAGGGATACAAAGTGGAGCTTGTTGAGCCCAACACATATTGGAAATTTAAAGCAAAAAAACTTGTTGAGTAAGTGATACATTTTATAGTTTATTTTTAACCTTTCTTTTTTTTTTAATTAAATATGTTTAATTGATTTTGTCTCGACTTGTTTTGTAAGTTTTCTTTTTGTATACTGTTGGGGAATCACCCCTTTTTGCACATAAGAATAGACTTGCCTGATGTGTACATATAAATTTACCGATACAGAGAAGAGTGGTTGTAAAGAGTAGTTGTTCAGTTGTAGAGTCGCTTAGTTGGTCAGTAAGTTGATGCATAGTAAGTTGGAGTTGTTTGGATATAGACTCATTATCCACACATACTTTTTCACTACAAGACTATATATTGATTCTACTAATGGTATTCCTGGTATTCTTGAATTGACTAACCCGTGTTCCAGTTTGTAAGTTCAATATAACTTGCATTTTCTGTCTCCGTATCTGTTTTTGTTATTTATTATTTTGTGTGGTTTCCCAACCAGAATCCACAATATATGCAAAAAAATGCCATCAGATTTTGTAGAAGATTTAACTTGAGATGAAGAAACAAAACTCCTAGAGAGGAATCTTGATTAATTTATCTGTTGATAGGTGTCCATTTAAAGTTTATATTACATGCTATTATTTAGTTTGGTATTGCTACAGTTCACAATTCTTAGGTGATCTGAATTTATTGCAAAAGTTGCATGGCTTAGACTAAGAAGTATTAATTCAATGCAAGAAATTCTGATTGTAGTGCCTTATAATTTAGGAATAATTCACTTAAATTTATGGTTGTTTCACTTTAAAGAGTTAATTACTTATATTCCTCATGTGTTGAAACTTGAAAAACAAACTTTTATTCACTTACACACAAATACCCTTGGGAAAGGTGTTAATCCGTCTCTTTCCTCCAGTTATAGGTTAAATAAAAGGACAAATTGGGTTCTCTAGCCTTGGCTGGCAATCAGTCTACCACAGAAAGCAATGACAACCTACTGTGGGATAATCTTCTGTCCAGTCAGTCATGTCTCTGTAGAAGTCAGATAACTTACCTTTCAACATGGCTGTCTTCTTTTGTCTCCCTGCAGGAAGGTGACTATTCAAGAGTGTGGATATTGTGCTCAATATTTATGGAGCTCAATATACACACAGAAATTATCAGCCAATCAATGCTTACAGAATGAACTTGCCTGTAACAGAATGGAATCTCCCAGGTTATCATTTAAACCACTTACCAATTTACCCTGGTGGTTTTTTGGTCAATTAGATCAATTTCTATTCTAGTTTATTACTGGTTGGTTGTTCCATAAGATTTTTAGTCTCGATGTCTCTTTCGAGACATGATTGCCCAAAGTGTGTATCACATATGGCACTTAGTTGACAGACTGACTTGTTGGGTTTATTTTATTTCATCTAAAAATATCACAATTCTTTACTTTCAATAACAATAACAATATTTCGATTATATTTGCCAGTTAATCCATCCTGCAAAAAATAACAGCTTATTTAAGTTGTCTTTCATTTATGTTGCACTTTCCACAAAATCTTTATTTTTCATTTTCTTGTCTATGTTCAATTCTTTCTGAATATTTAAGAGTTTATGTAACTTTATACTTCAAACATAAACAGTGACATTTATATTACATCATTAAAAGAAAGTCCATTACATGAAGATGAAGTGGATTCTTTTGTTGATGGAGAAGAACATTAGACTCAATAAAGTTTACTTACATATATACTAGCAATATAACCCAATGTTGCTCGGGTGTAATGAAAGCTTTAAAACTAATCCATGGTCCTGGAGCTCAGACTCTTTGGACGTTGGCACGAAAGACTAAAAAGCAATAGCTGTTTCCAGTCAAAGCGAAACTGTAGACTGAAAGAAAAATGAATGGATGTAAGTCAAATTTTGATTTCCTGGTATCGATATCAAATAAGTTTTTTTTCATCTTAAACTGAATTTTGAAGGTTAAATAAGTCCTCTGAGTAAATGGTATCATGGCTGAAACTAAGAACTACAATTATACCTACTTAGAGCCAAACCCGAAGCAAAAACTAAAATAAAAGGGCTGAAAAAATACAGACATACAGGCAGATAAACAGACACACACACAAACATCTTGCCTTTTATATATATATATATATATATATATTATCGATTTTCTGCACTATTGTAAGAACTGCAACCTTGAAACTTCTGAATATCGTTTCTTATGTCTTTGTCTATGAGTGTATCAAATTTGATTAAAATCGGACCACTCCTTCTATAACCCAATTTTTCCGATTATCGATTTTCGATATTTATTGGGGGTACCTTGACACAAAACCTAGCTAAGAACACTCGCAGACACTTATAGTACAACTGTGTAAATTTTCAAGAAAATCAGTTCAGCCGTTTCGGAGTCTATAGGTAATGGACACACAGACAAAGTTCCATTTATAAATAAGTTTAGATAATTAAAATTTGTGTATTTAGGCAGCAAATTTTCTTTTAGACATGTCAGATTAAATAAATTGCAAACATTGTGTCTGCTTATTTTTAATAAAATCCATTTGTACTCATGGATAATCTTTCACGTATTATAACTGAAAGATGTAAGAAATGATCTGTAGCATTTACAGATGTTATAATCATTCATTTCTCAATGAACTCAAATACTTTCAATTTCGTTCTGAGATCATCTTCAGGGGTGTGAGTTATGGTAACAAAAAATAACCGCAAAACTGTGCTGCTAAAAATTACTGTAGACAAATTGCTTAGCGTTCATTAGAACTTGAAAATTATCCAAAATGGAATTTTTTTTATATGTTGTAATGTCATAGTCATGCACATGTTAAAGCATAAAAAACTTCTTTTTATAAACATTTTAAGACATTACTACAGTATTCATAGTTGATTTTATTAATTGACACTTAAGTTTTTTAACTATCCTACACCAAGAAAACAACAAAAGCAAAAGCAAACTACAGATTCTTGAGGCAATATTTATTAAAAAACTTAAGTTGTCAATAAAATTCACAATATTCTACAAAACTGATCTCAGAAGATCGATAACCACTCTCCCTAAGAATTTTATCATAAATTGTTTTGTTTTTCGAATATTTCTTTGCTAGAGGAGTGTATGTTAATGCGACGTTCAACTGAAGATGGAATATGTTTGATTACGGATGGTGAATGATTAGAGCTAGGGTTTATATAAATTGGGTTAGCATTATTTTTCATGTAAATGGTAGGAAATTATTTTTCATGTAAATGGTAGGAAATTATCAGAAACTAAGTCCAGCATTATGTCTAAAAAGTCAAATTGTTTTATATTAGAATTAATAATTACTCTAAGATCAAAAGATTTAAAAACTTTATGGATTAATTTTTTAAGTCCATCAACCTTACCTCCAGTAGATTTATTTACTGTCATGAGTCCGTCATCTCTATAAAGTCCTATATTTAAATCAATATCTTCATATGTGGTTAGGTTGTTCAGAAGAAATAATCCAACTAAATCTGCAGAATCCAGAGCTCCAATAGATAAATTAAGATTATTAATTGAATTTTTAGTTCATTGTTTGTTATTGTGAATAAGAATTGATTTTCTGCAGTTGAAAATTGTTAATTTCCTTTTTAGAAATGTCTAAATAAAATTCAGTGAATTCAAGGGCCAGATGGAAGAGGTTTTTATATACAGATGGATAAAAGTCCATCAAATTGAAGAAAAGTTGAATTATTTTTAATGTCGATATTCTTGAACCAGTTGATTACTTTCAAAGTACCACTCCACTGTATAAGTTTGAGTTGATTTTTCATTTGCAAGTTTACTCATTCTAATATTACTTTACTGATTTTTCCGATCTCTGATTTAGTTGGGCTGATAATCTTAGTGGATAATTTTCAGTGAAATTCGGGTTTTTGATCTTTTAATAATACATAGGCCTCTTTTGTAGTAATTTTTGGAACTCTATCACTGATTTTTGTCAGATTAATTTATCCGAATAATTATGTTGATACAATTAACCAGAGTGCTTCATGTTGATTTTTTATGGTTATTCATTAAATTTTTCTTTATGAGCACTTTGTACTCCTTGGGATCCATTTTATAGAAATTACAAGTTTTATTTGATTTCACAAAAATTTGATTAGATTCATTTATATTCTGAACCAATGCATCCAAGAGTAACCCTTTAAGCAAAATTTTTAAAAGGAATATGCTCAAACTCAGTTACAGTTGCTCTAATAATTTAGAAAAAAAAATAATTAAGTTACATAACAATATTGAATTTATACAACAATTACAATAGTAAATCTACTATTCATTTTAATTTGCTCCATAGTAACAATTTTTTAATTGTAGAAACCCCAGCCAATGCCCCTGAAAGCATTTAACTAAATCCCTTGTCTACATGTGCTCTATCTCTTCAGTAGAAAATCCTAGGGTTACTAAAGTTTATATTAGTAATGCAATGAACTTTTTTAAAAAGCATTTTTACAATCATCTCTCATCTTTTACTAATAAGGATAAACAAAATATGTCACTTTCTAAATATTTTTTGAAATTACAAAAAGAAAATAAAACACACAAAGTTAAATAGGAAATTCTCAAAAAAAGCTAGAATATCTAGATCGGTAAATGAACCCTGTTTCCTTTTTCTGCAAGAAAAAAATGGAAATTAAGTACATGAAGAGTGACATATTACTAAATCAGATGCATGAAACTAAAGTAAATTGTAAATATTAAAGAATTAACCTTACAATCCTGCTAGACTTATAAAATCTAAGGTATGAAACTCCAGCAATTATAAATTTTTTTATAGTATTAATCTATCTAGATAATTTACTTAAACTATATGATCTCTCTTTTTATGATTTTTTTATCTTTTTCTATTACAAATTGTGATCGATTTACTGTTTCAACTTTGATTAATTTTAATTTTAATTTAAAAAAAAAAATTTTCTCTAATTTATTATATTAGTGCTAAAGAATTTATATCTTCGTCTTGTATTTTTAAATATTTTAAATATCCCCTAATTTACGTTTTATGAATAATTCCTCCATTTGTGTATGTGATATCATCATTTTTTTTTTTTTTAATGTCAAAGAATTTAGTTTGAAACAACTGTATCTATATATTTGAACGTCTGTAGCTATCTGCAATTCACATTTGGCCAAAGTTTGAAATTTCTATTTCTTTGCTGTTTCTGTTGTCTCCCCCACTTTCTTCCCTCTATGTATTTTTTCATTTTTTCCTCTTTGTTAAACCTAGACACCATGTAACTGATATCTATATCTGACTACAATTTTCTTCCTGCCTAAATTTAAAATTTCTCTCTCTCTCTGCTGTTTCCATTGGCTTTTTCCTCTCAGTTCTTTCTCTCTTGTTTTCCTCTTTATTTTTTTTGTATTTCCTCTGCTTCGTTCTCTTTTTTCTTCTCTTTTTTAATCTCCTTTTACCTTGTACAAAAAGATTTCTAAAAACAAAAGGAAGTGTGTGTGTGTGTGTTTTTTTCAAAGAAAATTTTCATTTCAAATAAAACGTTTAGTACCATCATTCTAACTATCTAATGAGACATTGTTCTTTCAATGTCAGAACAAAATGTATACTTTTGTAGTAGCTTGTTGTTTATACATGTTCTAAAGTATAATTTATATAAGGCTAGGATGAGGTT
Source organism: Ascarosepion bandense (assembly GCA_037127315.1). Classification (NCBI taxonomy): domain Eukaryota; kingdom Metazoa; phylum Mollusca; class Cephalopoda; order Sepiida; family Sepiidae; genus Ascarosepion; species Ascarosepion bandense. The sequence goes on along the minus strand of JBBBDQ010002478.1, from coordinate 1,045,374 downwards.
TCAAGCCATGAATGGCAATCTTTCTATAAATGGTTTTCAATAAAAACACCCAATGTACTTGGGCTTCCATGAGTGTCTTGGTTGGGCACCAGGAAAAGCTTCCGGCCTTGTAAAATCTTGCCTCAAATTATGGTAAATCCTTAGCCAGGCAAGGCCCACCTTATTTTGTGCACGATTAATCCCACTCTCACCTCAACAAAAAAAAACAAAAAAAAAAACATTTATGTTGAAGACAGATTGATATTTTCCTATTTTAATGTTTTTTCTTTTTTTATTTATTAGGTTCAATATCCATGGAGTAAACTTGAGTAAAATCCAAGATATGTTGTCTCGCTATGAAAAGGGTGTAACAGTAAAACAATTGCTGGGCACTCATAAAAAACAAGAGGAAAAGAGCCACACTGACAAGTAAGAGACTGCATTTTATGTGAATAAAAATTTAAAACCCACTGAACAGGCAAGAAATTATCGATGCTATATAAAGACTTGGATTTTATATGTGCATTGTTAATTCATAGCAGCTGACCAAGAGATTTAAAAACAAAAATTGTTTGGTCATTTGGGAAAAGGATCAGGGTGAGAACTTATCACCGTTCCCTCATATAAGTCTCATAACCCACATAATGGAGGTCCACATGTACTGCAACCATAGCAACAGTGGTATGTCTAGAGGAAGATAACTTTATCCCTATTTAGGCTGTTTTTTAATTCAAAATTGTTCTTCTAGTCTGTCACCTCAAAACAAGAGGACTCACCCGGATATGCTATTTAAACCCATAGCTGGAGGGAGAAGCGATGTACTTAATATCTTTCTCAAAAGGATGTGCGTTGTGGTGCAGTGGATATCGGCTCGGAACGAAAAATCAGGGAGCCGAGTTCGAACTCCAGTTGAATTCCTTGCATTCAATTACGCGCAAATACCCTTGGGAAAGGTATTAATCCGTCCTTCCAGTTATGGGTTAAATAGTAAGACAGGTTGGGTTCTATAGCCTTGGCTGGCAAGCAGTCTACTGCAGAAAGCAATGGCAACCTACTGCGGGATAATCTTCTACCCAGTCAGTCCTGTCTCTTTCGAGACATGATTGCCCAAGTGTGTTTCACATATGGCACTTAACTGACTGAAGTGGTAAGACAACCAGAATTGACAAAGTTTGCAATAAACAAGAAGAAAAAAAAAACGGTAAAAATAATATAAAGCAAGCAAACAATATATACAAGGCAAATTAACGGTAATAAGGCAAAAAGTTCACAGACTAAGAATTGGGGTTGACACTCAAGATTTGGATTAATGAACACAGCATTCTGACTTGAAGACAAGATATACTGAGACTGAGTCAGCTGAGACCAAAAAGTGGCTCATCTTATTGGTAAGGAAGAAATCTCAGCAAGCATTTGTATGGTTTTGTCTTTAAATTGGGAAGAAGAAAGTATTTTGCAATCATTCCCAGGATAAATTGGGACCAATAATTTGTGCAAAAGTGAACATATCTAACTCCATCAGAATTTGAACTTTGTTCACTAATATCTTTTTTTTTTTTTAAGTCACTAATGGTTACACCAGCTGCACATCCACTCATGTTAAGTTTGAAGATGTTTATTTTGTGGTTAATGCCTGTGACAGAAAGCTGAATATGGTACAAAAATTAATTTTATGGCTTTACCATTATGTTTTAAAACTTCTCAAAAAAATTTTAGTTCTAAACTTATTTTCACTTTGGCTGTTAACCCCATCTTTGTTGTTGTCATCACATTTTTGTCATTGTACCCTTTAACCTTTTTTCAGATGTCGGTGCTTGTAAATAACTGTTCATCCAAGAAATTCCAAAATTTACATTTATGGATAAATTCTTTTTTTTTTTTTTTTTTTTTTTATTCATTCTTGTATAAAATCTGAACCAAATATGTTTAGGATTATTAAAAGAGACTTAAAAAAGATTATGCTCATAATGATCTTTTTTTTTATCTGGATTATCTTTTGCTTTTCTTAGATAAACAATTGGATCCTGCAAAAATCAGTCTTGCTTTACAGTCTCCAGATTAAAGTATTCCATTACAATGTAGGGTTCATAACATTGAAATTAAATGACTTCTTCCTTTTAGCATTCATGTAAAATTTATAATCATTCTATTAGATTCTGGATGTGCATTGTGGTGCTGTAGATATCGACTTGGAATGAGAGATCAGGGTGCCGAGTTTGAATTCCAGTTGAATTTCTTTCATTCACTTACACACAAATACCCTTGGGAAAGGTATTAACCCTTTTCTTCCCTTCAGTTATGGGTTAAATAATAGAAAAACTTGGGTTCTATAACCTTGGTTGGCAACCTACTGCGGGATAATCTTCTGCCCAGTCAGTCATGTCTATTTTGAGACATGATCACTCAAAGCATGTATCACGTATGGCACTTAAATTACTATTAGATTCTATTAGCTTTATGATTCCCTCCTCTTGCTTCTACTCATTTTCTTTTTTTTTTTTTCTTTTTTTTTTTTTTATTGACCAGGAATGCAGCAAAGGCTCAGAGAAAAGCTAACCATAAAGGAAAAAAGAAAGCTGATCACAGCAGAGATACAAACAATAATAAAGATAATAATATTAATAATAGTGACCAGCATAGCAGTGCCTTTCCAGAGACGCTCAAGGCTAAGGCATTTTTTGACAATGATATAACCAAAGAAATGTTACCAGCTACTCCTTGGGCCGATCAAAGACTAATGGACACTTTCTGGGCAGATCGAGTATTTCCGGATACTCCTAAGGCAGATCAAGGATTTGCAGAAACTCTCAAGGTAGATCAAGAATTTGCGGATACTCTCAGGGCAGATCAAGTATTTCCAGATACTCTCAAAGCAGATCAAGGATTTGCGGATTCTCCCAGGGCAGATCAAGAGTTTAGTGAGCCAGAATCTTGGGGATCAGATGAATGGTATGAACCACAAGCTCAGAGACTTCCAAAGAAAACATTGAAAATTTCAGATGAAACTCGGGATCAATTATCTGAGAGTGGAAGCAGTTCTGAGAATTTACAAGAGATGTTAACAATATTGACACCTCTGAACAAAGAAAAACACGTGGTAGAAGACTTGGCAATTTTGGCATTAGCATGTATTGAAAAGTTTGGTAATGATGAAATTTATGAACGAGCAAGTTCAGTAACAGTAGAAGGATGCCAATGGAAAAATAAAATTTTATTTGAAAATTTTGAAAAAAAAGTTTCAAAAAAACATATTCATGAAGATTTAACACCTTTGATAAAAGACAATTTGCCATCACTTGCTTGTGGTATAGAATCTCTGAAAGAGTCACCAACGTCCTCAGCCACTGAAGACTCAACGGAAATATCGCCAGATGAGCAAAATGAATTTTATGTGAACTTTAGCCTTAAATCAGATTTTCTAAATCTCCTCACTCAAATGTTTGGACCCATTAATAATTTGACCAGTGAAGAAGGTAAAATAACCTTTTTTTTTTTTTCTTTCTTTTTAATTTTTTTTTTTTTTTTTTTTAATAATTCTTATATCTTTAAAATATTATGTAAGAACCTGAGCAGGGTATTAAGTTTTCAATTTATCAAACATATCATTTCAAATTGTTGGTTGTTTATAACCAAGTTTCGTTAATTTCCATAACATGTTTACATTTGTTGACATTACGATACATTTCAGAGCAGATTTGATTAAGCCTTGATTAAAACCTCGTTTAGACTAATGGTCATTCGTGGTCAAGAGGTCTAAGACATGCCAGATCACATGGTAGCTTCCCCTATGTGGATAGGGGCCCTCAGGTTCAAATCCTGGTGAATGACACACATTTTCGTAATAAAAATTTATCGTAAATAATCAGGCCAGTAGATATAAATACATAATACTGTTTAATTAATAACAGAATATCTACTTAAATACGAGTATCAAAAAAAATCATTTCAAATTGTCAGTTGTTTATAATCAAGTTTTGTTAATATATATATATATATATATATATATATATACTGTAGCGGCCATAATATAAGGAATGGAAACAACAAAGACATAAATATGTGTATTACTTAAAAAGTAATGCATGATTAGCAATGAAATTTTTAACTGAATAAAGATTAGGGTGTAATGCATAAATATACAAAATTACAAAAATTTATGTAATAGTTGAGAAAGGGACATAATTGTGATTTTTCCCAATCCCTGAATTTATCTAAGTCCGTACAGAGATTGTGATAAATCCCTTGAACATATCAAATGCAATACATGTTGTGCAAAACAGCTGATGTTTGACCCTAAGGTGAACTCAGGCAATGTACATTTTAACAAGAAATAACAGTTTGATACAACACTACAATAACAAAACAATGAGGAAGAGTTCCTTGACTTAGATCAAATCAAAACGAAATAGATTACTCATTTAGTGTCTCCTAATTTAGAAGTTAGCAGTGTACAACTAAAATGGAATTTTTTTTTTTTTAAGTGGTTGCTTGATCAGTGATAGGTGGTCGCTTACTAAGGGTTAATTAACATTAGCATCTCATCTGTGCATAGAAAAACTCGTTAACAACAGGTGGTTGCTGATGAAGAGGGTTGTATATGGCAGGTTCCACTAGGATTTTTGAGATCTACCTTAAAATTTATAATTTATCCTTAATTTTGTATATCCAAAATTTCCTATAACATTTGTTCCAGTTATTATTTATTTAAACAAAAATTTTTTAGTAAGTTTTCAAGTTCCTTTTTTTTTTTTTTTTTTTTTTTTTTTTTTTTTAAACCCTTCCTTTCAACATTAAAGTCATAGTCAATTGTTTTCCTTGGGAATTTTTATAGCTTACTTCTCGGTTAACCTTTCCCTGTTCACTCCTTTGCCCTTTCTTTCCTTTCCATTCCCCCTACCACTTTTATCCCTGTGATACAGCCAAATTTTAACTTTTGAACTCTTGACTCTTACAGAGAAGGTTTAGGTACCTCCACTCATTTTTTTCTATACCTAAATTTAAATTTAAATTTTAAAAATAAATAACTTATCTTCAAGCTTTAAAATTAGCTTTAATTGAAAGCCAGCAGATTAAATTTACTAATTTCAGTAAGCAAAATACCCTGGTGTATTTTAAACTGAAATTATATTGATCGGAATCAAAAAAATTTTAAATTTAAAAAAAAATTTTTTTAATTTCAAAATTTTTGCCATTTTTCATCGATTGTAAGCAGAAGCCATTTCTCGGTTTTAAAAAATCTTACAAAAATAAAATACACCTCATTGACACATTATTTTCTTCAAATGACCAATTTAAACTTACTTTAAGTTGAATTGAAACAAGAATTACTTGCTTACTGTTTGGAAAATGTTTCAAAAAGCATTCCTCAATTACGGTAGCCTTGTTATCACAGCTGTCAACACCTATCAGGAGGCCATGATGAATGATTTGCAGCAGCTGGCTAAAAGTATGGAAGACGAATTTGGTATAAAAAGGTTTATATATGGATTTTTCTTTTCATGTAAGGGACGACAACCCTTGAATCACGTGACCTTTTACGGCCACCCTTACAAACAAAAAATGGGAAATCAACATGCAGAAAATTAAAATGTTTTAATTATTTTACAAAAAAGAAGCACCCCTTTTTAGAGTAAGTGTTTAAATTTTTCGATGAATAAATATATTTACCACACATTAATTTAAAAAAAATCTGATGAGGAGGAAATTTTAAAAGAATTATGAAACTTTTTAGAAATTAATTAATAAAAATTAAAATAATAAAAATAAAAACAATTCTTGTAAAAATTCATTAGTAACGGAAAAATTTTTTTTTCCATTCAGACTATGATATAATTTTAATTTATGTTTATAAAAGCAATTAAAAGTTTATCCAAATAAAAAATGGCATAGTTTTATTGCATTTTTGTTTTCCTAATTCGGAGCAAATTTTCTAAAAAGTGGCAGGTTTTGAAGAAAAAAAGACAGTTGATTTGCATTCCCCAATGACTCCTGAATTTAATTAAAGCTATCTATATGTTGAGACCTAGTCGCATTTTTCGACATTTCTGGAAATTGATTGGTGCGGGGGTAACATAGTTAAAAAAAAAAATGTTTTTACCAATATTTTCTAAAAATAATTATTTCAAAACTGATTTCAGTCAATTATGAATAAGTCCTGAAATTTTCAATCAAAATCAAACGATTATTTGATTTTTGCAAGAATTTCCCAATTAATGTGTTTTTCACAGTCAAAAAACGTCTTCGTGTAATATTACGTTTTGACGTAATAAAATCTAGCGTCAATTTATTGCTTATACTGACGAGAGAAAAAAAGATTTTCTGCCACTAAATGAGCCTGTTAGAACAATTTTAAAAATTTGTACAAATAATTAAAAAATACTTTGATCTATCCTCTTCATGATAGCATAAACATTTTGCCGAGAAAACTTTGTTTTTATTTAGTTTGAGGCCTTTTCCTTCAGACTATGCTGCTTTTTCCAGCGAAAAAGTGGAGATACCTATGTAAAGTCTTTTAATATCGAGCCAGGGATCTCTGTCTACTTTTTCCCATTTCTTACATTCAAAAAATAGTTAATTGCACCCCATTTTAAATTTCTATGTATGGATATGTTTTTGGGCTTCTGGTATAGAAATCTTGTAACACATTTGAATTAAAGGTTTTGTTTTCCACTGTTGCTGATGAAGCAAGAATTTCCTTGCTGAAATGGCCATCAAAATTTTTGTTTTTATATATATATATATATATATATATATATATATTGATTGTCATCCGCAGACAGATCTGTTTGGCTGTATCACAGCTCATCAGTACGGTTAGACTCCGATTGCTTTTTAACCCAGGATTGAACCTGACCGAATTGGCGTCAGTCGGCGATTCTACCTCTGGACTATGGGCGTTCGGTGGAAGTAGGCCGACTTTTTAGCACACATATTATCATTATACGCGCTCAATAGCTAGAGTGCTCTAATTCATTTTACTGAATGAGCGATGCGTACACGCCAGAGTAGCTACTGTTTTTCAGAGTCTACCATTCTTCCAAAGTGCTCAATCAGGGTGTGAGAGCATAAATATTGTCATCCACAGACAGATCTGTTTCACTGTATCACAGCTCATCAGTACGATTAGACTCCAATTGCTTTTTAACCCAGGATTGAAACCCGACCGAATTGGCGTCAGTTGGCGATTCTACCTCTGGGCTATGGGTGTTCGGTTATATATATATATATATATATATATATATATATATATATATATATATATAAAATGTTCTGTGACCCTTGATGATGTGGGCTGATCATAGCTTTCATAACTTCCTATTCCTTGTAGGCCACACTTTTACAAACGGCAGGATAGAGAGCTATGATCACCACATCCTGAAGTGTCGCAGCATATAGAAGTCAGTTATTTTACTTGTGGAGTTTTAGTGAAAAGAAATTATTATTAAATTAATTTCTCTTGTAGAATTTTTGAATGTAGACTTTCTTGTTTTCATTTGGAGATTTATTGATCAATTTATAAATCTTGTAGACAGGTATTTAAAAAAAAAATAGAAATATTGAAAATTTACTTTCACTAATAAAATTTTCTTGGCTGTTTTTAATCCTGTGATACTGGACAGTAGTTTGCATTTGACAAATGTAATGATATCAATGTCAATTGCCATCTCTTATCTCCTTGTTTTTCACCCTTTCCTCAACACTCCTTGTATCTTGTTGTTCTCTCTTTCCACTTTACTTTCACACAGCTCTCTTCATACCAGTGTTCCCATCCTTCTCTTACTCATTTTCTGACATCCCCTGTGATCTGTTCCTCTTTCTTTTCACTCTCCTCTTATGTAACCCCCTTGCACACCAGTGGAAGTACTGCCTTGCTTGGAGTAAAATTATTCTAAAAAAAAAATTATATGAAAAATGGTTGATTCATAAAAAAAAAAATAGGTATTAAAAATAACTTAGAACAAAAACCATTACATGAACAAAAAGCTTATGATCTAATTGAAAAAATTGGTAGAAGTCTTACAGAGTAAAAGTCATTTTATGATTTTTTAAAATGATATAAAACTAAATTATTAGTATTTGCTTAATGTATTTTTAAAAACTTGAAACATTTTGCTATTACTTTGAAGATAAATTGTTAATCCTGACTAACATTGATAGAGACATCATTTGAATTATTCATTTTTTACTTCTGAATAAAAATATTTCACCTGGCCTTCAAGTAATAGTGTATAAAAAAAATGTTAGTATCGTTATATTTATGATGAAATATGAAATATTGCTGTCATTGAGTTTTTATTGCCTTTTCAGAAGTCAACCAAGATGAAAATGTAAACCTGAAGTTAAACTACGATGATATGAAAAGCTTCCACCAGACATTGTCCAAGATTTGTGCAGCTAAAAAAGGTACGTATTTATTTTGATGTTAGCATCTGGGGAGGGGGGGTGTCCATTACCTAGTTATAGCATGTTGTGCTATAGAAGACCCGGTTGTTTGGATTTTAAAATTAAACACCATTCTCTCTTTCTCTCTCTCTCTCCCCCCCCCCCCCCCCCCCCCCCCACGAATTTTGAATCCATCCACAAATAGTAGTCAACTAGTAAATACATCCGGGTCTTCTATAGCACAACATGCTATAACTAGCAGGGAATGTTTGGCTTGTTTGAGTGCCGACTGTTTTTCAATCTTATTCAAGTCACACTTGTTATATTATTTAAAAGCTCTGGAGTCCATTTACATCAAATCTCACAAGCCTTCTCTCTGTAAGAAGAGAGAATGCTTATTGAGTTTGAGTTTGAATGTGATTGGACTCTAGCTCTTTTCATCATCATATCCCCCACCCCATCTCATTAGAATTTTCTTTTACTTTTAAGAATACATTTCTTAGAAAATTAAAACCTGAAGAGATCTGGGATGAAACCAGTAGTTTGTTTTAGCTCATAGTATTTAGTATGCCATTAAAATTCCGCTTATTCCTTGTCATAATAAAATTTTGTACCACCAAGAATCTTTTTAAATACACACACACTCTTGGGTAGAAGTAGTTGTACATTTTCTCTGCATGTATTTTTTTTTCTGTCAGTCAATGGAAATTATTGTTTTGTAATGATTTTCCACTCAGAAATTGCAAAAAATTACAATTATATTCATATAATATTTTGATTTTTCTTTATTATAAAATGGAAAATTGATTTTTATCAATTTTGTTAGTTTTTGATCTAAACCAAAAAAAAAATATTGTAAATTGCTGTCATCTCACACAGTTTGAACCATTAATAACAATATGTTTCAATTTAAACACTTGGATCTAATTGACAAAATATTTTAAGAAATTTCTCATATATATATATATATATATAGCTAAAAGAAACATCAGCAGGAAGACCTTTTATGTTGACATTTTGTTCTTTGAGGAAATTTATGAAGGCAAATATTATAATTTTATTGAAAAACTAGTATTTATGCATACAGAAAAAGTATTAGAGAAAATAATGTATACAAATTTGAATTAGACAATATTGTAAAATTAAGGAAATGAAAGAAAACTATGAAATATGCTAAATGATATAAATCTTTTGCATGTTAGACAAAACTAATGGTTTTGTTAGTCTTATAAGAAATCATCCCAAACCTAAGCAGTTAATATTCTGCAAATTTTTGATGCCAGAGAAAACAAATTTAATGAGTCTTTGAAATGCTGATATGTCTTTTTCACTATTCCTGAAAATTTTAAAGAATTATTTATCTTTTGGCAAAATGCTTCTTTTTAATAATTCTTCTTTTGTTTTTTAGGAAGTAACTACTGTAACGAGAAAAAGAAGCCTAAAAGCAAAAAAATGCTCTCTTCCAGTTATTCATCTATGAGCAACTCTTCAAAAGAAGGTTTTGTGTATCAACCAGAATCATTGGTTGAAATCATGAAAGAACAAGAAGAATCAATGTTCAAACTTGAGCAGAAGGTTAGAAAAATGTGCTTGCTTTCATAATCTGAATATTTCTCAAAAATGTTTTTAAATCATCAACCCTTTTTGTAAAAATAAAAACCTTTTTAAAAGATTGTTATTAAAATAGCATGTTGATTGAAAAGTTTACCATGTCTACTTGAATATCAGTTTTATGATTAGTTTTTTTTTTAACAAAAAATAGTGGGTTAATTTTTTTTTTTGAAGAGGTTAAAAATCATACATTTTCGGTGATTGGTCACTCTATACACAGTTCAATTATTTCTGGAGATTAAAAATTCATGCCAAAAAATTCAGAGGTTGCAGTTATACATGAAATCAACTTGTACATGAGATATACAGTATTTTGAAAATATAAAATTTTCACATTTGTCACTTTTTAAATTGCCATGATTTTCATGGCATAAAAAATTTATCTTAAATTAAAAAATAGTATTAGTATAGAGAAATTACCAAGTTAATTTTTACTATTTGTCATATATGAATAAAATGTTGCTGCTGACATTTGAGTTTGAACACAGATTGCCAGAGAACATAGTCAACCTCGTTTTGATGTAATTAAAGGAATCATGCTGCTGGGATCATGTAACATTGTAAAAATTATATTCATATGGCTACATACGCATTCAAATCAGAAAGATGTCTGACAGTATTCTTCGAAGGCATTATTTCAAGTATATGTAACTTTACAAAAGTCGTTATGTGAAAAAACAAAAAAAATATGTATCTTACACATCATAATAGGATATTCATTTAATATTTACCAAGAGACGTCATATTTGCAAGACTACAGAGAAATAACCAGGTAAAAATTAATCTCCAAAATATTTAGCGGAGTAAAGGAAAATGGAAGAACTAAAATCTATCAATTTTATACAAAAGAAAAAGAAAAAAACATTAGATTTATTCACTCCAGATACTGTTGCTAATTCAATCAGCAAAATTTTATACAATCTAGACAAAAGGATAACTTTTCCAGTTTATTATAAAGAAAATTGCACTCTGTTGAACATCAAAAGTATATAAAAAACCAGGTGAGATGAATTAGGATGAAACTAGTAATATTATCGAAAATTTTCAGTGATAGGAGCTCATTATTCATTACACATTGGCAATGTCTTAACTTATGAATGTGCGGCGATGAAGATTTTGTCACTTATGCAGCAGTCATGTATAAAGAATACAAGAAGTTCATATTAAATGAATTAACTTTGGATTCATTTAAATGCTTAATATTCATACAGGGCTTAACTTCTCATAAGGACCCTAAAATATGGCCCAGGATACATGCTAAAAATGGATCCCAAATTAACTCTCCGGAAAATAGCAGAAAAATGTCAACATATTGTAAATTTAAAACTTGATGCTGCAAGGATTGAGGAAGGTGATATTTCACAAGTACAGTGTGTCAGTTTTTTGGTTTGTTTGTTTTTGCTTTTTTTTTCCATTTATTATCACAGATTATTTTTTACTACCATTCACTTTTAAGAAAAAAATTGAAACTATGTACATCACTAATTTTGTTATATTACAAAAAATATACCACACAAACTGCAGTAACTGACTTTTTTAAGCCCACACTATTGTGAATAAATATTTTAGTGTTTTGTGTTGACCATTGTAAATATGTTTTTAATATTGTTCAAATTTTTAAAAATTAATTATGCTGAATAAATTTCTTCTAAGTTAGGCTATCTTTTTATATTCTTATTTATTTATTATCAGATTACATGGTAAAATTCTAATATGTACATTCTGGTGAGTGGGATATATGTTCCTGGCATAGATAGGTCATGAGCATTAGCAACCACTTGCTGTATGTAACCTAGTTTTTGATGGCAATAGGGGTTGTCACACAGGTTCACTCTTTTTTTCCAAGAACAAAAAATGCTACAAATGTGGGAGGGTAGGATACAAAAGTACTTATTGCAAATACAAAAAATAGAAGAAAAATAAAACATGTGAACAAGGTAAATACATGGTATTAAGGCAAAAAGGAAAAATTAACAAGACTTCGAACTTGTGTTTAATTAAGTTAGAAACATCTCAAAAGAGGAAATTTGTTTTTGCAAAAATTAATGTAAAAATAATATTACAGCTCAATACGACATCTGATAAATGAACAGACACGGAGAAAAATGGGTAAACCCAGTTTATTAACTTCTAAAAAAGATGTTCATGAAGTTTCAGGAAAAAAAATTAACTTTATGGGTGAATTCACCTATAACATTTCTTTTATTGGCAAAACTAAAAGAGTGGTGGTGTTTTTATTAAAGAATACTGGTAATTTATTTGGGTCAGATTGGATTGCATTATTTGATCTTTAGGACTTTCCAATTCTTTCTGCAACAAAATATTGTTACTTTCCGGTGCTTATATGGCAACTGAAAAATTAAAGAATTAACTAAAAAGGTGTTTTCCAGAAGTCTTCTCAGAAGGTCTAAAAAACACAAAAACAAAAGCTAAATTTGGAGTAAAAGAATGTAATACTGATATTTAAGCCAAAAAAGAGTGCAGTACATTTTGAAGCTTTAGAACCAATTAATAAGGAATTAGACTAGAAAAATTAGGTGTGATATCAAAAATAGATTATTCTGAGCGGGCATCACCAACAGTTTGTTAAAAAAAAGAAAATAATAAAATTCACGTATGTGCTGATTTTTCAACGGGACTAAATGAAAGTTTGAAACAATATGACGACCTGTTACCAAGTCCAGAGGAAATTTTTGCCAAATTAAATGGTAATTTTTTTACTAAATTGGACCTGTCAGACATCTACTAGTACTTGTGCACAAGCAGTGGCAATTCTGTGGGGTGGGTACCAGAAGAGGCCAAACCCCTCCATATTTTACCTGGCTTCACTGTTGCTCCCCCCATGCCACTTTTATAAGCTTCAAAAATTTATGAAACTGATCAGACTCTGATTTTGATAAGATTTGATCTTTAGCATTTTCCCTCTGCACTTTCTTTTTCATTTAACTTTTTAAGGACACATACAGAAATCAGAGCAGACAAATCACACTGTTCTGCTAGTATTGATATTAGGATTTAACCCTTTGACTTTTGCTTTGAAATTAACCTCCCTTGTGTTCCAACAGACTGAAGAGTGAAAGAGAGGTCAAGAAAAGATTAGAACGTCACTACTATGAATGAAAAGTTATTCTGTTTAATTTAGTGAGGTAACATACTTATACTCAAGCTCATTCCTAAGTTGTGTATTTGATAGTGGTGTAGTATAAAAATGAAGGTGCTGCTTAAGCCCCCCCCCAAGTGTTCCCCGCCTCACTTTCAGATTTCTACAGTCACCACTGTGCACAAGCATATTTAGATGATGTACTTATTAAAAGTGAGTCCTGAAATCAACACACGAAATTTGTTAAAGAAAAAAGTATTTGAGAGAATTAAAGAGTACAATTTTAAGATCAGCAAAGGAAAATGCAAATTATTTATGTCCAGAATTAAATATCTAGGATAAATTATTGATGCAGGGTCGAGCGCAATAAATGGCATGCCTGCCCCTACAGATGTAATAAAGTTAAAAGCATTTTTAAGGTTTGCTAATTACTATCATGTATATATAACAAACATGAATGAATAAAGGGTGCCCTAGAATAACCTACTAAAGAAAAATATTAACTGGAATTGGTCAGATAAATGTCAAAGTGCTTTCAAATAGATGAAGAAAATCTTAACATCGAACTTGTCACTAGATCATTTTGACCCTATATCAAAGATTGTAGTTGCATCAGATGCAAATGATTGAGGTACTGGAGCGATGATACTACACAAACAAGGCCAGAAAAACTAAACCAATAGCTCATGCTTCAATAACATTAATATCTGTTGAAAAAAATGGTACAGTTAGATAGAAAAGTAAGCATTGGCCTTCATATTTGCGATGAAAAAGCTTCATAAATTCATACACGGTAGAGAATTCATAAGACAGACAGATCATTGTTTATTATTGTCCATATATGGATCAAAAAAGGGTGTTCTCAAACATACAGTGAGTAGACTTCAGCACTGAGGAACTATCCTATTATGGTATAATTATAAAATGGGGTTTCTACCATCCAAAAAATTGACTCATGTGGATGGACTATCTAGATTAAGACCAAAATTCTGCAAACTACTTGAGGACTCAGCAATTGTGGTGATAAGGGCAGAAAAAGAAATCAGTAATTTATTATACAACACAGTAAAAGAACTGCCCATAACATTAGAGGAAATAAGAATTAAGTCAATAAATAGGAAGAAGCAAATATGATTTAAAGAAAAAAGTGATTTTTACTGGAAATAATGCATTTTCATTATGCAATAATATGTACTTATGCATGCAGAAAGAATTGTGATACCAGCATTGTTGCAAAAACTTATAGCAAAAGAATTTCACATAGGCCATCCAGGAATTTCTAGAATGAAATCTTTAATGAGATGTTACATATATTGGCCAAAAATGGATAAAGAAATTGAAAATTTAACCCTCTAGGGCCATTCGTATCATATTCGATACAGTATTTCCCTATAAGGAAACATTTGGTATTTCCCTATAAGGAAACATTTGGTATTCATTGACTGAGCAGTCAGTACTGCTTTCATTTGAAATTTATAAAATATTTCTCTTAAAAAATTTTTCAGGAAAATATTTCTTTCAAGGCTTATTTTCATACTGTATCAAATATGATACGAATGGCCCTAGAGGGTTAATGAAATCATGCAGAGGTTGTGCTCTGGCAGTGAAGTCACCACCTGTAAAATTTCAGCCTTGGCTGAAAACTGATGTACCATGGTCCCGAATACATATAGACTTCACAGTACCATTAAACTGAGCATACTATCTAGTAGTAGTTAGTAGTTACACTAAATAGCCAGAAATATTCAAATGTGGAAGACCAACTACTATGGTAACAATAAATCTTTTACACATGATTTTTTCAAGATTTAGTGTACTTGACACTATTGTTTCAGATAATGGGAACACAATTAGCAGCTAGTGAATTTAAAATGTTCTGTAAATCATTAGCAATAGAACAGTGCCCCCTTATCCCCCAAGATCAAATGGACAAGCAGAATGGTTTGTCGATATATTTAAAATGGTTCTAAAAAAGTTGGAGAGAGAGAGAGGAGTCAGATGAAGTGATGCTACAACAATTTCTAAGTTTTCAGAACAACACCAAACGTGAACACCGTGTCTGGAATGTCGCCTGCAGAGTTGATGTTTGCCAGGAAGATTAAGTCCATATTTAATAAATTAGTACCAGAATGTAAGGTGAGAGCATCAAGAAATAATATTAGTAAATATTTCAAACTTGGAGATTAGGTGTTTCTTAAAATGTACCAATGTGGAAAAGAATTCTGGGAAGATGACATTATAAAAAACAGATTGGCAAAATGAAATACATGATAAGGGAATAAAAGGTTGGAACATAAGTGACACCTTAATCAGTTAAAACAAAGATTCACTGATTTAGAAAGTCTCTAAAAAGATGTATTTATGGAAATATTGTACGAGATGTTAAACTTACCCATGCCATAAGAAATTGTTGAACCGAGGTTTTATGGTAAGAGAAAACAGCAATAGAATTTTTAAATATTGAACTGAAGCTGAAGAAATATAGACTCCGGAGAGCGTCATTACGAAGGGAAAGTGTCATATAAGAATATAGAGTCGTTGCTGATATTTGAGTTTGAACATGGATTGCCAGAGAACAAACATAATAGACCTCATTTTGATGTAATTAGAGGAATCGTGCTGCTGGGATCATGTGACATAAAAATAATATATACGGTACATAATAGGCTTTCAAGTCTGAAAAGAAAAACGTCTGACAGTATTCTTTGAAGGCGTTATTTCTAGCATATGTGACATTACAAAACTATTTATAAAAGGCAGGCTTTTGCAAATCTGAATTTTTTTTTTTAATTTCTTACCTAATGTCTGTTAATTCCAAATTCATTTATTGTAATTAATAATTGATATTCTGAGATTTAAAAGACAATTTAGTAATCTTAAAACAGCAAATGAACAGTAAGTCAACATATTTCAAAAGACTTAACAGTATGCTATGCAACTTGTCTTATATTTTTAATCTTTTCTTTTGGAATACATTTTTTTTTTAGGGGTGGGACAAAAATATGCCAATCATAGTAAGATTGATAGAAATTAACAACTAGTATTATTAGCAAATCTTTTCCTGGTGTACACACAGACCATTAGGACTGAAAGTTAAAATAAAAAAAATATACTGTGTGTTGTGATTTTTCACTTGTGCATGTATGTGTGTGTTGGTTCCAATCTTAGCAGAAATAACTGCAAAACACTTTCCCGTCCCCAATTTATAGACAAAAGCATGCAGTTGCATGCTGGGATTGCTTCTAAGTCAATAAAACTGACCTGTTCTCAGTTCATATGACTCAGTTGCGGCCTGTCTTGTGTTGAAGTCAGAATGTTACATTTGCTCATCCAAACTTGCTTTTGTGTGCCAACTCCAATTCTTAGTTTGTGATTTTTTTTTTTTTGCCTTATTCCTGTTAATTTGCCTTGCATATATTGTTTGCTTTGATTTAGATTATTTTTTGTCATGTTCTTTTCTTTTTGTTGTTGTTTATTGAAATCTTTGTCAATTCTGATTGTTGGGTAGTTCCGCATCTAACAATGGCCACTCACTCTACATTGTGACTTTCGCATGTGTATGTATTTGCATAAAGAGGGAAATCTGACATCAAATTAAAAATTAATTTTCTAGCACAATAGCTTCTTCCTTGTAACTAAGATTTTGTTTTAACCAGAGGAGAAATTTCCTCTCCTGTGTGTGTGTGTAGAGAGAGAGGGGGGAGATATGTAAACACCTGCTCAGTATATGATTATTTTACTTGTTGATATCTAAACCCTGATTAAATTTTGTTTTAATAGATGCAGAGAAATGATTATGCTACAACCAAGAAACTGGAAAAATTATGTTCAGCATTTCCTGGTTATGATCCTAATGTTATTGAAGATGTTTTTAAGGGAACCGAGTAAGTACCCTTCACAATAATACATGATTAGATGTTCACTGTGTTTGCATGGCTCTGATATTTCATAAATCAACAAATGCCAAATTATTTATTTACTGTTTTTTTTTTGTTTTTTTTTAATCATGTCACCCCAAGCAAGGCAGTAACGCCACTGATGTGCAGGGGGCTACCTAAGGGATTGGGAAAGAGAAAACCAGAAACCACATCCTAAACAAGGAACAAGGGATGAGCCTCTTCACCTGTTCAATAGACTTGGGTGGAGTGTGAACCGGGCTATAGTTTAGTCTATCTACTCTTGTGTGTGTGTCTTAATTTATTCTGTGTGCACATGTCTTACACATTTTATCAATCTTTTATCTATGTGCATGTGTACATCAGATTTTATAAAACTCAGAGAGAAAGAGGTCTTTTTGAAATTTTGATTTTCACAGGACAGCTTGAGTAAACGGATGGCAAATCAAAGTTTAGGAGAGCTAACAAAAATACAAAATTAAGAGCTACAAAGAAGAGGAAATGATGGATAGCCATGATCGCCAACATCCTGAAGACACACAGCACCAAAAAAAAAAATAAGGAAAATGAGCTTCAGTAAATGTATATCAGAAGAGAGTTTAGGGGAGATAACAAAAACACAAAATTTATTAAGAGCTACAAAGAAGAGGAAATGGTAGAAAGCCATGATCGTCTACATCCTGAAGATACGGAAAAGAAGAAAAACTAGCTTGAGTAAATGGATAGCAGAATAGGGTTCAGAAGAGATGACATAATTTATTATGAGCTACAAAAAAAGAACAATGACAAATTTTAGAAAAAATAAAAAGAAAACATTTAATATAAGGATTTTACTTGAAATTTCTGGGGCACATAATAAAGAAAGGGCTTGGAAAATCTGATACTCACAAGACCGATTGAAAGCAAGAGGGACAAGAAAACAATACATTACCTAGTGAGATTTAGTAAATGAATGGCAGAACAAATAGACAAAATTTATTAAGAACTACAAAGGACATGAAGCTGTGGAGAGCCATGATTGCAATACAGTAAATAGAAGACAGTGACTGAGGAGGGGCATTTTGATTACTTTCATTTGCATCATTTATTCTTTTTGATTTTACTTTAAAATTGCAATCAAAAACTCCAAATGTCAGTTGGTTTCTTAAAAATAACTTGGGTGTTTAGTCATTTGCATGATATGATTCTCATAAGATTGGAGAATTCAAGACACAAAATGGCTTCTTCAAAGCTAGAAAGAATTGATATTAATAAAATGAATAAAATCAGGTTTCTAATTTCTTGGTGAAGTGGTTTCATGTCATATGTGAAGTGTCCAACAAGACAAAAAGAAAAAACTGGATAATTTTCAAGTTAAACAGCTTCATCATTTCAAATGCTCTGCACTTGAGAACTAATCTATTTCTCATGAAATAATCATAAAAGCAGATGTAATATGGAAATGGGTATTTTAAAAATATTTTTTTTATAATCGTATCACCCCAAGCAAGGGGTTACATAGGAGGAAAGTTATGAGAAGGAGTGAAAGAATACAGTGGGTGTCAGGAAGTGAGTAAGAGAAGGATGAGAATACTGATGAGATGAGAGCATGAGAGAGAGAATGCAAGTTAGCGAGATAGGAGATGACTATTGACTTTACATTTAAATTCTTGGAGATTGTAGCTGTCTGGGAAGCAAGTAAACGGAAGGGAATTCCACAGGTAGAAAGTGCGAGAAAAGAAGCTGAGGGAGTAGAATTTGCGTTTACAATTTACAAAGGCTGCAGAAGAGCAAGGTTCTGAAAGAAAAATTACTTACTGTAAAGAGATTTTTGATTTTAAATGTCAGTGTGATGTACAGCACCTTGGCAGAACTAATCAGAGGTCAGAGGTGAGAATTGATCAGCAAGTGCCAACTAAGATCTGTAGAGGGTAGCATGAAATTTTGCATACACTTGTTAATATATCTGGGTCTATGGTTGCAGAGCACCTAATAATCCAATTTGTGCCTCATCCTTTACCAAAAATTTCATCACAGAACATATGAATTACAACTTGAAAGTGCTTGAAACTCTATATAAAGTCTAAGCAACCTTTCCTCTGTAAATATTTTTTGTTGTTTCTTTTTTATGTTATTTCAGTTCACCACTTTATAGTGAGTAATTTTCTTTATCATATATCCTTGCACCCCTCAACCTTTTTTTTAGTATTTTGTATATATGATTATGTGATTATATACTTTAAATTTTTTTTTAAGTCATAATAAAAATTTTGGCAGAATTGAACAATGCGATAATTAGAATTGTAATTATACCAAAACATGATGAAAGTGAATTTATACATTTTTGTTAAGAACAGAAATATTAAACATTATTGTTTATTTATAAGAATAATTTTATATTTACATTTTAAGAACTAATACAATTAAAACTAATGTAATATTTATCATTTACCAATTTATAAATAAATTGATAAAATTTTTATTCATGAATTTATAAATATTTACTGAATTAAAATATATGGACCAATTACTATTTTATAAAGTTCAAATCAGTTGGCAATTAGCCAATGTTTTGTCAACCATTCCAGTAAATAATATATTAAATAGTGTAAATAAACAATCTAATAATATATTGTGTTGATTATTTTTGTTGTCAATTCTCCAGAACAAAGAAAATGTAGAAATTCACTTTCATGTGTTTAGGTTTTATTACAATTCTAATCTCGACTTAAATCAACAGACATTGCCAAGCAATAATAGTGATGTCAATGGAAAAATCATTTTTTGACACTTTTGTGACACATGTTCAATTTAGATTATTTACATTGTTTGGACTGTTGTCCTTATCTTTATTGTCATGTTTACGACATTTCAGCTATTGTGCACTTCTGCCTTCTTCAGCTGAAATACATGCCCTGTCTTTTAATATTTCAGTCTTAGTTGTTTCCCTTTGTTTAACATAACTCTTCAACATGGAACTATAACAATGTGTCTAAAATAAAAAATTTAGTTTGAAATTCTAACAGAGCCTACAACAATTAAAACATCTTGAATAATACAATTTTAGTAGGTTTTACTAAAATTAATTCAACCTTAATGGAATTTTTAGTGAATTTTCTTTTTATCAAATCACCCACATTGAGTTAAACTGAAACTCACATTTTGTATTTTTTAGCAGAACAGTTAAGCTTAAGGCTATAGAAGAGTTGGGTAATCACTTCATCATTCATCTGCTTGCAAATTCTATATAAAAGAAATAAATATTTAAAGTCATAACATCAATTGTAATATTTCTCTCACATGATTCTTGAAGATTATTACAAGAGCTCTGGTTTTGAAGTAACTTTTCATTCATTTTTATTTGCTATTGAACAATAGGCTTTCTGTTCTTTTGTTACATTAAACATCTATTATTTGTTAATTAATTTATTTTTTTTTACAGCTACAACATGCACAAAACCTTTGCTATCTTACAAGGCCACCCACAACATGCTGCAATTGACTGGAGATTTTCTTGCAATACAGTTCCTATGCAAACTGCACCCAAAGTAAGTTCTTTCCATTAACCCTCAAAACATGAGAAATAAGTTTTGTGTTAAATATAATTATTTTGCAACATTCTGATTATTTTTGACAAAACTCAATACTTGTTTAAACTGAAACACTTGGCTGTCAGTTTATGTAAATATCTATATCTGAATTTCTGTTCAATGAATCATTATATTATTTATCAGATCATTAGAAAAAATTTAATTCTTTTATGTTGTAAGAAAATTGGTAAAAAAAAAAGTCTTATTTTTCTTTCGTGAAAGTAGATTTGTGTAGGTACTTTTTAGATGAACCATTCAAATAATTGCTTATAAGATATTGTTCTCTAAATATTCCCTAAATTGCTTATAAGATATTGTTCTCTAAATATTCCCTAAATTGCTTATAAGATATTGTTCTCTAAATATTCCCTAAATTGCTTATAAGATATTGTTCTCTAAATATTGCAAACTGTATTTTACCTTCTGCATTTTCCATATAGGGCACCTAGCCATGGTGTAATGGTTAGCAAGCTTGTCTCGCTTGAATCATTACAATTGAGTAGTGAGTTCGATCCTCACTGGGTGTTCCTTACTTTCAGCCGTGTGTCACATCTAAGCTATGCTTAAAAAAATCACCTTCCTCCAGGTTTGGGGGTTGGACGCAGGACTAACAACCCTGCCCCATAAAAAAACAGTTTGTTACGGAAACAGCAAAAACGCTGCCCTACACACCATTGGGTATAACGGAAACGTTTATTATTTTATTTATTATTTTCCATATAGTTAAGCAAGTAAATGCTGAAAAAAAAAAAATAAAATAAAAAATGAAAGCTATAATTAGATGAATTGATCTATAATCAGTTTTTGTTTTTAAGAATCATAGATAAATGTATCACATATTTTATTCCAACAAAATAATTTGATATCATGGAAAAGGAAAGTAACTTCTAGTAAATTATTTGTTCGTTATTGTTTTCATATAATCTAATTTTAAGGGAAGGTTGTATGAGAAAAGTAAATTATGTTTTACAAAGTAGTTTTATCTACATACAACAACAGTATTTGCAAAAAGATATCTGAACATTGAAAAAAAATTATTAAATATAATACTCAGAATGTCTATTGGTTTTGATTACACGTTTAAAACTCATCATCAAGCCATATGATAATTATTAATAGGTATTAATTTATTTCCTGAGAAGGAAGGTAAATCAGCTTAAGCTAGTAAATTTATAAGTGATTACTTCCCTTAATCGATTTAATAATCCACACAAATAAAATATTTATCTGCATTAAGACAAAATTAGTTCCTGAGCAAAATAAACTATTGAAGTAATCAGTTTTTTTTGGGTTTTTTTTTGTTTCACAATGTTTCTTAGATTGCAGTCTTATTTGTTTAAGCCTTTCATGCGAGAAACTCAGATACTTTTGTCTATTAAGTGATTGACTTGCTTCAATTTGGGCTTGAAATAGGCTTTGTTGTCATCTTTGTCTTTCTGTTACTAATCTTTTTTTTCTGAGAGAGATTTCTGTTTCACTGTTATATTAAACACACAAAACTTTTGACATGAAAAAATATTCAGCCAAAAGGGATTTATATAATACCAGCAGTAGTCAGTGAATCATAGATATCATTAAACATCTAAAATAATATAAAAAGGATCAAATTAATTGAACAGTTTATTGGCCTCTATTCTAGTTCTGAATTCTTTATCCCTGCTTTATTAAATCCCAATACATTGTTTCAAAAATTTCTATTTCATTACATCTTACTATTAAAACTTTCTAATAATGGTAATCATTTTTGACAGCACAAATGCACTAGTAGATAATAAACAATGTGATTTTTTGCTGCATGTTCATCTCGCTATCTGCAATTTTTCTCACAGTAAAAATATATATAATTAACAAATTAATCCTACCCTGATTTGAATAAGTGGATATAAGAAGACAAGTCAGTCAGTCATTTAAGTGCCATATATGATACACGCTTTGGGCGCTCATGTCTTGAAAGAGACATGACTGACTGGGCAGAAAGAAGATTATTCCACAGTAGGTTGCCATTGCTTTCTGTGGTAGATTAGTTGCCAGCCAAGACTATAGAACCCAATCTGTTCTGTTATTTAACCCATAACTGGAGAGAAGAGACAGATTAATACCTTTCCTAAGGGACTTTGTGCGTAAGTGAATTCAAGGAATTCAACTGGTATTTGAACTTGGCTCCCCGATTTGTCATTCTGATCCAATATCCACTGCACCACAATGCACATAGCATCTACATTATGCCAGTGTTCTGCTGCTTGAACAGCATAGTAGAATTAACTTGATTTAGTTAGGCAAAGTACTCAGATATTCCACTGGTTTTAAGCGGAAGAGCCAACTTGTATGGAAATATTTTTTTATTTTTACAGGTACTGGTAACTATATAAAAATGATCTTGAGTCATTTAACTATTTTTACTATCTTCAAGAGAAAATAAGTTCTTTCTTTTTCTTCTCATTTAACTGTTGACTTCAGTTTAACATTGAGCTTGAAAAACTTTTTTTCTCTAATCATCTTAATGAGTCCACATATCAAAGTTTTCTGCTTTTGTTTTAAATTTAATATCTGCAAACAAACTGCCTTTTATAACAAATCATTTTAGAAAAATAAATGTGTAAATGAATTCCTTTTTGCTTAACCAGTAATAATATCATAATTTTATTCTTTCTGGGATGAGCAAAGTTAAAATTAAAATTTCACTCATCTAATCGTTGAATAAAACTGCAAAATAAAAATGTCTGTATAGAGTGAGTGGCCATGGTTAATGTAAATGAAAGAACTGACCAACACACAGAATAAAGAAAGTTTGCAAGAAACAATAAGAAGCAAAGAAACAAACAGGGCAAAAAATATTATTAAGCAAGCAAAACAATATATACAAAACAAAGTAACAGCAATAAGGCAAAAAGTTTACAAACTAGGAATTGGTGTTTGTGTACAGCAGATTCATGTTAAACATAGCATTCTGACTTCAAGACAGGCTTGGACTGATTCATATGTATCAGAGAAGTGGCCTATCTTATTAACTAAGAAGAAATCCCAGCATGCTTTTGTGTGGTTCTGCCTAATTGGAAAGAGGGAAATCTTATGCAGTCATTCTAATACAGATTGAGAAATATACATTAGGGTTATTCATTTTTAAACTTGTTATTCCCCACAAAAAAATTGTACATATGGAACTAGTTAGATTTTCACAAAGTTTTGAGGTACTATAGTGTTTGTAGTAAGAATGGTAATTAAGAATATGATTTTTTGGTGCAAGGAACATTGTATAGTTTGCTTGGGTCAGTGAATGAGGATAGTTAAGTTATCTTAAGACAGATGAAGACCAGCCTTCCCCATTTCCCATTTTTGGCCTTGTGCCAATTTTTTTTTTTTTTTTTTTTTTTTTTTTTTTTTTTTTTTGTATGTTATTACAAAAATAAATATTCCAATACAGATTGGATCCAATAGTCTATCACAAACTTTTGATATATCATTTGACTTCTGAGGTTAGGCCATATTATAATTTACATTCAGGCTAATGTTCTAAGATTTGTTATTATTGCAACCATTCTGGCATAGTGCCTTCTGGTCTTTTCATATCTATTGACCCAGATAAACTTTAAAGAAATCTGAGCTGAATCCTTTATTTAATTTACAATGATAGATTGTTACTGTATCACTCTTCATGTCTAGAAATTTCTTGTCTTGTTCTTTTTTTAATACTGCTCCCTTATTACTAGTCCCACTCCCACTTAATCTGAACAACCCAGTCCAAGGATTGAACTCACAGTTACTATGCCGCCAAATTCACAAACTAATGCCTTTATCCACGAATCTATTAGTCTGACTGTAAACAATCTTTTTTCTTTATTTTGATTCTAACTTACAGAATAAACCTAAAGAAACAAATGGCAAACATCACCTCAACTGGCTGAAGGTTTCAGAACAAGACCAAGAAGAAGTAGTCCAATTTTATTATGAAAGACTTAAAGATAGTGTTTATAAAAGGAATATGTATTGCAATCGATCTTACGACAAAGTTGTAAGTTACTTCAGAGAGAAGGTAAGATTTAATTCTATTTCATATTTTATTTATTTTTATAATGATCCTTTCCAGTTCTCTGATCAGATTCTTGATGTTAAGATAAAATTCATCAAGAAAAGCACCCTATTTTTTTTTTTTTTACCCAAGTACAATCTTACATTCACTTATGCACAAATACCCTTAGGAAAGTTATTAATCCGTCTCTTCCCTCCAGTTATGGATTAAATAATAGGACAGATTAGGTACTATAGCCTTGGCTGGCAACCAGACTACCGCAGAAAGTAATGGCAACCTACCACGGGATAATCTTCTGCCCACTCAGTGAGTCTTTCGAGACATGATCGCCCAAAGTGTGTATCACGTATGGCACTTAACTGACGTTCAATCTCCTTCAAAATCACCCTCACAGATGAATTACAAAGACAAATTTATTGCAACTGTGATAAATTCTGCATTTCATGATAGCATTTAATGCCATTTTGAAATTCAACCAATTTCTGGTCAGTTCCCTGATATTGGAACATTTCTTTTATAAAAAATTCCATAGCTACAATGGACTTATTTAAAATTATAAAGAGTGTGTTTACATATGTTTTTTAAAAATCTCCATCACAATGTAATGCAGATTTGTCTTTGTAATTCATCTTTGAAGATTATCTTGAAGTAGATAAAAAGTACTTGAGTATTAAAAAAAACTATGGTGTCTTCCTTAATGAATTTAATCTTAACATCAAGAAACTGATTACAGAACTAGAAAGAATCAGTATAAAAATAGACGTAATATATCTATATTATTCGATGAAACATGTTTGAATGAAGATAAGCTGCCTAAATATATATATATATATGTTCTAATTCAGAAGATCAGCTCATTACACTACTTTGGTTTCAACCTTTCAATATCTTCAGGTGTTAAAACGCCTGAAGATACTGAATGGTTGAAACCAAGGTAGCGTAATCGGCTGATCTTCTAGAATATTTAAAAGCTATGCATGTTAACTTTTTATTTTAAATATGTATTAAGCAATTTTTGATACAACTGTTTACTGGTATAATTTGACTCTGACCAATAACTGGTTAATAATTATATATATATATATGTTGGAACAAAATTTTCTACTATTTTTCAATAGGTATATTTTCATCTAATGATTTTGTTTCATAAAACATATATAAATATTATTATTATATATATTGTCATCCGCAGACAGATCTGTTTCGCCGTATCACAGCTCATCAGTACTGTTAGACTCCGATTGCTTTTTTTTTCTTCTTTTTACCCAGGATTGAAACCCGACCAAAATGGCGTCTGTCGGCAACTCTACCCCTGGGCTATGGGCGTTCAGTGGAAGTAGGCAGACTTTTTAATGCATATCATTATACGCACCCAATAGCTAGAGCTCTCTAATTCATTTGACTGAATGAGCGATGCGTACATGCTGGAGTAGCTACTGTTTATCAAAGTCTACTATTTTTCCAGAGTGCTCAATCAGGGTGTGAGAGCATATATATATATATATATATATTCTGAAAGGAGACATTTCAGCATGTCTTTTTGTATGAGTCTAGTGTGGAGTTTAAATTTTAAATGTTTATTTTTATGTTAAAAGTGAAAATGGAGATTTTTGTTATTTAATGCTCTATATCAAGTAAGAAGTAAATCTTGTGCAAACAGCCAAAGAGATTTTTAAGTAATGCTGAGTAAAATAATTCAGTTCACACAATAGGGAACTTTGCAGAAATACCCTACATATCTCATAGGTGCACTCTAAGTCCTTTGAAAACTCATGGATATGTGAATCACAATGATATTTGGGTGTTCATGATTTAACAGAAAAAAGATTCAGTGAACTGCATTTTCATCTGCAATTCTCTGCTCAAATGCAACAAAATCCAACACATTTTTTTAAAAGATCAATCATGGGCAATGAAAATATAATAATTTTATTATTGTATCATGCAAGGGCTTTCTGTTTAGTTCCTGACTATATATCTATAGGTATTCTTTTTATTTTATAATAGTATAAACATATACTAATAACATTCACTATACCCAGGTTATGCAAAAATGTCAATTGCAATATTTCTGAAACATGGACTTGTTCCCATGGCTGGTTTTTTTTTTTTTTTTTTTTTTTTTTTTTTTTCCCACTATCAATTTTATAGTTAGAAATAATGTAGGTTTAAATTAATCATTTGTAAGTCACATTAAAAGGCAAACTATTGTTTAATAAAACTAAGTTCACAAGATTCTGGTCATCAATTTCCAACATTTCATTTTTTCAAGTCCTTTCAAAGATTAAGATAAAAGTTTAAGCTTTATCATCATTTATAGTTATTACCACCAAACAAACAAGAATTCAACTAAAATTTTCAAGGTTTTATTTTTACTATAATTTTGATTGTAGTGAATAACAAAAAATTGAACTTTGTTTTTTACCTGTTAGTCTATGTACAAGTACCTCCAAAAGTTTATTTAAAAAGGAGTATACATGATGAAAAACTGTCCAAAACATGACAAAAACAAAATTTTATTAAGAGGAAAGAGCAAAGGATTTTTTATGTAAAAATTATTTTTAAATTCTTTTTAAAACCTTGAAAATTTTAGTTGAATTCTTGTTTGTTTGGTGGTAATAACTATAAATTTGAACCATGAAGTTGTATGAAAAATTTGATGATTTTTTTTCTCCTTGTGAAAAACATTGATATTGAAATTCTTACAAAAGTCAGGTAACTAAGATTTTAATGAAACATTTAAGACTTAGTTCAAAATGAATGCAGTCAGTGTGTGCCCAAAAGGAAGCAGCTTGATGGTAAAGTCTCAAAAAAGATCCTATTAACATTAATTGTAAAAAATTAAATATTAAACTGATCCAGCTAGAGGGTTCAATGTAATTAAAATTATTTATTTACAGAGACAACGTGTGTGTGTGTGTGTGTGTGTGTGTGTGTGTGTGTGTAAAAATATACTCACTTATGATCTGAGATTCAAGACAGGATGGTGAAATAAAAAGAAGACAAGAGGAAAACTTGTACTACCAACCAACTCCATTGCATCTCATCTCCAAAACAATCTATCTCATATAAAAAAAAACACACACATAGTAACAACTACCTCGAAAACTATTATGGATATTATCAGATCTAAAAATAATCGAAATCAAAATGATGAACAAGCAGGTGTATGCAGAATAAATTGCCGGGATTGTTCCTCCATCTACATCGGAGAAACAAGTAAAGATATAAAAAAAACATATATATGAACACATAATAATAATCTAACAAATGCATTTGTGATTCACAGAAATAAATTCGACAACAATTTCGATTTAAAAAATGCCACACTAATAAAGAGAGTAAGCAATTTGTTCAGAGGAAAGGTTCTTGAGAGCGCCGCCATCCAGTACTACCAAGGCATCAATTTGCGCCCTGGATTTTTCCCAATCTCACCTTTGCTTATGGAAATTATACTAAAACAGACTGGCATGCATAATGAGAGGTCCAGAGGGAAAGGTTGAATTCCCTTCATTTTGACATCTTGTTACTTTGCACTACACATGAAGGAATTCTAAAACTAAAATATTCTGTTAATCTTTTTAAATGATTTGTGAGCGTTTTTATAGTTGCAACACTGTTTGTTTATAGATACGTAATTTAGAATAAAGCTCATTTCGTTTTTTTGCCTTGATAAAGTCCATCACAGGACAAAACGCGTAGGTGATTTAAATAGTTTTCCTCTTGTCTTCTTTTTATTTAACCACATTTTTTTTTATCAAATAAGATTCACAGCTATAAAATCTGCTCTGAATCATAAAATAAAAAATACAATAAAACTAAACATTATTTAATTAAAATAAGTTTTAATTGCTTTTATGAACAAAGTATTTATGCACACTATTGACTTAAGAAACAATGTTTTTTCTATAATAATGAATTTTTACGAGAATTGTTTCCAGTTTTTAAAACATTTTTATGAGATTAATTTATAAAGCTGTAAATCTTTTAGAATTCTGTATAAATTTGTAATGTTTAAGTGATTTGTTATTAAGTAAAAACTGTACTTACTAATCATGAATGGAAAATTTTACTATAATTCAGCAACCCCCCAGTATTTTCAAAAGAATTTAAAAAAATTTTTTATGTTTATATTAATGTGTTAATTTTTGTAAATACAAATGTCTACACACAGCATAATCAGAAAATATGAGAATTATCAAGAGTAAATTTCAAATTTATTGATAATTTTCTAACATTTCCTCAATGATTATCTTCATAAGTAAGGCCAAAGTGCCTAAAATGCAATAAAACATTAGAATGCTTGAAATATTTAAAAAATTATTGGTTGGGGAGAAAACTTACATAAAACAACCATTCACATATTTGTCACATAATTTTTTCTGTTTATTGTCCCCACTGAGTTAAATTTCCTAAACATTAGGCTGTCAATAAATCACTCAACATGTCAAAAAACATCCCATCTGTGTTAAAAATAACATGCTTTTCTATGATATTTTAAACTAATAGTCATATCTGTTTCAATTCAGCTTAATTAAACTTTAAATCGGCTAATTTTGCTAACTTAACAATTCAAAAAAATACATTTAATTTTTTAAGTTTTTTTTTTCTTTTTTCAATAAAGAGAATTGTGTTGATAGATCTATAAATCTGAATGAATTTATTGGTTTTATTGATAAGTAGAAACAAAAAGATTTCAGTTAATTTAAATCTAGTCTGAAATACACAAAGTATTTTGCTTATTGGAATGTTAGATTTAATATATTATCTTAGAATTAAAGCAAACATTAAACCTTCAAGAAAGGTTTTTCAATTTTTAAAATGCATTTTAACCTTAAGCCACTGCTTTGTTATTTTTTTAAATATTTGTGGCAAGGTTACAGGTACACATGCACACACACACACACACACACAAACCTGAAAAATAAAGAACACCACCACCAGCTTACAACAACTCAATGCATGCAAAATTGCATAAAGGAAAAAGTAGCCCTAATCACCAATTCAGAACAACATAAGCTAAACAAAAGATTGGACTTCATTCTGAAAATGCAGGCATGAAAATGAATTTGTACTATACTATCTACAACCACATGATTAAAAGGACTAAACTAATTATCCATAACCTTAATCTAATAATTTATTTCAAAAATCACACTTTAGAACTGAACTAAGTATACAAAAAATATAAATTGATAAATAGCTAAATATAAAATTAGATAATTAAAATAACTCAGTCAGGAATGTAAATAATTTAAAACATTTATGCTATTTAAAAAAAAAAAACAAAAAACAACCATCCCTACCCCCTGGTAAGAACTAGATTCCCTCTTTCTTCGGCTCTCTAGAGGCATATATATATATATATATATATATATATATATATATATTATAGAGAGAGAGAGAGAGAGCCCATGCAAAGAGCCATAACACATAGTCTGATTATCACTTGTGAAATTAACCCTTTGTTGCATATTGTTTACATTTGTAACCTTTCTCTAACCTTTGTTGCGTATTGGTTAAGTAAGTGATAATCAGACTATGTGTTATGGCTTTTGCATGGTCTCTCTCTCTCTCTCTCTTATATATATATATATATATATATATATATATATATATATATATACTTATTTATAAATGGAACTTTGTCTCTGTGTGCGTGTGTGTGTGTGTGTGTGTGTGTGTGTGTGTGTGTGTGTGTGTCTGTTACCTATAGACTCCAAAATGCCTGAACCGATTTTCTTGAAAATTTACACAGTTGTACTATAAGTGTCTGCGAGTGTTCTTAGCTAGGTTTTGTGTCGAGGTACTCCCAGTAAATATGGATAATCGAAAAAATCGGGTTATAGAAGGAGTGGTCCGATTTTAATCAAATTTGATACACTCATAGACAAAGACATAAGAAACGATATTCAGAAGTTTCAAGGTTGCAGTTCTTACAATAGTGCAGAAAATCGATAATATATATATATATATATATATATATATATATATATATATATATATATAAAAGGCAAGATGTTTGTGTGTGTCCGTTTGTCTGCTTGTATGTCTGTATTTTTTCAGCCCTTTTATTTTAGTTTTTGCTTCGGGTTTGGCTCTAAGTAGGTAGTCTTAGTCTCAGCCATGATACCATTTACTCAGAGGACTTATTTAGCCTTCAAAATTCAGTTTACGACGAAAAAAACTTATTTGATATCGATACCAGGAAATCAAAATTTGACTTACATCCATTCATTTTTCATTCAGTCTACGATTTCGCTTTAACTGGAAACAACTATTACTTTTTAGTCTTTCATGCCAACGTCCAAAGAGTCTGAACTCCAGGACCATGAATTGGTTTTAAAGCTTTCATTACACCCGAGCAATACCGGGCTATACTGCTAGTATATATATATATGCATATTCCATGCAAAGAACCATAACACAGTCTGATTATCCCCTAAGTCGTGAAATTAAGCCACCATTCATTATTCATTTCTATGTCCACACTACATCTACTCTAACTCTATCCAACTATTTTGAGTATGCTCCTCCCATTAATATAGCAAATGTTATACAATATAATTATACTCTAAAGAGTTTATAATGTTTATTCCATTGAATTGAATACAAAAGCAGGTCTTTTATTTTCAAGAATAAGAAATAACTTAGAAAGTTTTATAATTTCACTTCATTGCATAAAACTCATGTTGGTCAGTTCTTAATAATTAATATATTTTTGTCATCTTGAAATATAAAGAATCTAGATAAGGCAGAATAACTAGATTCACAGACAGTTGGCCTGAACCCCTCTGCCCACCAATGATTATTGCATTGATTTATTGTTGTAACAAACAGTATCAAAACTTGTAAGCTTTTTTTTTTCATTTGTTCAATCAAGTTTTTTTCCTCTTTCTCTGCAGGTTAATGAATTTAAAAAAGAGTTGAAAAATGCACAACTGTCTTTGCTGAAACAAAACGTAGCATCTTTGTAAGTCAATATTTTTTTGATTTCATAAAACTCAATTTTAAAAAAAATAAAAAAACAAGAACTATATTGTTATATTAAAATTGACTTATTTGGAGACATTAGTTTATTTTTTTCAACTGCATGATTGTATCAATATGTTTGCAGCCTAACATTTGATTCTTTGGATGAGCTACAAAGAAGTACTGAAAAGTTTTCAGCCTAACCTACTGAAAATCTGACAAAATGATTGAATATTTTTTTTTTTCTAATCTTTAAGGCCTTTTCAGTAACCACATCTACCAGTTTAAATTGGTTATATTTGATAGCCCAGTACTACTGAATTTTTATTTGGTTTTATTCTCTTTAGTTATTCAAGCAAGTTCAGGTTATTTTATTAACTCAATCATAAATCTACAAGTAGAAGAATTTAAATTTTAGAAATGCTGTACTTTTAGCAGTTTTGCCAATTTAGAAGTTCTGGGCTTTTTAGCAACTAAGCCCCATTTGGTAATCCTGTTTTTATCTGAAATTTTCAATATATATATATATATTTTTTTATGTGAGAGTTAAGTCTTTCCCTGACGATCCGTTTAGGTGAAACCTAGGTAGGTCTGTCTGACTCACTAGGTATTCTTTACTTATTCTGCTCTACCTAAGTATTGAGCGCTTTTTGTTAGTCAATTGCTCGTATCGGGGTTTTTACTTTGGGCTACGTGCTGACTCGGTCCAAACCCTTTTGACTGACGTTCATGTACTTAGCTCTTTCTTTTTTAAAACCATTTTTTCCCTTCTTCGTAGATTCGTGGAAGGTTTTTCAACACAAGTATAGTTATAATCTCATTTATATATATATATATATATATCTATATATATATATATATATTTCTGTAAATTCAGATAAAACTTAGTGGGGAAATAACCATTTTCAACATGTCATTTTAAGGCATGCATTCTTCGACCCCTTATAAACAGAGAATGAGGAAAAATTCTAAATCCAGAGGTTAGTTTAGTTAAAGGAAGGAGTTAAGAGTATTTGTTTTCATTGGGTTGGGCTGGGAGAAGGGGTTAGTAGTATTTCTTCCTTGGTAGTGGGAGGTATGTGGCCTGACTCTCGGGTTAGCAGTGGGGAGGTAACTGTATAGTCAACTTTTAAAAAAAAATTTTGAAATTTTTCTTATTGGGACTAATTGGGGAAATAGGATAATCAACTTTTAAAAAAGTTGATTATCCTATTCCCCCAATATATATATATATATATATATATATATATATATA
The DNA here is from genome assembly GCA_037127315.1 of Ascarosepion bandense. NCBI lineage: Eukaryota > Metazoa > Mollusca > Cephalopoda > Sepiida > Sepiidae > Ascarosepion > Ascarosepion bandense. The sequence continues at coordinate 1,012,583 of JBBBDQ010002478.1, read as the reverse complement.
TATATATATATATACGTGATGGATTAATAATCAAAATAGTTCAGGATAAAAAAAAAAATGTATTTGAGAGATGTTTCCTAACAGATAAGACCAAATGCTTCCATTGCTGCTTTTGCAACTGTTAACTTTTCTGTTTCTTGTGCTAAACAGAAGAGATTGCTTCACAAGTTTGGACTTGTAGGCATTCTCTTAACTACTACTTTTATCGTTGATTGCTTATTAAACATCCCTCTCTGCTTATGCATTTTGAGAAATTGATGGCATTATTTTGCACTGATTGTATGCAAAATTGATAACTAGGCAAATATTGTCTGAATTTTTGTAATGAGGAATAATTCAAAAGGTATTAAGTGAATTAGTGATTATGAGTTCAATCCCTTATTCAGGTAGTGCAAAAAAAAATCATATACTCTGGTTTAGTAAAAGAGACAATCAATATTGCAGATTAGCTACAAAGAATTAATAGGTTCAAAATATCCCCAGGCATGGACAGTAGAATAGCAAGAGTCTGCTCTTGTAGATGGAATAAAGGATTTGGATAAAACTTTCCAGATTACAAACTTTGGCAGGAACACAAAAGGGCACAGAAAATAAAATATGATATGATAACAACCAAAATAAGAATACTAGTCTAAACAATGTAATGATGTAATTAATGATCTTTGTGATGTATCATTATTCTTGGTAATATATTAGCATGCACAAAAGACTGATGATTGGTTCCCTGCTATGAATAATCCTTTGGTTTAAGAACAATGACTTTCTTTTTATGATTTTCAAGGTGCGATGGGTAAATTGTCGTATAAATGACGCAAAAATAGAAATGAGATGTCTGTGTTATTTCCATTTTTCCATCATTTAGACGACAATTTACTCATCGCACCCAGAAAATCTGTTTTAAAAAAAGAGAGAGAAAAGTAAAGTCATGTTATATTTACCAGAATTACACAAAAATATCTTGAAATACTAAAGAGTAAATTTATTCAATAAAATCACCACTGGCTTCAACCCTAACCTCCGGACGACTTCAGAAACTCCTGCATCTCTTCTGGACAGTCTCCTTGTTTAAGTTGGTGAATGCTGCCATAATCCTTGCCTTGAGTTCATCTTTCGTGTTACAAGGAGTTTTGTTGGTCTCTTGCTCGGCTGCACCCCACACATAATAATCAAGGGAGTTGAGGTCTGGAGAGTTAGGTGGGCAGATGTAAGGGGTGATGTTTGGTCACAGAACTTGTCTGATAGCTATGACTGGGTTCTCTTTCTGTTTCCAGACATAGGGTCTTCCAGCAGCCACACTTTTGACCCAGGGCAGCACTACTTCCTCAAAGCACTTGGTGTAGGCCTCTTTGTTAAGTCTGAGGCCTTGTTGGAAGATAAATGAAGGCATAACATTGTCATCACTCGTGATCACTTCAAACACCATGATGTTGACTGGATATTTGGTTGTCCTCACTATTGGTACATCTTGTGGGGACACAGCAAGCCGATAGTTTATTATCTTATCTTGGCAGAAATTTTTCTTGTCTGAGAAAAAGCAAAGTTATGTTCAGTTGGAGCAGATACTTGAGTTTGTTCAAAAGCTTCATAGTGTGGTCTTTCCTCTTGTCTTTCATGGCTTAGGATAAAAATGGCCCCTTTCTCATTTTGTATGAGAAATAACAAATGTCTTCATGCACTACCCAGCTGATAAGAAACTCAGACACTGATGGATCTGATTGACTTAGAGAGAATGTTGTCAAACATGGCCTGGATCTCACCAACAAATTCAGGATTTCTTTTCATATCATAATGATCAGAGTGTGTGTTTTCTGAGCTGCCATACTTTCATAATCATCATTCAACTTATCGACTCTTTTTGAATCCTCTGCACTGTTCTCAGATTTAGACCCAAACACTCTGAAATGTTCATATTGGGGCTTCCGGTGCGAATGCCAAGCAGTACGTATGCCATTTCCAAATTTCTGGCAGAGTGAATTATGTTATGGTGCTCTTTTTCTCCAGGATAGTGCCCAACTGACCTTTGCAAATGACAAAATCAAAAACAAACAAGATACTTGCATAAAATTAAAAATATAAAATAGCGACAATTTACACACACACACACACATATATGCACAGCAATATAAATACTTATCAGGTGTTAATAGAACCGTGCTCAATGCAGTATAACAGCGAAAAGTATATATTTATAAATATATATATCCTATATTTTAAACACTACTTGGAGTTTCATGCATCATGCAATCATCAGGTGCATATTATGAACTGACTGTTTTTTTATATGGATTATTATTTTAGGTGTTCATTTTTTAATTATTATTTTTTATATTTTATTCCTTAAAAGAAATACCCATTTGAACACCTTGTCCCCAATGTAAACAAACTCGTGACGTCCCCTTCAACATGGGACCTTAACTTCTTAAGTTAAGGCCATTATAAATTGTAAGTTGGGTGTGTCAATATTTTTTTTTATTAAATGTATAATTTAGTTAAGTTAATACCGAAACCTAAAAATGGAATAGGATACTAAAATCATGGGGGGGGGGGGTATATTTGAGGGTCCGATAGTATTAATCACATGTTAAAGGGGACGTCACTAGTTTGTTTACATTCAGGACAAGGTGTTCAAATGGGTTAATACTTTTAATTCTAATTTTTTAATTATTAAGAAAATAAAAATTTGAATTATTACTTTAGGTATTATCATTCCTTAAGTTAAGGTCGTTATAAATTGTAAGTCCAGGTGTGACAATATTTTTCTTTATTAAATGTATAATTTAGTTAAGTTAATACCGAAACCCAAAAATGGAATCGGATACTAAAATCATGGGAGGGGGTAAAAAAATTATATTTGAGGGTCCGATAGTATTAATCCCATGTTAAAGGTGTTCAAAAGGATATTTCTTTTAAGGAATAAAATATAAAAAATAATAATTAAAAAATGAATACTAAAAGTATTAAGAAAATAAAAATAAAAAATAATTAAAAAGAAATTGAAAACAGAAAATAAAGCCAAACAAAGAAATACATACACATGCATGTGTGCATAAACACACACAAGTGTATGAACAGACAGTTTTTTTATTTAAATTATTTTATGTATTGGCATTGCTAAAGTTAAAGTTGTTATTAATTTATTATAGTGAAGTAAAATTTAGTTAGGTTATGTGCCTTTGGATGTGTGTTGTGGGGCAGTGGATATTGGCTCAGAAGGAGAAATCAAGGATCCATGCATTCACTTACACACAAATACCTTTGTGAATGGTATTAATCCGTCTTTTCCCTCCAGTTATGGGTTAAATAATAGGACAGATTGGGTTCTATTGCCTTGGCTGGCAACCAATCTACCGCAGAAAGCAATGGAACCTATTGTGGGATAATCTTCTGCCCAGTTAGTCATGTCTTTTTCGAGGCATGATTGCCCAAAGTGTGTATCACGTATGGCACTTGACTATGTGCCTTCATCCACAGAAAATAAACACAACTGGTCTCCCTTGAAATAATCTGCTCTTAATATTTATTTTTATTTAATTTAATTTATTTTTTTAACTTCTACGATCTTACTTTCTAATTTCATGTTTAAATTTCAGTCTAAACAAAATTAAATTATACATTTAATAAATTTAAAAAATGGCACCCCAGATTTATAACAACCATGAACAACATGAGAATCAAAAATTAAAATCTAGAAAAGGTCAGTTCATAATATGCACCTGATGATTGTATAGGGCATGAAATTCTGAGTTGTGCTTATAGACGTAGTATAATAGGTATGCTTATTAATATATACACACACACAATGTATTTTTAATTTGTAAATGTTTATTTTAGAAGTAGTACCAACTATTAAGTTGGTAGTTCACTGTTTGTAGTGATTTACTTTATTAAGAGTGCTCAATACTTAGTAGAGCATTATATATGGTAATATTATTATTATAATTTTATGATAAAACCAAAATTTGCTGCAACACAAAAGCTATTGTGTTTCGCTACTATCTTCTTAGCACCTCGTCAGGCATTGAAATATTTTTCTGTTAGGAATTATTATACATAGAAGCTTAAAAACAACACAATTTTTGCCATATCCAGACAATCAACGCGAGGCGGGTTTTTGGAGGGTTTGTTTCAATGAACCAATAGAAAACCAAGTCATGATGGACAGGAGAAATTTCATTGTAAGGGTAAAACGGGGTAGAGACTTGAAATGACTTGAATCCCAGATGTTTTCTATGCTGGTGATGAAATAAATTGAATGATACAAATATCATTTTGTAAATCTGAAAAGTTACCGTGTGTCCTCATGAAACGATTACAGGTTTTTAAGTTATTTAAGTTAATGAAGGTGGATCTATGTTCATTTGGGTCTAAGTATCTAAGCAGATATTTGTTTCTATGCATGCATATGGTCATCACTTCACTTCTTTTGTTTAATAAATTATGGTTATTTAGGTCTTTTATGATAAGTTTTTCTAAAATGCGTAAGTTACATCTTTGTCTCTGAATAATAGAACAAGAATATTTCAATAAATACATAAGTACAAGTAACTAATTATGAATCCTAAAAATACATTATTCTTGGCTTTTCTTTCATTTTCTCTCACAGCACAAATTCTGTAAAATAATTTACAAGCATCTGGATTTACGTTTTTTTTTTTTTCTTTTTTAAGAGTTGACAGCGAAAATGTTTTTTCTGTTTATTTTTCATGAATAATGTTAAATACTTTTGTTAATTCTTGAGAAAAAATAATGTATAAATTCAATTTCATGTTTGGTTTTGTTTTTAAAAAATAAGTTTTTAATACAATAAAAATTGCCAAGAAGCCAGCCATACAGTAATAATGGTGTCGAGGGAAAAAACTCATTTCGACACATTGTTTTTGGTTTTTACTTTTGGTAGATATGTTAAACTTTGCCTGGTTTTCTTACTACAATATAGCAAAAAAAAGCACAGCATAGCAAAATTTTTGTGTGCGCATTACTGCTAAAATGCTATAAGCTGAAGAATAAATGCAATTTTCAGTCTATTTGGGCGCATCCAAATGATATGATTTTTATGTTTGTATTTATTGCAAAAGTGGAAAGAAAATCATGTTGAAAGAGGAAAAAATAATCTTTTTCTTTTCTTTTTTTTATAAAATGCATATTACACATTTTCATATAGAAATAGTTTTTACAAAATAAACATTATTTTCCATGTACTTAACATTATTGTATGCATAAAATATTAAGGCTTCATTGTTTTTTTTTCTCAATCTGAAACATTTCTATACGTTATTACAAAAAAACAATTTTTTATTTGTTCAAAAATCATTTAACACTAGACTCCTGCTGATTAAGGAATTAATAGCAATATGAGTAAAGTCGACTTTAAATTTTAAATGTAGCTTGAGTTTGCCTAACAAAGTAGTCTTTCCTTATTTATTTATTTATTTGTAAATAATTATATGAATTTCATGAATAAGAAGTGACTTGATGTCAACTTAATATTTCATCTTTGGTGTTTTAAGTATTGACAAAAAAAATCTTTCTTTTCTTTTTTTATACTTTTTATTAATAATTACAGAATAAGTTTAACCAATAATTTTCTTTTGATAAACTGTCATTTATTGTGCAAATGCTAGATGTTATTGCCTATTTTTCTAATGATTTTGCCTGTTATTTATTTACTAATAAATATTTTGCAGGTTGACTATAGATACTTATAATAAAATTGATCTTCATGGTATGAGCAAAAGTGAAGCTCGATTTATTGTATGTGAATGCCTTAAAGATTATTCTGAAGGTAAGCTATTTAAAATGAAAAAGTTTATGTCACTTTTCAACAAGAATAACTGCCATAATCTCAGTATAAATTGAAAAGCTTGTTTTATATATAAGTGTTGAATGCATAAAAATTTGCTATTACCCTAAACTTACCTGAGTTATTTGACCCTGAAAAGCTTGCTGGACATTTGTTACTCAAAGTAGTTAGGGGTCACTGAAATATTAAACTTTTAAATTTAGATATTTTTTTTATGTATATAGTCTAATTTAATTTCATTTTGTTTGCTTGTTTTAACTCTTTTTTTATTAAATATCCTACATTGTGTTACAATAGATCTGCTAAGAAAGGCAAAATGGATATAAATTTGCTGTGGTTCATAGATTTTCCTAATTTATATATATATATATATATATATATATATATATATATATTTTTTCTTTTTTTTTTTTATCATATCACCCCGAGCAAGGCGGTAATGCCACTGATGTGCAGGGGGCTATGTAAGAGTGAAAAGATTGGAAAAGAGAAAACCAGAAACCACATCCTAAACAGGGAACAAGGGATGAGCCTCTTAACCTGTTCAATAGATGTGGGTGGAATGTGAACAGGGCAGTAGTTTAGTCTGTCTACTCCAATTGAAAAAAAAAAAAAAGAAAAAGGAGTGAAAAGATTGGAAAAGAGAAAGCTGGAAACCACATCCTAAACAGGGAACAAGGAATGAGCCTCTTCACCTGTTCAATAGACATGGGTGGAGTGTGAACCAGGTGATAGTTTAGTCTATATAAATCCAGGTGCAGAGGACTCAAGATTTTACTATTTTGAGTACCGCTGCATTTATTTTATTATAAACAGTGCTCAATATAATAAATATTATAGAGCTTAATATAATTATTTAATTATGAATTAATTGTGCATTGTGACACAGAAATTTCTATGTTTCGAGATAGATTCTCTTCATCAAACAGTGTTGGGTGTGCAAATGATTTACATTTAAATATAAAACCTTAGGTTTGCTGTTTATGTATGTGGGAAGATATAAAATTAATGTGTGTATTCCTTTTAACTAATCAGAGAGAAGATTCATTTGGGAATTTGGCAGGTCCAAAGAATACTACTAACTTTTTCTCTTTTTTTCCTTTCCCTCCCTTTCCTCCTTTCTTCTTTTTTTTTTTTCTCCCTGTGTCAAAATGTCAATCTGCTTTTAACCTAATTTTATCTTTTCCCCTTTTCCTTTTATTTTTATTGCTTCTCACTTAGTTATATTGTCTTTGATGTGATATGCCTATTTAGTACCAAGACTGTCCTTTCTACTTATCATTTTGGTCTCCTCTCCTAGAGAACAGGAGAAGGGTGAAGAAAGAGAAAAACTTTATTCTTCTTACCATTTCTTTTCTGGTTCCAATTTTTTCAAAACCTTCAATTTATAAATAATATTTTTATTTTTTCCTGATTTACTTCCTGCTATCCTTATCCCATCTTTCTATTTATTTATTATAAAAAAAAAATTTTATAAAAAATTTTATGTACGAATTTACTTTATTTTGATATTTCATCAGTTATTATTTTCTTTAAGCAACTTATATGCATGTTATTTCATTTAGAGTTCATTTTTTATCCATATTCTAATGTGAACATTTTGCAATGTCTATATATGACATTTATCTCATTGCATTTATTTAATAGATTTTTATTTTTAAGTGATTTAATAATATAGTTTTTCGTATAGACATAACGAGCATGGTTCATTTAAGGACTTACATATTTTAGCTTCTTTTAGAATTTTCCACTTTAATGTGGGTGTTTTTTGTTTTTGTTTTTTGTTTTTTTGTTGTTGTTAGAAAACAGGTGCCTAACAGAATCAATCATCTATCAATGCGAAATATCTTCAAAGGAAACCCCCAATAATGCAAAAATTTATATAGATAGTACTAAGAATGTGCTGTTTCAGAGTATTCTTAGTACTATCTATAGGCAGCAAATTTTCTTTTAAACATGTCAGATTAAATAAATTGCAAACAAGTTTGCTTATTTTGAATAAAATCTGTTCATACTCATGGATAATCCTTCGCGTATTACAATCAAAAGATGTCATAAATAAGCTGTAACGTTGACAGATGTTATTTTTATTCACTTTTTAAGGTACCCAAGTATTTTCAACATCTTTCTCAGGTCATCTTCAGGGGGGTGAGTTATGGTAACAAATGTAACTGGAAAAATGTGTTGCTAAAACTTACTGTACATTTTTTTTCCTGCTTCAAATATAACGGTTGACAAATTGTTAGCGTTCATTAGAATGTGAAAAATTATCCAAAATGGAAATTCTTTTTATATGTTGTAATGTCATGGTCGTGCACATGTTAAAGCATGAAAATGTTCTTTTTACAAACATTTTAAAACATTACTACAGTATTCATAGCTGATTCTATTATATGATGACTTAAGTGTTTTGATGAATATTGCCTCGAGAATCTGTAGTTTGCTTTTGTTGTTTTCTTGGCGTATAATAGTTGTATTATCGATCATTATTTTTTTATATTGTGAATATAGACAGGAATGTTGTTGTAGATGTCTACAAATGGATGAATGGTTGGACAAATGTAACATAAAATGTCTAATTAATGTGGTAGTTGTAAATCCAACGTATATGTTTTTTTTTGTTTTTTTTTTTATCGGAGATACATTCTCCCAAAGGACATTTGAATTAATATATAATGTTGGTTTTACATAACACATCAGTTGGTGGGGAGGAGTTATTATGGACAATCAAATCAGTAGTATTGTACCTTTTATAATATATTATTAATCTTAATTTTTTATTAGGAACAACGGGAGATATATTAGTACGAATGAGATTTATTATTATTTTCTCATCCTGTTTGTAATTATTGTGCATCTGGTTGCAATAGAAGAGTTTAATATGTTTAGCGTCTTTTGTAGAATTACCATATTTTGTTTGATGTGTTTTGAGGTTTTTGAAATATCATGTTATTTCTTCATCTACAATGTGGTTTGTATATATAAACATTACTCTTCAGAAATGAATTGCGTTCTTTTGGTGACTGGCATGTGTATACACTGTTTATATACAACATGCTGAAATTTCCCTTGTGACTTTGACTGACACTAAATCGGTCGAGTTTCAATCCTGGCCAGAAGCAAGTGAATGCGTCTAGCCACACTGATGAGCTGTGATACAGTGAAACAGGCTTGTATGTGAATGACTAATATATATATATATATATATATATATATATGAGGCCTTCAGTACAAGAAGATACTTTCTTGCCATGTATGTGAAAATCAATTAAGTGTAAGTGTTTGTATGTTAAGTTAGATGTCTTTACCTTCCTTGAAAAAGAATTGAGTGGTGTATCTCAAATTGATCAAAAGTTACGCCATTTTAAAAGTTGACAAACTTTTTCCGTGTTTTTATTTTATGGCAGAAAGTACCTTCTAACTCCAAACACCTCATACATATATATATACACACACACACACATACTGAGGAATCCCTTGATTAATGCATTTTCAATGAGTGGACTAAAATTTTCATTTGCCAAAATTCGATTAGTGCACATATAATACTCGATTAGTATGCAAAAACATTCTTCAGTTTAGCCATATTAATTGAAAATAGGTTTTTATGATACTTACCAATGTACATATTAGCTGCATTAATCAAGTAATTTCTGTATATTTAGGCAGTATATCTTTATTCAAACATGTTTCATTGAATAATATAGAGATGTTAGGTATATTTATTTTTATACTTATCCTCCGTTCCAGTTGTCTAATCAGTTTTTTATCAAGAAAGGTGCCATAGTTTGTTTTTTTTTAACCTAAGTACTTTTGACCTTTTCTAAGATCATCTTCAGGGGTAAATTACAATGACAAACTTATTGTAACTGCAATAACATCTGTATTCCATTATGATAGTGATTTTATAAACACATGTGAACATACTCTGTTAAAGTTATTTTAGAATTTTAAAATTTATTCATTGTTGTTATAGATTATTTTACAAAACAAGCATTTCAATAAGGGGGAGCTGACTGGGAATTGGTAGACATGTAAAATGGCATTAAATGTTAATATGCATTTTAATATATTGTTGCTATATTTTTAATAAATTTTGTTTAGTGTTGGTTGGTTATATATATATTGTTTCTTTTTTGTTTGTTTTATTTTTGTTTTTCGTTTTTAGGCCTTACAAAAAATATGCATACATTTAATTTTTTTTATTGATTATTTCTTTTAGCATCAAAGAATTCCTCTTCTATGAAGAACTTTCTAATTTTTGTTACTGGAAAAGGATCAAATAGTAAAAATAAAAAGCCTGTGTTGAAGCCATATATAATCAAATATTTGGAAACAAATAACTATCAGTAAGTCATTGTATTTTTAAATTTGCTTCCTATTTATCAATGTTTTAAAAATAATAAATTTGCATTTATTTTAAAAGCTAGCTTCTTTTTTTTTTTCTCCAAGGAAAAATAATCTAATTTTATTCAAGACTAAAATATTTGAGTAATACCTTAATTTTAATATGATCTAGAAAATGTCATTTTCATGTTTCTCTTAAGACATTTGTTTTTTATATGAAAATAAAAAGTGATTTATCAAATAATACAATTCTACTGAGTATAAATTTGACATTTATTGACTAACATGAGAGTTGAAATAAGCATTTGAAGTTATTTTTAATGTAAATTTTTATTTTCTCCAGATTTGTCAAAGAGGCAGGAGAAGTGAAAGTTTTTGTTTGAACATGACTTTGCAGCTGATTGTTCGTAACTATGAAGGAGTTTTTGTTTGAACCTGACTTCACAGCTGATTGTTTGATTGTAATTTTTAATATCTTCAACAACCAGATTGCATATTCTGATTAATATATGCAGTTAAAAGTGAATTGTTAAAAAATAATCTTTCCATTGTTTTAAGTTTATAATTTTTGTTTACAAAGTACTGGTTTTTCAACGTAAACATGGCAAGATTATGCTCGTTATATCTGGTTTTTCTTATTAAAACATTTTCCAACAGGCTTCAGATATTTTTATGATCATCACTTTCTCAACTTGAATATATAAGGGAAATAGTTCTAAGACATTTTAGATTGTTTATCTCTAAATCATTAAAAGCAAAAATGTACAGACTCTTTTTAATATGATAAAATTTTTAAAATTCTGTTTTGTTTACAAAAGATTATTTTTCTATAAAATCTGAAAATTAGAAAAGTCTTAATAATTTTTAAATAAAAGTAAATCTTTGTGTTTTGAAAATAAAAAGTTAACAGATAATTATTGTTGGAAGTTTATTTTTTCGTGTAGCCTCTTTATAAGAGTCTCTATTATTCTGACTAGTCTGTCTCCCACCCATTTACAAATATTTTAATGTTTGTCCCAGATTATTATAAGCAAATACAAAGGTGGGCTGAAAAGTTCTTAGGCTAACTATGAAGGATGGATGTTAGAGCTGTAAAATCTTGCTTGCATTAATTGCAGCTCTTCTTATAAATAACTACATTGTTGCTTTCCAGAAAAACTAACATCAGACTGTTCATTTTGTTGGTCAAAAAAAGTAGTCAGCAGCAGATATGACATTATAATCACTACAATATTGGTTCCCAGCCAAGTATTTTTTTCCTGTTGGAGAACAGATGATAGTCAAATCAGGAGAATAGGGAGTGTGACCAACCAGTTCAAAGCCACACGCATCAGCATTTGAAATCAAAGGCTTATGAGCTGGAGCATTGTCTTAATGAAATAAAACCCACTTTGTCAGTGTTCCTGGGCATTTGGTCTTGATAACCTTTTATAATTTCTTCAGAAAGTTGGTATAGTACTCTCCATTGATGGTGTGGCCCTTTTGATGATAAACAATGTAATATTTTTGCATCCCAAAACTCTGAGGACATCATCTTCTTTGAAGATGAAACAACCTAGTCCTTCTTTGTGATAAGTGAGGTGGAATGTTTCCACTTCATGAATTGTCTCTTTGTCTCTGGCTCAAAGTGTTGAACCCAATGCCCATCCTGGGTTAGGACACGTGCAAGAAAACCAGCTGAAACTGCTTCAGTGTCAGATTTTCCTGTAGTGGGACCAGCCTAGTGTGCTTTTGATCAAGTATCAAAAGACATGGAACCCACAAAGCAATGAACCTTAGTCATGCCAAGTTCATTGTGCAGAATATTCTCAACTCTCTCTCTCTCTCACAGGATTTGCTAATAGCATTGGCTGTTTGATTCATTGTCAGTTGTCTGTTATATATCAATATGTGGAGAACATGATCAATGTTTTCTTCAGTGGTGATAGTTGCAAGACATTCAGACCTTGGGTCATTTTCAAAACTTTTCTTTTCCCTCTTAAATTCAGCTATCCACTTTTTCACTTTTGATAAAATTGAGGCATCTTCCCAAAATGTTGCGGCCACGTCAGCAATGAATATCCTTTGGGGCTAAACCCTTTTTCTGGAGGTACTTGATAACAGCCAATGCCTAATTTTATCCATTTTCAAGAGAAGTCATTACTTGTTACTTTTGAAGTTTTCTTTAAACAGTCAGATATTACTTTACCTTTAAAGAAACATGCTGTTGTTAATAAGAGTTAAAATCAATGCATGCTAGATTTCACATCTCGAGCATCACTCCTTCATAATCAACCTAGAACTTTTCAACCCACTCTTGTACCTGGAAAAAAACAATGCAGTTATTAATAAGCAGAGTTGAAATTAATACATGTTCTGGCATCATTCATTCTTTGTCAGTCTATGAAATTTTCAGCCCATCCTCCTATTGTAAAATTGAAAGGAACAAACTTCCAATAATGAATCTAGTCTGTTTAATCAATTGCATAGCTGAATAATAATAATAATAATAATACTGAGATTTTATTTTAAGAGCAGTTAATGTGACTAAATAGAGACTATTCTATATTTTAAGTTAGAATTTACTTTCATGTATAAAATAAAATAGATGTATGAAAATGTTTAATTCTGACAACTTGTGAAATGGCTTCTCAACTTCAAATGAAATTATATTAAACTTTTATATTTTAGCAGAATCATCTCTTCATTTCAATATTCAGTAAAGATGTGCTTGATTAAAAAATTTTCTGATTACATATATGGCCTTGAAATTTATCATGCTTTGCTTAGAGTATCCATTGAATTGCTCTTTGCCCTCCCCCCTCTATGTATAACATATATATATGTATATATCTCTTGAACAGTAATGAAGTTAGAGCCAAATTTTTTATATATTTGAGTAAGACAAAAATAACTTTCATTGTAAAAGAATTTATTACTGATTTGTAAATGAGATTTGGAAATCAATTTTATATTTTTATATTTTACATTCCATATAAAATCATCAAAATTGAGGCATTTCGATCTCCAAGTTTGGAAACCAAAGAAAAAACTTTATTTAAAAAATTGTTTTTCTCTTCATGAAGTCATGGACCAAATTTGCTATATGCTTTCATGTGTATATAATATGTGTTCATCTGCCCACACAAAGCTACCTGATATTTTGAGATTAAAAAATATATTGCTCATAACTCATTTAAAAATATGTTCATTTAGTGATTATGTTAATATTGTCATAAAATTATGAACATCAACATTATTTTTCCCTTCTTTTTTTGGGGAGGGTAAAAAATCAAATTTAACTTATGATTTAAAGAATATATTCACATAATAAATATATAAACCATGTGGCAGTAAGAGATAAAAAAAAATCATTTTCAATAAAGTTGCAAATTAAAAAAAAATTTTTTTTTTTTTTTTTCCCATTTATTTCTTTATTGTGTAGAACAATTTTTTTCTTTTTCTTACTCTTCCTCCCACTTGTGTGTGTGTTAATTTAAATTGGATATTAAAATCCTGACAAAGTTTCAAAATTTGATACATGAAAATCTTGGATGATAAGAGTAAAAATTTGATTAAATAGATTATTCATTTTAATATAATTCTTTTAATTTAATACTTTTTTATGTCTTGTTTGGAACTGAGAAAACCTTAAATTGGCAAAATCTATTTGATCAAATCAAACCTCCTTTTTCATGCAACTTTTCCATGTATCAAATTTTGAATATATATTATATGAATATATAGTTTTTTTAAAATGTCAATATTTTTTTTATGCCATAAAATTTTGTACCCACTCCACAACCACCACAAATTATTAAATTGTTTTCTATGATTTTTTTCCATTATCCAAGTTTTTTGCTGAATGATAGACTGATAAGTATTTAACCGTCCGTGTAAGATCTTAGATTCCACTAACTGCAAGGCATTATTCTAAATTTGTATGCAGAGAAATTCAACAATATTCTAAAATGTTGAATATTCAAGAATTCTAGATGCTGCAAATAAAAATAGACCTAATTTCCAACCAGGACAAAATACTCTTGTTTTACCAAAGTAACACTTGTAAAATCTGTGATACTTTTGTGGTATAAATATCTACTCAAAGTATGGGATCTTTTTTCTTTTTTTTTAATATTTTAAAGCTTCTACCTTCCATTTTGATTTTTTCCTTCTTATATTAAGTTATGTCACCACCCAGTATTTCCTGTGTTTAGTAAATTGAACATATTCTAATCACACACACACATGATCTCATTCCTACATCTTCTATCATCAAATCAAAGAACATGAATAATTTTAAGATGTAAGCTTCACTTCAGATTTCCTCTTAAATAAGGACGGAAGACTTCAAAAATTAAAGCTTAAATTAAATCTCAATATGAGTTTGTCACTTATTTACTCAGAGCTCAGGAGAAATCTACCTTTACAGAAGTCCCTTCCCTTAAAAAAAACAACCTATTTTGTCTTGCCTTTCTGTTGCTTTTCAAGAAAAAAAAAAGTCTAAAAATACATGCTATTGTCATGATTTTTTATTCTTATAAAGATTCTTTGTATAAAGTATGTGTTAATGTTTAAATCTAAAAAAAATGTAATTCCAATGTTTTATTCTCAGGGCAGAGTTGATGCAACTAAGTAGGGCCTATTTAAAAAGAGTCTCCACGTTTTTTTAATAAAATTTCATCTTTAATCTACCATCTTCTGAGAATATCATAGTAGGCTTAGCTTTTCTCTTGTAAAAATGTTATATAATTAAACCATAAATTTGAAAGATTTATGCATGTTCATTACTGATTGAGCAATAATAGAATGTTTCCATCTACTTTTCAAATCAGAACTTGCAAAATCAAAATTACCATTTTGGGATCATTTTTCTTTTCATTGTCTTTTTTTTTTTAACAAATTTATTTTTTCTGTTTTATGTGTGCCACTAGTGAAGTTTATTACTCATGCAACTTTGACAGTCCAAAGGTTTAATAAACAAATTAGAAATTATTAGGACTTTAAAAAAAGGTGGGAGGGGCATTTTAAAAGTATATCTAAATATATCGAAAAATATATAAGACAAAGAGGGAAGAAGAGCAAGGATAACTAAAACTAATTACTCACTGTGATTGAATAATGCAATTACAAAAAAAAGGGCTAACTGGCTATTGCTGCTCTCTATTCAGATCCATATAAAAACATAAATATGTGCACAATGATTAAAAAAGGAGAGAGAAAAATATACTACCAGAGAATCAGCAGTATAAATCACAGGCATATTACATTTAGACCCATCACCCATCCCTTCTGCTTACAGAGGGAAGGCTACTTAGACTTTATATAAATGGTTTGATTTCTCAGATGGTAATTCAAATGTGTTCTGCTGATAACTAGGGAAAAATATCTGTTAAACAACAAGGAACAAATTAGATTATTAATTGTTTTGTGATCACAGAACTGGAAGTATTGATGAATGTATGCAAATTTTCAGGCTGCCGTTGACAGATCTTAGCTTTTATAGATTTTGTTTTTATATTTATTTATATATACTTTTTGTATATACGTTTTTAAAGTCCTAATCAAATTATATGCTCCCCTCTGCAAATTATTTAAATTGAAAATTATTTTTAGTAATTATAATCATGATATTCTATTTATGATTATTTACTTTTAAGACACAATTGTAGACTAATTTTAGTTTACATGTATTTAAGGAACAATTTCAGATTTTTATTTTTATGAATGGATCAGATTATGATTCAATTATTGTTTAAATTTTTTTTTTTTCCAAATATGTTTTTATCCTAAACTACTACAATGAGAAGACCCCAGCAAAAATTAATTTACAATAAAATGATCTAAATTTGTTTTTATATTCTATTAAAAAATAATTACTCAGTATATTAAAAATATGAATTTTATTTCAAATTCTTGAATAATTCAAGTTGAGATTGTTTTTCTCATGTTGAAGTAAAGCTGAAAATGAATTTCAATGAAAATCAGCTTTTTATTCAAGATCTAACATTGACCACAAGTGTTAGAAATACTCTCTAAGCTTGTCATGTTAATTGACCCCATTTTTATGATACATATAGTTTGCACTGAAGTGATGAGAAAATGTCACAAATTCTAATATATTTGGTGTTTCTGACTAAAGAAATTGTTATTGTTTGTCCTTGTAAAAAATTGTAAACTTGAAATGCTGAACATTTTAATCAACATAGTTTCATCTTTATATTTTAACCTTCAGACACAGAAAGCAGGTGTATCAAAAGGACAGATTTTCCCCTCGACACCACTAATATTTTAACTGCTTTCACTTAAATATGCAAACAATCTGATTCATAAATTTTAGACTTTAAATTTACTAAATTATTAAAATATATAAACTAACTGTAAGGAAATTTTCATTATTTACTATTTTATAAAGTTTGAATCAATTAGCAGTAAGTCGATATTTTGCCAACCATTCCAATAAATAATATATAGTCTAAATAAACAATCTAATAATATATTGTGTTTATTATTTTTGTTGTAAATTTTCAAGAAGAAAGAATATGTATAAATTCATTTTTATGTTTAGGTTTTAAAAATTATTTTTTTTTAAGAATAAACATTGCCAAGGAGTAAAGGTAGTTAAAATAATAGTAGTGGTGTCAAGGGAAAATACATCGTTTTGACACACTGTTTTTTCATGGGCACAAAGGTTAAAGATTGCCATTAAGTCTTTATAATTGTCTTCTTTTTTTTATATCTAATACTGATAATCTTAATTTCTTAAACAATCACCTACTTAATCAAGAACTTCAACCCAATGAAAGATAAACTGGCTGATAAATTAAACAATTTCATCTTTCATTGTTTTTTTTTTTTGTTTTGTTTTTTTTTCAACTAATTCTATTCTTACCATTTTATCTCAGTTTAAACTATAATTGTCCTATTTACATTATTCACATTAGGACTAATATCCTCATGTTTGTTGTTACTATTACAATATTTTAGCCATTCTGTTCTTCTACCTTTAGGTGTCTGTTGATCCAGGTAACCTTTAAAGAATTTTGAACATGTGCTTATTTAATCTACAGAGGCAGATTGTTCTCATTCGCTATTTTTTTTTATAAGTACTGCTCATTTATTTCTGGGTCTGTTTTTTTACCCAATCTGTGTGTATCCATACTACTCAGTACGAAGGTTGAATTCACAATTACTTCAGGATTGTCCCATAGAACAATGCTGTAGAGGATCAAAGTTGTCTAATAATTGTGAGTTCACTCCCTGGGCTGGGTAGTGCAGATATAGTCAAACCCAATAGAAACAAGGCTGGCAATAAGTGAGCCACACTGAAAAAGAAAAAATAAACAAGATGAACATTCTACACCATGAATTAAATAAACTCAAAATTCCTTGAAGCTTACCTGGGTTAACAGATACCTGAAGAAAGCCAGATGGCACATTGACCAAAATCTTGTGCTAATAACAACACGGATTAGTACATCAGTCCAACTGTGAATCATGTTAATTTTTCATTACAGAAATTCATACAGTCATATTGTTTTATTTATACCATTTCATTATCTTTATTCCTGAGAGAAAATTCTCTGGAGCTGATATTCATTAATTTATTTTATAGCTGATATTTATTTACATTTTGAACTAATGTCCTCATCTTTTTATGTTATAACATTTTGGCCACTGTCCTCCAGCCTTCTTCAGAGCTGTGTCAATCCAGGTAATCTTCACAGAATTTTCAGTTGAACCCTTTAGATTGTAGACATTCCATTCTTTGTGTTGAGGGATATCTTCTTATTTTAGTACTAAAAAAGAAAAGATATCCCTTGACATGAACAGTGGAATGGGACCAATATAGTCTTATAGATTAAAGAGTTCAGTTTGAATTTCCTTGAAAGTTATTTGAATTAACAGACACCTGAAGAAGTCCAGAGGGTATAACAGCTGAAACTTTGTGATAATTTAAAAAATAAGGGCATTAGTCCAAATGTAAATAATGATAGCTTCTCATTCCAGAAATTCAAAGAGAAATCTATTTATTTAAAAAAAATACTCTAATAGTATCATGTGTCTGTCATTATTTCCCTAGCTTTACTTCAAAACACACAATGAAGTTTGTTGATTGTTCTGTTTTCTAAACTTCTAAACTAAAAGTTTGTTATTGTCTGATCTGGTGAAAATGTTGCCATTTTTATCAGTTGTTCATAAGTTTTGTTTTTATTGTTTTTCCTCTATTGTATCATATTTTCATTAGGACAAAATATCACAGAGAAAATATATTGCCTTTGATTTTAAATTTTCTTTTAGTCAAAATGAAATCTTGTGTGCATTCTGAAATGACAACACTGATCTCCTAATATCGCCACTGCTTTGTGTGTTTTTATAGAAAAAGGGAAATATGAAATGAATTTGTAAACGTTATTGGCCATAAACTGTTGAGCTATTTCTTTATTAGAACATGTCAATGTTTATTTTTCATCTTAGACTCATTATTTGTATATATTCTCATTGCCTAATTCAGATTTATCTACACATGTAAAATATAAAATCTTGTGTATTTATTTGTATATAAATTCTTAACAGTTTTTTTAATAGTATACTTTAAAATAATTAACTAAAAATCTGTCCTACACACACACACACACACACACACAACCACGTTTACATACAAAAAAAAACTATTTTCATTTATTTGTAAAAGAATGAATATTATTTCAAATAATTTTAAATGAATAAATTAAGAAATTATGTAAATTTGATGTATTAAATTTTCAGTACCATTCTCCAGTTGTGTGATTGTGATCTGAAATACATTAAAACATCTATTTGCCTAATTTTTTGAAATTCATTTTCATCGCAAAGATACTTTATCATAATAGCAGTCATCCTTTTATAAGACACACACACACACACAACTGGTATAACTGCAGTATTTTCCAGGCTCTTCTATCACTGTCTCTGATCACTAATATTTTCTGTAATTCAACAAGCACACAATTCAAAAGTTGTTGTGACTAGTTTCACTTTTCAATTGTTTTTTGTTTTTTTGTTTTTTTTTTATAATTTAGATTTCTTGTATTTTGATCCAGTGTTGATCATAAATGAATAGAAATAACTCAGCAAGTCATTAATAATTTTGTGAAGTTTATATCAATGAGATTATCAACAATTCCAATGTCTAGATAATATCTGATCGTAATCATTTGACAATGAATTGTTTCTTTTAACAACTCTTCATTTGTTTTATAATTCTAATGTGACTAGAGAATATTATTATTATTATTATTATTATTATTATTATTATTATTATTATTATTATCTTGAAAATACATCCAATTAGAACCAAAGGACTAAATTATACACTTTTTTTTTTTAATCGTATCACCCCGAGCAAGGCGGTAGCGCCACTGATGTGCAGGGGCTACGTAATAGTGAAAAGATTGGAAAAGAGAAAGCCGGCAACCACAGCCTAAACAGGGAACAAGGGATGATCCTCTTAACTTGTTCAATAGACGTGGTTGGAGTGTATTTTATAAATGAATTTGTGAATTGTTATATATGACATTACGTTTTTTTTTATTTAATTATCTTTTAATAATTACACTAATCGTTATTTTTTAATAATTACAGTATTTAATCAATAATTATTTTATCTCAAAGTGATCTGCATAAAATTAATGTTTTACTTGCCTTCAATCACTAGTATTAAATGCTCTACAGTAAGAAACTATAGATGACAGTAGTAGACATCAATCAGTCTCAAAAGACTATGGATTCTCCTAGGTTGGTTAACTAATCTCTGATGCAGCTACCTGTTTTGGCATATTCATGTTTCTTCAACACACAAAGAGGCAACCTCTGGTTTTTACTACAACTATGCTGAGTGAACCTTTGGGGAGAATGTGTCTAATCTAGGCAATAGTTAAGCTAGTACACTTAACCCTCACTCACAATGGCTTGAAACTTCATGCTAGCACAATCATTGACAGCTCCCAAACATTTTCATTTACCCAGTTTCACTCACAAGGCTTGGGTCAACTTGTATGTGTGTGTGTGCATTTTTGTTTTTGTTCTCCTTCCCCTGGGAACTTCCCAACAGTACTGCATGCTGTGATTACTCCCCCCACCCTCCAGTCTGATATTATGAAGGTCACCGCTTTAAAAAATCAGCCACGATGAGATTCAAACCTGATTTTCTAACATTCTTGCCCACTTACCCATTAGGTAACAAGATTAACTTTGAAGATTCTGTTTTTTATAGACATTTTATTTGTACATCATTATCACAGGGTTAAATTATCTTTTTGCTAGTTTTATCTTTCAGAGCCTCTTTCTTAAATTTCTTCAATTATAAATTTCTCTTTGTCTGCAAAAGACTTGTTTTGATTTAAAAGCAAAATTCTGTCATGCATTGTTACTTGCTGTATCATTTCTCCATATTCCTTGTTAGCCAGACAAAATGAACCAATAATGTCAACTGAAATTCATCATAGTTGGGTTTTAATTCGTTTCATTCATTCTTTTGTCTTGTAAAACCAGGTACTGGATTTTTTTTACTGAGAACATTTTTGATTAAATAAATTTGTCAGTGAATTCTTTAGGGAAAGGCAGCAATATCATTTTTTTTTTTTTTTTTTTTTTCTGTGCCATTCTGACTGAATTTTGCCACATATTTTCATCTTTTTGCTTTTATTACTTAAATTTTTTTCTTTTTATTTTCTAAAAGAAATTTTGAAAACTTGGTGCTGGTGTTTTTTTGTTTTTTTTTTGTTTTTTTTTTTCGTTTTTTAATTATTTTATTTTTAAGATTTCATGAATTTTGTAATTTTCTAAGTTTTTGAAAAATAATTTGTCTTTTGTAATAAAATTTTTAAAAATAAAAATTTGTTGTACATTATATTTGATCTTGATTTTACTTGAAAATTAATTAATAGAACATTTTGTTTGGATTTGGGAGAAAGTTGAAAAGTTTAGTCTGATTTAAAAGCGATACAAAAAAAAAATTTGATGCTTGGAAAGTGGGACACAGTTGAAACTTCCCAGTACTCCCCATCTATCTAGCTAGTGAGATATCTAGATATATATATATATATATATATAACATATCAATGTTATAATTTATTAATAAATATTATTATTATATATATATATATATATATGATTAAAAAAGAGACAAGAAAAAGTATATTTTGTTTTAACTGACACATTTCATTTACTGACAGACTATTGAGACAATGAAATTTTGTTTCTTGTCGCGATACAGTTGTCAGTGGATGAAATACATTGGCTTAAACAGTTTTCCTTGTGTCTCTTTTTTATACTGTTCCTCATCAGATTATCTGAGAATATATATGATTAAAAAAGAAACAAGGAAAAATATATCTGAGAATATATATATTAAAAAAGACAAGGAAAAGTATATTTTGTTTTAACTGACAGACTTGAGGCAAAAAATGAAATTTTGTTTCTTGCCTCAATATGGTTGTCAGTGGATGAAATACATTGGCTAAAACAGTTTTTCTCATGTCTCTTTTTTTATACTGTTCCTCATCAGATTATCTGAGAATGAAAATATATATATAAAGTACACTGAGTACTGTTTGTAATGAAACCCGTCACAATCAGTGGAAAATAAGTTAAAATTTATAACATAAATCTGTTTTTCAACCTTTTTAAACAATGGCACACCTAGAAGCAAATGAAAATATCACAGCACACTTAGCAAAATTTGTAGAGGATTTACATTTAAATGTTATGAAATAAAATCATACATTTGAAAAAATAAAACACTTATGAACTCACTTTATTTGAATCTTTCCATTCAACTATTTGTGCAACTTATTTAGTGTGAAACTTGTGCCTGGTGATTTTTCACTGTTTGGTTGAATGGGCAATAAGCAGACTCATTTATAATTTTATGATAGAAGATTAGCTTCCTTTGGGTATTTTTAGTTTTAATGATTTACAAAGTAGAATTGTATCAAATAAAAATCCTATATCACTCATACAGAAAATATGACCAATGAAGTTTCAAAATAACTTAAATATTACTGCCATATCAGAAGGCGAAATGATGACAATAATGATGTAAGTACATTTTTTCACCCAACACAAGGCCCAAGAACCACTCAAGGTCGAAGGTTCCTAAGTGTAATTGTTGTAAGGGAGCTAGAGGAAAACAACTAGTGCATACTATGTGGACGGTTAGGATAGATATTTAACAATAGACATGAAAAGGTTAAGAAGAATGTAGTGGTTGGGGAATCTTCTGCTTTGTTTTCTATTCCATAATGTTATGAATTCAAAAGAAAGCCAGGATTACGAATACTGACTTACAGGATTACGAATCAAGACAAGTAAAGAGGACTTTTGATTAACTGTGGTACGAAGTACTTGGTATAGAAAATATGCTGTCAAAGTTGTTTTCCACTCCGGAATTGTTTAAAGGAAGGAACTTAATTAATGATGACCGTTGATCCTAGCGGTTTATACGAAGATTTAAGTATAGACTTCCGGTTGGCAACTGACGCCATGCAGTGATTAAAAATTTAAAAAGAAAAATGTTACCGAAATGGATTGGAAATTATTTCTGGTGGTAGGTGAATATTATTTGCGTATTTTTGTGTTAATTTGTCTGTTCGCTCAATTCTAATAGTTTAGAATAATTCCACGGAACTTTTTACAGAAAAAGAAATACAAATGAAAAGTACGCGCAACCGACTGTCATTTATGGCACGATGAAGAAGAAAGTTTTTAGTTTTCTGATTTTGTTTTCAAAGTAACGTATTCTTCTAAAACGTTTTAAAGGTATTTTGTACTTTGGAAATTTTATAATTCATTTTAATTTTATTGTTTATTTTTTTAGAAAAGTGATAAATGATTTATTTTTAAATTAAATTCCCGTTTTTTTTTTGTTTTTTTTTTGTTTTGTTTTTATGTACATGTCTTTTTTTTAAGAACGTGGGGCATAATAGTTCGCTCGTTTGTTACTTTTTTCTTTGTGCGTGTGTTTTTCTAATTTATAATGAGGAAATTTACTTCGAACTGCTGGTGTTAACGAAGCCAAACCTGGCCAACTAAATAGAAAAACCTTTAAAACTTTTCTTTTTTTAAAATTAAGAATAAATAAATTTACCGATAAATCATTCCTTTTTAAAACCTATTTTCAATCAAAGTTCAAACTGTAAAAAGGAAAAATAACGAATTAGGGATATTTATTTTTTTACTTTACTTGTATTTTTAAGGTTACAAATTTATTAATACTTTCTTTATTTAACTTTTCGAATTAAGTTAAAAAGAACATTAAATTAACATTAACAAGCGATAATTTATTCGATCTTCTTCAAAACTAAGATACTGAGAAGTTTTAAGTTCAAAAACCGATCACAAGTTTTACTTTTTTTATGCATATTTTAAAGTACACTTCATTTCCAATTACAAATTAAAAATAAAATTCCTGTGTAAGTGAAAACTTTCCTTTAACTTAATTTTCTTTTCTTCGTCCCTTTCACTGTAAAACAACGGCTTCAGATTTCGATACAAATTTGAACAACTTTTTTAAAAAATTTCTCATTACTTCAGTTTCACATGAGTGAGTTTAAAAAGAACATTTGTGCGTATAAAAGTATAATTTACCTATTGCTTAATATTTTATTTTTTATTGGTAGTTTTAAATTGTTTTTGCTTTTCTTTCTCTAACTTCAATAGTCGGATTCTCTTAACAAAATACTAAAGAAAAAAAAAATAATAAATGCAAATTCCTTGCTCAGTGGGAAAGGAAAAAGAATTCCCTACGCTAACTTAAGTCGTCACTTACTAACCCAACCGCGATAATTAATGACTGTTTAGTTCGAACAAATAATGTTAGTGTTATATAGAAAATGTTTAATGCTCAAAAAAGACAATTTTTTTTTTCTTTAAATTTTGATTTGCGAGGCGCGAAAGAAATTTGTTTTCAAAGCTGTTTGTTTCTTTAGAGATGGTAATTTTGCATTGGAGGTAGGTAGACTAGAATGGATTGAATTTTTTTGCATTCAAAGTTCATAAAATTAATAAGTTAACCGGAACCCCCATATCTAAAAAATCAAATTAAAAAGAAGAAAAGCATTAACAATTTTTAAAACTTTCGATTTTCAAATTTCATAAAAATGCAATTGAATAGATATATAGATTCTTAATTTCCTTGATAACGCTCATATAAAAAATAAAAATACTGAAAAAAATAAAAATGTAAACTTTTTTTTTTTTAAGTGGTTATTACAAATGTCTTTTAAGTTAGCTTTAGTGTATGTGTGTTAAAAAAATGTTTTCGGATTTTTCAGCTCTTAAATTAAGCAGGCCAAAAAAGAAAAGAATTCCGTTAGGGAAGCTAACAAAAGATAAAGGATAAAAATTAAAATGCTCACAGACCGTAAGAAATTTTTAAAAAATGACAATGAAATTGTCGGTGTGTCGGTAAGTCTGTATGTTTCTTTTGTTTGCGATTTTTCATAGATTTTTTTTTTGTAAACAAAACTTGACTAATTAACGCACAAAAAAGCGTTAATTAAAATTTTTATTAACAATGACATTTTAATTTAAAATTACATCTTAATGAGTTAATGTTCTGTTTTTATTTTTTTGTCCGTAATTATTGCTATTAACGAGTAATTGTCATAGTATCGGATGTTGTTTTTGTTTTTTCCTGCAAAATATCATCTATCCTATCGCAAATAGTTTTCTATTTCAGTGAGTTGTGTTGTTTTGATTTAAAAAACAAAAACACGGCCAAATAGATTGGGTTCTTGTTTATCTAGACTTGAAATCAATGTTACTCCAAATTGGGTCAGGAAGTTTCGCCTCGGCCCAAAGCTGTAGTAACCAGACAGCAAAATAGGGTTCGCGTACGCGAATTTAAATTATTATTTCACGCGACACGTTCCCGTTACATGGTCATCATTTTCCTTGCCTCTTTAGGACGTGGGCGGTCATGGCTCTCCTGCCAACGTTTGTCGGGGTTTTTTTTTTTACCATTCATACTTCAAAAAAAAAAAAAATCGTGACGCTATAACAATGAATGCGTCAAACTTTTTCTTTTTTTTTTTTATTGAAAGAAAAGGATTTTTTTTTTTTTAAATTGTTTTGCTAACAACGAATGACTTATTTTTTGGTGTGAAGTGAGAGATAATTTTTTTTTTAATTTTACCTTTTTTTTATTTTAAAGTAGTAAACTTTTTAGTTTGAATTCATGGAATTCTTTTCCTCAGTTGCGTGCTGTTCAAGAATAAATAAAAATCAACAATATTTACAAGTTGTTACAAGTAAATACCGAAAAAGCAATCTTTCTCGTAAATGTAAATAATTTTAAAAAGTAAACTAAAATTTAACTCTTTGTAAAGTTGATCACTTGTTGATCTTATTCTTTTGTTTGTATAAGTGACTTAGTGTCTGTTTTTATTTATTTATTTATTTTATTTTATTTTTGTTGTAGTTGTTGAATCAGTCATTTGAGCTTCAACAACTGTTCAACTTTGTTTATTTTATATAATTACACCTGTTTTTGTCTGGTTTTGAAAATTGTCATAACATTTCAAATTTTGGAGAATTATTGGTGATCCTTTAAGTTAACTTATTTCAGATATTTTTTTAAACTTTTTATGCTTTGTTTAATTTTCTTGAAGTCACAAAAAATTCATAACTCTGGATTGGAACTTTCCGATTCTTTCTCTCATATTATTTATTTTAGCAGTATTATTAAGTTCAGCAATATATCCCCCCCCCCCCCCCGCCGCCGCCAATGAATTCATTCATAAAGAATTTGCTCTTAAACTTAATTTTCTAATCAAGATTCCGGATGTTTATATCACGTGACTCGAGCACATGGTTTATGAATAACTAAAAAACTTTGTTATCGAAATGCAAGACTGAATTTACTTATTTTAATTTTACCAAATCAGTATGAGAAACGAATGTTTACAATGGATGATACGTAACTTTGGGAGAGGGGTGTCCGGTAAAAAACACATTTGAAAACCCTTGCAAAAATAATTGTTGGATTTTAATAAAACTTTCAGGACTTATTCACGAATTTCAAGAAATTAAAATTGTGTTGGAAAAGTTGGTTTTAAAACTTTTAACGCAGGACTCATTGAGGAATGTAAATCACTTATTTTTTTTTGGCCTTTTTTCCAAAAATCTGCTCCCAGTAGTGAGTAGTAAAATAAAAATAAGTGGATTAGAACTTTCTAATTATTTAATAATTAGATAAGCTTTTAATTGCTTTAATAAATGAGGACATTTACTTACTTAGTTTGGAAGAAAAAATATTTTTCGATCAATAATGAAATTTTAAGAGAATTGTTTTCTTTCTTTTTAATTATAATTACTTTAACTTTCAGTTTAAGATTGAGAATATAATTTTTATGCTTTTATTAAACTTATAATGAAAAAAATTATAGGCATTCCATTAGTGTGTACCACAAAAATAATGTAGTTTGTGTTAAAAAATATTTTTCGATCAATAATGAAATTTTAAGAGAATTGTTTTCTTTCTTTTTAATTATAATTACTTTAACTTTCAGTTTAAGATTGAGAATATAATTTTTATGCTTTTATTAAACTTATAATGAAAAAAATTATAGGCATTCCATTAGTGTGTACCACAAAAATAATGTAGTTTGTGTTAATGTGAAAACAAAAACTTTATTTTAAGATGCAATTTTAGAAAAATTACAGTTGAGTTAGTATTTTTCATGCTAATAATGAATGGTTTCATCCTAATGGAGAAAGTGCTTGGTGGTGAGGGGGAACAAATTATGCAGGAAAAAATAAGACCAATTTGTTTTTAAAATAATAAAAACCTAAAAGAACAACTTACATTTAATTACTTAAGTATATTGGTCCTTCTTGTAAACAATAATCTCTGAATAAATGCAGAAAAACAGACACGAAAAATAAATCATGAAAAAAACATTTCCTAATTTAAACATTATTTAACAAAAAAGCTTTGTGATTAACACTGTAACAGGGTATTATAGACTTTTTCTGTTTCTGAAAGAAAATAATGTATTTGTAAATCATGCAAGCACCAATTCTCAAAAAAAATGAGATAAGCATCCCTTTGAAAAAATACATACGAATAGTGGTTGGGCAAAGCATTGTAGTGTATGGGAGCTGGTTAATGTTTCTTTTGTTCGGCCTTGTGTCAGACTTAACCGAACTTTCTACAGCTTACAGGATTTATGCAGAATTATCATCAGGTTTTCATCATCAGAATTATTATCAGAAGGTTGTTTGTTGGCAATAGTGTAGAATTGTGGAATAATAAAATATACCTTTTTGTATGTTAAAATTGAAATTTATTATAAGGAAAGCCTAACATGAGTTGTAGAAATTAATGTTCAATTAGAAACATTATTAAGAAATTATGAGTAGAGTTGTGTTCAATGATAAAGTTGAGGTATTAAGAGTTCCTACAAAATGTTTGTAGGGGTAATTGTTCAGAGAGATAAGAGGAAGAAAACAAGGTTCGACCCGACCTGACCTGACCTTATCAGTTAAAGATGGTTACATTTTAAATGTGTCAACTGACTGACTGCCTTGACCAGTCAGAGACCATCCTTAAATATTCAATCCAGTCATATTTCTCTGACATATTTTGAATTTCGCGATTTGATGACAAATCAGGATCCAGAGTTTTGTTACAACATCACTCCCCCCATATTTTCTCAAAGTTTTTTTTAAATAAAATAACTTACTCAGTAAAAGAAAATCTTCATTGAATAAATATTCATTTGAATCAGAAAATTCCCTGAATTTTAGCAAGTATTTTAGAATTGAATAACGTTTTTTTTTTTTTTTTTTTTTTTTTTTTTTCCTGCTTTCATTTAAGAAAAAAGCATCAATTTTTGTGGTAGCTACATTTTTTTTAATGTGGTAAATATTCAGTGAAGTTAAAAAAAAGAAAAAAAAAAGCTTTTTTCACTAAAAGTATATATTTTTCCTGATATTTGTTCATCTCTTTTTATGAAAATGACATTTTATTTTTTGGAGAGAAAGCTGTTCATTTTTTTTTCCTAAAAAAATGAAAGTTTAAAATTGGAACCTTGCAAAATGGCTTAAAAGTGAAAATTTGATTTTAATGTCAAACTTTATTTTTAATCTTTTGTCAATATTTTCAGTTGATCACTTCAGAATAAACTGCAGAAATTAGAGATAAAAGAAGGAACATTTTTTGACCAGGCTGATGGTGAACTCAACTCCATATTGCATGGTGGGAGCTTGCTATGTCACACCTTACTGGCATAATGGAAGTATTGTCAGGCACCCAGTGGGGATCAAACTTGCCACAATAATTTAAACTAGTTTAATAAACATTTGCTCTGCATTTATAACAATCTGGCTTTGCATTATCATTCATAAAGTCATACAATGATAAAGGCATTTTTTTTCATTTGGGCTTTTATCTTTATTCCATTCTGTAATAATAATAACTAGTGATACCAAAAAAGTTTATTTATTTAAATAGGCTCCTTGCAAGATTTACAACTATAAAATAACTGAAAATTTCACTATTACAGTTAAATATTTGAGCAAAATATTGAAATAACAATTATAAGTATGAATGCATTATTATAAAGAAGTAAGAGAATACAAATGAAAAGATTTGAAATTAAAGTTTTTTCCATTTCTTTGAAGCAGCAGTTACTCATAAGTTATTGCTTTCGCCTTTTCCTCTTTCTTTCCATTTTTCTTTTATTGAAATAAAAAAACCCCATATCTGATCTGTCGTCTTTTGCATCTTTCCACTATTTATGAGGTATTGGTAGGGCATAACATAACTGCTAACTAAGGAACAAGCAGAATTCTAATAGGATAATACTTTACGATATAAAAAAATAGACTGCACAAAATTCCCGTTGATCTATATTAGAAAAACATTTGGATTAAAATTATGTGAACATCCCAGACATTCTGTTTAACAATATAAATGTACTGGTGGTTCATCGTAATACATCTGACCACAGTTTTGATTTGGAAAATGTCAGTTTGATCAGGAAAGAACAGAATTCACTGAAAAGGAAATGCATGCACAGTACACTGATCTCGCAATTCTCAACGATAAAACTAAGAACAGGGTATACATTATTTTGCTGATAATCGCAAAGGAGAATAATAATAATAGTACAATGCGGTAAACGAGTTGGTAGAGAAAAGGTTCAGGGATCTACCTGGAGTTGGTTGATGTAAAAATCTACAAATCTAAGTGGCTTTAATATGTATGTTTATACATGTATGTGTTTGTATATATGTAAGCAAACAAACCAGGCAACTCAATACAACCGATAATATCAGGAAAAACTGTGCAAAAAAAAAAAAAGAAAAAAAAAAGGCTCTTATATGGTTATGTATGTATATGTGTGTGTGCATATGAAGAGGCACCTATACATATATAAGTGTGTAGGGATAGATATAAAAAGTTGTGTGTACAGGAATACATTTTAAAAAAAAGCCTCTATGGAGTATATATATATATATATATATATATATATATATAAAGTATGCAAGAAAGGGCTTCATACCTGTGTGAATGTGTGTATAGGTACAATTATATATTCAACAAACACAATACTTTTGATTGAAAAAAATATTGAATCATATAATCTGAAAACAAGTGTTGTATTTATCTCCCCACAGCAATAAATATGGCACAAGATTGGTTTAAAGTGGGGACTGCACACTCTAGCCACAAAAGTCACTTACTCTGATGGGTATTAACTGATGTAAGCATTGAGATAGTTTCCTCTTCTTAACCCTATTAGTGCAAAGATTGTTTTCTTTGAATCTAAACTTAAGAGCATGTGTGATGTTTTAAATTTTTGCTGATATTTTTTTTTCATTCCTTTTAAATTTACTTGGCTGAATGACATGGAAAATCATTTTATGGCAAAACCATTTTTTTTTTTTTTTTTTTTTTTTTTTTAAATAATAGATGATTAAAAGATTCAACATTTAAAGTTGTTCTTAAAGTCTATGCATTCTCTTATCTGAAATTTCACTTTGGGAGTTTATTTTTTTATTGAAACTAAACGCTTGAGTCAATCTGTCTGATGGACTGAAACAAGATGAAAATTTGAATAGAACAGAGAAAGGCTTGAATTGTTTTAAAATATGTAGTCATAAAAATAGGAAATTTTTACTCAAACTGAAAAAAATTAGATTTTAGATAATATAGAAAAAGGTTTGTGACACTCCTCTCTTTCAGTTTTGTTTTGGTCCCATAAGCAGTAAAAACTGCTTAAATATAATGAACCTGCCTCACCTACAAACTCTTTTTGCCAAAATTCCAGATTATTATTGCTAATTTGACATTAGTACCATTTGTGGAAGTGTCTGTATGTATATCTAAGATGCAAATAACTTGAGTTTAATAAAACATACATAAGAAATTTACCTTTTTTTTTTATTGTATGTAATTTTGTTTCAGTTTATTAACAGAATATTGAAATTTCCAACCAATTATTTTTAAGTTATTTACATTTGGACTATTGCCCTCATCTTTGTCAACACAACATTTTGGTCATTGTGTCCTCTGACCATCATCAGATGAATATTGCTCTGGGTAACATACAGAATTCTGAACTGAAATCTTTATTTAACCTATGAAGATAGACTGTCCTCATTCCACTGCCCATATCTAGTATGCTTTTTTTTTTTTATACTGCTTAGTTATTATTTGCCCTGTTTCCACCTTCATTATAAACAACACTCAAAAAAAAAAAACAACAAAGAAATACTCTGAATTCTTATAGACACATTTCTCTCAACCCCCACAAAATTCTTTAATAACAGAGAAAAGTCAAAAGTGCTTCGTACTTTGTTCAAATTGTCCATGGAAACCAGAAAAATGGTTCAAGTTGAAAAATAAAATACATAAAAACCTATTATTACATATCAACTAAACCTGTAGAATTGTTGCCCAAATACCCACAGTCTATGAACTTGTATTATGAATTTATAAACAGTTTATAAATCATAACAAAATGCTTATATAGCCTTATCATACTGAAGTCACCATTCCTGTCTAATCACTGAAGTTAAGCAATGTTGAACCTGATCAGTCCTTAGATTGGTAACTTCTTCAGAACCCCAGTTACTGTGAACAACTTATGATTTTTCACTAGACTAAATGATTGATTTATTTTCTACAGTTTATCAACCCTTTACAGGTTATTTAAAGCTAGAAAATATTTTTAGATTTTAAGTTTTTTTTTTATAATGGTTTAGTGATAAGTCTTGATAATTAACTTGTAGCTGGTGGGCTGGGTGAAAAGGTGGATTCATACCTTTCCCTAGGGTATTTATGTGTGTGTAAGTGAATATATTGAAGAGACTGGAACTTGGTTCATTGATTAACAATTCCGACCCATTGCTTATTATACCATCTACACATCCAAGCTTTACAGCACCTGATATTCCCAAGCCGTCACCTATCTAAGTACTAATCAGGCTCAATGTTGCTTAACTTCAGGAATCATATGAGAACCAGTGTTTCCCATGTGGCTGCAAGCAAACTAAATAAAAGTAAATATCTTTTTTAAAGATGATATTAAGAAAGGAAGTCAAATATTTCAGCTACATTCCTGATGCATTTAGTTTAGCAAATTATTGCATGAAAACATTGTGAGGTTTATATTTTAAGGAGCTTAAATGGAACATTTTAAATTATTAATTTTTGACTAATCAGTCATCTTATTTACACTATTTACATTGTTTGTGTTTGGACTGTTGCTCCCATCTTTGTCGCCATATTCACAGCGTTTCGGCCATTGTAAGCTCTGACCTTTTTTAGGTGATATACATTGGAATTTCAAACTGAACCCTTTATTTCATTCACCATGGTAGATTGTTCTAGTTCCACATGCCATGCCTTTTCTGGATATCTCAGTTTGAGTTATTTCCCTGTAGTAACTTAACTCTTCAAGTTTTTGTTCACTTCTGCTATGGTCAGGTATTGAACTCACAACTCTTTGTGAATTGTTTTTTTTTTTTTTTTTTTTTTTTAATCGTATTACCCCGAGCAAGGCGGTAACGCCACTGATGTGCAGGGGGCTACATAATAGTGAAAAGATTGGAAAAGAGAAAGCCAGAAACCACATCCTAAGCAGGGAACAAGGGATGAGCCTCTTAACCTGTTCAACAGACATGGGTGGAGTGTGAACCGGGCGATAGATCTATCTACTCCCATTACTTCAACTAATGCTTCTATCCACTGGGCCATGTGTCTTTGACTAAGGTTGGAGTGTGAAATGGCTGAAATGCCATGAATATTACAATAAAGATGAGTATAGCAATGTAAATAGTTACAATACCTCATCTTAGAAATATAGACAGACACTCTTCATCTTATTCTTTTTTTCATCACAGATTTTGAGGTTAGAAAATATCCTCCAACAATTAAAGCGACCAGTGTGAGGTAAGAATAAAAAAGTTGCTTGTGATTAAATTGATGCTTAAACTGGAGGCACAGTGGAGTAATGAATAGTGGCTTGGATTGAGGAATCGTAGAGCCGAGTTCAAATTCTAGTTCAATTCATTACATTCACTTATTTGCTAATACTGTTGGGAAAGGTACAAATCCATCCTTTCTCTCTCCAGCTATAGGTAAATAGAAGAACAGACTAGTTTCTATAGCCTTGGGCGGAAGCTAGTCTAGGAGAAGGAAAACTAAATTAAAAATTCCAGGGGGAGGGACCCAAAGGCAGTTAATAACTTGGTACTATCTGGTATTATCTGGCATCCCTTTTCTCTCTCCAGATGTTTCTCTACACTTGTGTGTCCTGGCATTAGATGAATAAGAAGAGAGGGTTGCCATGGCTCAGTGAAAACCATTGCAACCATACCAACCTGAGCAAAGGCACCTGCTGTGCTAGGTTTGGGTCATCATCAATTCTTGATGGACTCCTTTAAAACAGGACACAAATCTAGTCATATTACCAACATACTTTCTCTTGAAACTGATATACATTATAAATACAGACTGCCACCTTTTTTGCTGTTGTATAAAAAGTTAAAAAAATTTATCAGTTCTTTCCTCAAGATGACTTGGTAACCTAAAACTATTATTATTTTCTATACATTTAAAAAAATTACTTCAACAGAAGGCAACGCTTTGTTGATGACCCTCCAGGTTAGAATGAATACATTCAATATTCGATTACAAAGACAGAATTTATGATGCCTTCTTCAAAGTTATAAAATTCTTTTCACACTTTGTTGTAGAGTAGCTAGCACCTCTTCAGCACTCTAACCAATGGACTGGCTCATAACCTGAAAGAGTGTACGGGTATGTATTTAAGGGGTGTTTTTAATAAGTTGTGGCAAGCAGATTAATATTTGGACTGATTGGCTTCGACTATTCACCATTTAGACTCTCTTCTTTTTTGCTCATAAGTTTACCTTGTTAATTGTTTGTAACTTGTTCTGTATTTTTGTATATATCAGTTAGCACTGGATACTGTACTGAATAAATGTATGAAGTGCTCATTCTTCTCTGTGTATCATTCACCTCAATGATACAACACACATTTTTCATTTTTATATTAAAAATTATTTTTTATGATTAATAAATTTGCTTTTCACGGTTGTACTGTGATGTGTAAAATAGTTGATCTGTAATAAACATTTTGATATAATTTAGAAAAACATGCTGTCCACCTTTTTCTTTATTGGGTTGAGAGATTGAACCTTGCAATCTCTGATTCTCCAGTGTATAAAATTGGACTAATTCTTTCTGTTTTAATTCTTAAATTATCAAGATTTAAATCTAACAAGTTAGTGTTTTAAAATGTGGCCATAAAAATAGCTCAATACACTTGCATTACTTGTTGGTTTTGTGTTGAGATTTTATGAATTTGTGCTTGTGGATGGATCTGTCGAATTAGTTAAGATGTTTTAGATGTACTGAACCAAATGTTGGCTTCAGTTATTACTGATCATTCTTTTTTCTTTGTATTTACCATTTCTATAGACAATAATAAAATATGAATTATGAGAAAAGTTGTTTTTATTTCATATTTGTTTTACTTATTTTTTCAAGTTGTACTTAAATCAACTTGTATTTGTCATGTTTGGAGATGATGCATTGAATTCATTATTAATTTACATATTTTCCTTGTCATGAATGGCAATGTTTTTTCTTTACTGTTTGATGCTTTTAAATTCAGATTGGTTTGAAATATTTTTAATTCAGACTAGCAGTATTTTTTTTTTTGTTTCCTCTTGAAACATTTTCTCTTTTTTTTTAAATACATTTGTTTTTCCAAAATAAAACATTTTATATGTTGCCAAACAAGTAAAAAAAAATTGCTTATTAAAAAGAAAATGGCTTCAGTATAAGAATAAATCTGTTTGCTTTTTTCTCTCTCCTACATCCTTGGACTGATTTGAATGAAAGCCTGTGTAGGAGATTTGTTTTACATCGATTTTTAATTTAAGATTGGTGTGAGGAAAATTATTTGAAAGACCATTGAACTATAAGTATAAAATAGCTTAGAAAATTTATTCTTCTTGAATTTATAGTTCACATTTGGTAAGTCTCAAAATTCTTTTTTATTCTGAATTAGCTTAATTGAAGAACCTTTGATAATTTTCAGATGTTAGAACATAAATTTGATGTTTTGATTGATAAAATTGTATGTAGCATGCATGTGAATTTACAATGTAATACATACTTTTAACTAAAAATTAGACAAATCAATATAAGCTAATATCTTTTGGTGTAATATTGAAACCATTTTGAAGTAGCTTTAAGTGGGTTAATATAAAGCTTATTTAAATATAGTTCCTATATTTAAAAACACTGGAGAACCCTCTGACCCTGCAAATTACCGCCCTCTCAACCTTCTTCCGATCTTTGGCAAAGTGTTCGAAGCCATTATCAACGCCGAGGTGGTTCAGCATCTCACAGCACACAGGCTCCTCTCGGACAAGCAATATGATTTCCGCTTCACCAGGTCTACTGCTGATATGCTAATGACCATCACCGAGTACATATACCAGGCACTCGACAGGAATGGCGAAGCCCGAACCGTTGCATTGGATATATCTAAGGCGTTCGACAGTTTGGCATGCTGGCCTTCTATGTAAACGGTGGAGCTATGGTATAACTGGATATTTGTTTGAACTAATCCAGTCATTCCTCTCTAACCACACAATGAAGGTGGTATTAAACGGACATGCCTCTCAGAACTACCATACAAACGCAGGTGTCCCCCAAGGCTCCATCTTAGGTCCTACACTCTTCCTGATATGCATTAATGATCTTCCTGATTCCATAAGAGCCCAAATAGGTTTGTACGCCAATGACACCACAGTTTACTCTCGCCTCCTACAAAAATCTGGTGTAGGTGTCAAAGCTAACCTTGCAGCCGAGATTGAAAAAGACCTCCAATCCATATTGGACTGGGGTAAGAAATGGCTTGTAAATTTTAATGCTTCTAAAACGAAGCTACTCTCAATTAACCATCATTGACAATCTCACCTACCTCCCATTAGCATGGACCAGGCTTGCCTCCCAGAGAGTAAAACACTGCGCCTCCTTGGTCTCACACTTTCAGCGGACCTCAAATGGAATGACTATATCGAATCCATTGCTATGAAAGTCGGTTCTCTGTGTAGGGCCCGGAAGTTTTTTCCATCTGAATCTATCCTGCACATTTATAAATCTACCATCCGCCCGTGCATTGAATACTGCTGCCATATCTGGTCGGGTGCCCCTGCTGTTCTCCTCAGGCTTCTCGATAAGGTCCAGAGGAGGGTCTGTAATGTGATAGATACTGACTTGGCAAACCGCCTGCAGTCTCTCTCCCATCAGCGCGATGTGGCTTCCCTGTGTCTATTCTATAAATACTTTCACGGCTTCTGCTCCGATGAACTTAGATCACTAGTGCCCCCTAAATACGAATTTGAACGAGATACTAGATTAGCAACTAGATCCCACCCTTTTACAGTGAAACCGATAAAATGCAGCCGTAACTTCTACTCCAACAGTTTCTTTCCTCGCACTTCCCGACTGTGGAATTCTCTTCCAAACGATTGCTTTCCCAACGGCTACAATCTCCAGGAGTTCAAATGTAAGGTCAATAGACACCTCCTAACACACTAAGCTGCTCCCATTCTATCAAACACTCTTCCCATCTGCCCAACCCTCATCCTCGCTATCCTTACTCATCTGTCACCTTCCTCCTGACATTCCCTGTCTAACCACTCCTTCTCTTTACCTTCCCCTATGTAGCCCCATGCGCAATAGTGGCAGTAGAATG
Source organism: Ascarosepion bandense (assembly GCA_037127315.1). Lineage (NCBI taxonomy): Eukaryota > Metazoa > Mollusca > Cephalopoda > Sepiida > Sepiidae > Ascarosepion > Ascarosepion bandense. The sequence continues at coordinate 976,163 of JBBBDQ010002478.1, read as the reverse complement.
CCTTGCTTGGGGTGAGATAATTAAAAAAAAAAAAAAATTTAAATATTTTTTTTTTTTTAATTTCATTTTCAATGAGTCAAACATTACTAATGGTTAAAAAGGACGGGAAGTTGTGGAAAGCCATGATCACCAACGTTCTGAGAGAAGGGGATGCAATACATAAAATAATAATTATAAAGCATTAAGAAAACAGGAATAAAGTTCTTTGATGTTTTTTTTGTTAGTAAAATAAAATGGCTGAATCCAGCTTTCAATATTTAATAACAAAGTGAACAATTTTTTAAAACCTATTCAGTCAGTTAAATGCCATACATGATGCATGCTTGGGCGATCATGTCTTGAAAGCAATATGACTGACTTGGCAGAAGATTATCCCGCAGTAGATTGCTATTGCTTTCTGCGGTAGACTGGTTGCCAGCCAAGGCTATAAAACCAAATCTGTCCTGTTATTTTATCCATAACTGGAAGGAAGAGATGGATTAATACCTTTCCCAACCTCTGGTATCTTCCTCTTCGAGTTGAGGTCTCTATTTGATCTAAACCGAATTTAAGGGGTTGGCCTGAGATCCTTGAGCATCTGTAGGTCAGTCAACCATCTCACTGGTTTAAATGTGCTTTTTGTTCATTATGTGATTATTAGATCCAGAAAGCAGAAGTGTTGTTCATTCAGGTTTGACTGAACATGTAGACACGGCTGGCGGAGAGCTGGTGTTAAACATTTAGAATACAGCAAAAAGACATAGAAAGAAAAAATGTCCGTAGAAAGCCGAACAAACAACTGTTTGATGGTTGCACTGTTAATGTCTTTTATATACAAGAAAAGAGAAGAAAAAGGTACAGAAAGTAAAGGTTTTTTAGCATAACAACTCACACACTGGAGTCTAGACGTCTATTAATACTACGCACCTTGTTTAATAACCCTCTACCATAAGTAGCTCTTGAGCCTTGTACTGGGTAAACGTTAGTTAAAAAATACTTAGGCAAATGGTCATGTTTTTGTTCATCAGTGTAAATGAGTACCAACTATGGTTAGCATGATAACTTTGTCTTGCAGACCAATTCACTTGTGTTTGTGTCATAAGCTGGATCCTCACTAAATACCTCACTACTTTGGCCTTATGCCAGACTAATATATTTTATGCAGTCTTGGCTTGTTTCTTAAGCCTTGTTTTGCTGACAGAGGAACTTGCTAATGAGATTTCACTCATACCTGATCATTTTTGTTTTTTGTCATTTCTTTATATTAAAATATTTTTTCTTTCTATACATTTGTTGTTTGAATTCTAAACTAAAAAAAATACAGATTTAAATTGTTTCTTTTATTTCATGTCGAATCTTTTCTATTAAGCTATTTTTTTCATTTTTGTTAAATTTGTTCCTTCTCTTCTTTCTGCTAGTGAGGCTATCTTTCTGCTGATTGCATCTTTTTCACATGTGACAGTCATGTTTTTTAAACAAAAATGACACTTAAAATCATACCTGTTTATGTCAGTCTGTGAGAAAAAGATGATTTGTTTTTCCTATTTCATTTGGTTTTCAAAAGATTAAATAGAATTAGAGTTGACAGATTGAATAAAATCCTCTTATAAGAAAACTTGTTTCTAGTCTTAGCAAACAAGAAATTGTCTTAGAAAATAATTTCTTCCTCAGTTTTGTTTGTTTCAGGAGTTTCAATAGGTTTAGTTTTTTGGATTATTCCAAGATCATTTAGAATTAATTGAGAACCTGTTTGCAAACATAAACAACTAATGATTTTAGGCAAGATTTTTCAGTTTTAAGATATTTTACACACCATTTTGTTAACTTTGGCTATTATAGCTTATGTTGATAAACATCTTGACATTGGTATGATGCATCGAAAAAAAAAAAAGGGTTCAATCAGGTCAAGGATTCTTTCTTGCTGCTCGTATGATGTAAACCAATACTATCTGTCATATATATGGTGATTTCAATCTTCAATCCCTGTTAGCTGATATGAAAAGAAAAAAAATTCAGTATGAAAAATGGGACCTGCATATGTACATAAATATACATACATTTTGTTTTTACTTCTGTGTTTGTTTTTGTTTTGTTTTTTTACATGCCCAAAAAAAGTGAAAATTCAGTCATGTCAAATTCTGAAATTCTAAAAACAATTTTCTGTTTATTCTAATTTCCTTAAATTTTTCAAGTGTTTTTTTTTTTTTTTATTTCCCCACTCCCATTATAGTTACTTTAAAGTTATAGGAATATTTATTTTTCATGACCAGCCAATGAAGCTATTCTTAAAAAGCCATAAGCATAGATTTTGCCTTTCTCATTTAACCTTTCAGCATTCAACCCACTCTGTAAATATCAGCTCTCAATATTCGACCCACCATAACCTGCACGCATGTATTCTATACCATAACATTATGACATCATCATCACAAATAATGCAGTAAGTAATGTAAACAGTGAGACTTTCACAAGCCGATATTTATAGAATGGTTTTGAGTGTGTTGAATGGTAAAGGGTTATTGTCTTCATATTTTCTGTGAAAGCATGGAAAATTAACCAAAATTCATTTCTTGTCATGAATACTCATTTCTGATTATTGTCATGTCACAGAAAATTCAGTGCCATATCAAAGTGAATATATGGCAAATATTTGGTTCATATCAGTGATCATAGACTAGAAAAGTCTGTAGAAATTTATTTACTTTTTTTTGTCTTTAGTCATTTCAAGAGAATTAATATCACTGATCACTTCGGTATTTTCTTGTGGATAAAATATTATTTTTCTATTTATAAAATTTGAGGCTGTTATGAAATGGCACATTAATCAATAAAATCTTGTAAAAAGAGAATGTTAAGAATTTTGTTTTTGCCTCATTCAGTTAAAATTTAACTTTTTAATGGTTTTGATTTTTGTTTTATTAAAAAAATGCTTTCATCAGATCGTTTCTTGATCCAGCTTTGAATGAATAATAGCATCAGTTTTTTTTCTTTAGTGTATTTAAATTTCAATTTAAGACATGGAATTCCCCCCCACCACCACCACCAAGGCTTTATATCCAGTTCACTCTTAATCAGTCTGGTTATATTGTTGGCCTTCAGAAAGTTGGAAACCAGTTCTGTGGCGTTGGAGTCAGAAGCAATTAAGGGGTGACTAGAGTCAGTCAAAATAGCTGGTATGGTAAAACTATACCAACTCCAGTTGAATTTAAACTTTATATAGCCCTTGTTTAAAGTATTATTTTTTATATACACAGCTTTACATGTAAAAAGCCTTACATTATAGAATTTTATTAATATCTCTTCTACAGTATATTTACTATTTCCTTTAAATAAATTCATCTTCTTTGTTTAAAGTCATTTTTTTCTACTTATTTTGTATTTGTAAAACTATACATGTAAACAAATATTACATTATAGAATTTTTATTCTTATGTCTTTTGCATCCTGTAAAAGATTATATTTCAAATTTTGTTATAAAGTAGTTTTATTTTAGCTTTGTACTTATTTCTTATTTACAAAGACATATATCAAAAGTTTTACATTATATTGTTCTTTTTATTGTTATTTCTTTTATATTTTTTCAAAGATTTTTGTCTCTAATTCTGTTAGAAAATATTAAAGAATGAACAGGTATGATATAAAAACCACAATATCATTCTTTGATATAAACCAGTTATAATGATATAGGCCTACTCAAGTTAGGAGCGTATGCATAGGCTTGATGAGATATGTAGGCTATAATCACTTAATTACATGAAGAAGAGTTGGCGGTACTAAAAATAGAGGAGTCAGAATCAAAGCTTTTGTCTTCCAACTTCACAGTCCTACTGAAAATTGATAATCTGATTTATTTCTCTCTAATCGAACCACTTAAAGGTAACAGAAAATATTTGAAACATACTTGTGAAATCTGTAATGAGTTCGTTCAGTTAAACGAATAAAAAAGACTTTTGCGTGGATCAAAAGTCAGCCAATATTGACATGCACAAATAGAATAATCTAATGTTTCCTTGTAAATAAACACTGCTAACAGAACAATGTTTGTGAAAAATATTTACCCAATCTCATATGTAAAGTGTACTTTGATTTATTTTAATGCCATCTCTTCAGAACATACATGATTATCTCTAGCTATATTTATCTGGTCTCTCCACTAAGTCAGGATCTGATACAAGATCATTTTTACATGGAGGAGTGCTATACATATCTGTGTGCATATAGACCAAGGACAAAAATTGTCCAGTCTTTGTATTACACTGTCTCTATCTTTCTTAGTGCTATCTCTCATCTAAAATAGGAAGAACAGTTTACTTCTGACTAAAAGCAAGTTCCTGATTTTTTTCAATTTTATGAATTGCTATGACTTTTTGAGAAAGATAGTGGAGTAGTTTTCTGTTGCCTTCTCTATAGCTTTGAATTCAGAATTGTCCTTTTCCTAACCTGGTTGCCACCCAAGGTCTATCAAACTACCTTGTTATTTAACCCATTGCTGTGTGGAGATGTGACGCCTTTCTGTCATAACTCATTTTCTAATAGTTATAATATAGTCTTGCTTAGCCACTCTCTGTGACATCTGTAAGAAAGGCTCTGAAGACTGACTTTAACAAGATTGTTTAGACTCACTGGAGTTCTTCATTTATGCACCTAGACTAGTTCATTTAGTCACTGGGGGTGTGTTATTTACTCTACATTTTCTCAAGGGTTTTAGTGTGAAAATGAATGCAGCAGATTAGAATGGAACTTGAACTTTGTTCCAAGATTCCGCTTTTTCCACACCAGCAACCCTGAAGAAAAATAAATATTAAAGATATTAATGAAATTTCTGTCTTTTTAAAAAAAAATTTATTAAGCATAAAACCTTTTTACAAAAATTGTAAATATGGTCATCATTTTTTAATGTTACCATGATTTTTAGTAATATTTTCAGAATCTGTTAACATTCAACATGATTGTAGTAAAATAACCAAAATCAATAATTGCCAGATATAAAAATTAGATCACTTCATTTAAAAAGTGAAGTTTTTGTAATTTGAAAACTTTGCCCAAAATTTATGGTTATACAGAGCTTAAAGAGCATTTTAAAATTACATTATCTGGTGAAAATAGGATAATATAAATTATATCAAAACAATATTGGGTAATAGAATTAAAAAATTGTAATGTGATTTGTCTGTGATGTGATGTGGTTTGTCTTTTTAAAGGACATCATCAGATTAAAACAAACAGCATGTGGAAAGTAAATGAATTTGGCTAAGCGCTTGCATTTTGACATGGTAGAGGTCAAAAAATTTAAAGATTTATCATCCCTACATCTTCAGTATTTACTCATATTGCATAATTATAGTGATGTTTTCATGTATATTTTCTCACCTTCCCCTACATACATACATATATATTATTAATTATTACTTTAGAACATGTACAAACTACTACAAAATTGTACATTTTTTGACATTGAAAGAACAATGTCTCATCAGGTAGCCATGAGACATTGTTCTTTCAATGTCAAAACAAAATGTACAATTTTGTAGTAGTTTGTAGTTCGTACATGTTCTAAAGTAATAATTAGCAATAAATATTCATTGCTCTATTTTTATATTGAGCACTGTTTTAAAATAATGTTTTGAACATTGCAATTATTTTCTTTGTTCCTTATTCATTTGGAGATATCATTATATATATATATGTGATATACTTGTTGATAATACATACATAATAGCATCATCCACATGCAAAAGAAGATTAATATATATAATATTGTATATTTGGGCAGCAATCTCTCTTTTATGCAGGTTTCATTAAATATGACAGACAATGTATTATGGTTAAGTTTTTTATATAATTCTTTATGTGATCTTATGATTTTTTTCTTTTGAGGATATAAATTATGTAAAAATGGTCCAAATCTTTTGTTTATCTAAGTGCTTTTGACTATAATTTTAGCCATTATCAAGGATGGATGTTATTTTACATGTAACAATGTATGTAGTGTGATGTATGTTTGTAAAGTACTGTGTATGGGTTATGTACCAAACATGGTAAGCATGTTGTTAGCGTGTTCGTTGTTGATATTGAATGTTGGATTTTCCTTTCTTATCAATAAAGCCGCCATTATTTTTAGTCTTTTTTTTTTTTTTTTTGCATGTGGATAATGCAATGATATTTGTGTTGTCAACAAGTATGTTACAGATAGGGTTAAGTAGGAGACCTACTAGTATGAAAAATTGCATAAAAAAACATAATACCTTGTCTGTCATTTTTAATGAAACATGTATATATATATATATATATATATATATATATAATTCCATTAATACAAACATTATTTCAATCAGATAAAGTACTTTGAAAAGATAAAATGTATTGTATACAATGTTTTCCATTTCATGATTCTATTACCCAATATTACAATATGTTTTAATTATTTACATTCCTGAAAAAAAAATGTAAAAAGAACTCCATTACAAATATTTACTCTCAACCAGTCTTTTTGCAATATGGTCTTATATGAACATAGACTCCATGTTTGTTGCATGGCTCATTCTTTTTCTGAGCTAACAGCATCTGTTTTCTATTTTCTGCTTTCTCAGATGGAAAGTAATTTGTAAATAGTTTTCCTCATTGGATGCACTTGTTCTGTATGTGTGCACAGCTATCCAATTATTTTCCTTCATTTTCTCACTAATTTAAGCAGCGCAAATGGATGGCAACATTGGTTTCCAGATAAAATAGCAAAATTGTTCTTTATAGCAATCTACATTGCAACTGGTAATATCTCTCACTTGATCAAATCAATTAAGCACCATAAATCTAGATTATCCTGCAGTGATGGCTCACTGTTTGACCATTGTGCTGCAAACCATAAAGCCAATGGTTCAACGGCTGATGATTTTTATATAATTTAGGAGAAAACATTTGAAAAAAAAAAATCTTCGAAGGTCTTTCTCCCATTGGATAAGCTGTGTAAAATAAATCACCTAAAAGTTATTAATAACTTAGCAATTGACCAAATTCCATCACAGTCTGTCAATAAAAAATAACTGCCTTTCTTTTGTTTATCTTTTCTTTTTTTTTTTGTCTTTTTTTTTACTTGATTGTTACAATAATAGTGGAACCAATCCACCTATGCAGAAACAGAGAGATATTGTCCAATTAATATTTCTTTGCCTTTTAATCTTCTAGTGCAAACATGAAGGCTGTTCACTTGTCTTGTACAATCAATGTCAGAAAATACAACAATCTGGAAAAATGATATAATTTATATTGATGGAAGGTATAATTTTGGTGCTGGTATAGTATATGGAGTCTACAGCTATACTGTAATGAATACACTGGTTCCTGTCCGATCACCGAAGTTAAGCAACATCGAGCCTGGTCAGTACTTAAATGGGTGACCATTTGGGAATACCAGGTGCTGTTAACATAAGGACCAATAATGGTCCACCGGTCCTCCAGGTTTGGGGGTTGAGTGCAGGGCTAACAACCCTGCCCCGTAAAAAACAGTTTGTTACAGAAACAGCAACAAAAAGTTGCTGCCCTATGCACCATCTGGGTGTGATTGATAAATGATGATAGCATATGGACTACCTTGAAAAGTGTATTATAAGGAAGTATTATAACTGTCAAGTAAGGGTTAGGGGTAGAAAAAATAATTAGTTTTAATAAATAGCCCAATACTTATATCTATAAATATACTCTTAATGAGATAGGCCACATACTATACTGGCACCATAACTTCAATAATTTTTTAAAAAGTATATCAGTGGAAAATATGTTAATTTATTTTTCATACTTGTATCCCTAAAGATTTGGATGCTTTTGCTTTGTTCAACTCCAGGTTATGATTTGACAGGAACACTTGCCAATTATGATTTGACTTACAATTCAGAACTCTGTCTGCTTAATTTTTCTTGGAAAAAATCTTTGAAATTTCAAGGCAAAATAATATTTGATTAATCATTCAAATTAGTATCCTCACTTTTATTTTGATAACTGTTTTAGCCGGTGTGTCCTCTAATCTCTCTCATGTTGTATGTAGTAATCATTAAAAAAAAAAAGGTTCTTGACAACTTATTGCAGGAGTTGGTAGGCAAGAGGTCTGGTGAGTATGGCGGATGAAGCAGTTTCATAGCCCAGTTTGTTCAACTCCTGCAGGGTTGTTTTAGTGACATGTAGTCAGGCATTGTCATGGAGAAGAATTGTGCCTTTTCTGTTGACTAAAACTGGCTGTTGTTGTCGAGGTTTCTGATGCATTTCATGTATTCGTTGGCAGTACTTCTAGTTTGAATTGAAATAAGAAAATTGGGCGAATTTACTTTTTGTCCATGTTTTATTGAACACTCTGGAAAAAATAACAATTGTTTTAAAACAATTGTAGTTAAAACAATTAGATAGAGCAAAAAAACTCTTTAAAATGATATATAGAGTACAAGTAATGCGATGAAAACTTATTTGAAAATACATCATTTAACATCAAAATTAAAAATCCTGCAGGACCTTTCTTGAAAACCTAATACTCAGTCCAACTACACACTGCCTAAACAAAACTGTTTTCATTTAATCACCATAGAAAATCTTTTTGGCCTGCCATCAGTATGGCTGATGCTAAACTGCAGGAGAGCAACATTTCACACCTTCTTGGGCTCATGTTTTCCACTGACTTGAAGTGAAGTGACTATATTGAATCAATCGCTATGTCTTCTGCTAGGAAAGTTGGTTCACTGTCATGCTTTTTCCAGTAAAAATTCATCTTACACATTCATAAATCTACCATTCATCAATGTAGTGAATACTATTGCCATAAATAATCTGGTGCTCCCACTCTATATCTTGAGATACTTGATAAACATTCAAAGACGGGTTTGTAAAGTAACTGATCCTGACCTGGCATCTCGACTTCTATCGCTTTCTCAGCAAAGTAGCATGGCTACCCTCTATCTTTTTTATATTTTTCATGACAACTGTTCTGATGCGATTTTTTCCCCCCTAGATTGTCAACCCTTTTACTGTTGAAATAACTACATGCAGCCACCAATTATATTCTAACAGTTTCTTTTGCTGCACTTCTCACCTGTAAAATTCTCTTCCAGTTTCTTGCTTCCCATCTACAACCTTCAAAAATTTAACTGCAACTTCAATTGCCATCTTCTGTCTTCTTGAACCCTGTTCCTTTATTGTCTTTTCCTCAAACTGCCTCACTAAAGTTGCTCTTTTGCTTTCACACCCTGTAACCTTCTGTATCCTAGTGGTACTATTGCATTACAAAGAATGAAATGATTAAAAAAATTAATGAGAGATACACAGACATGAGCAATCTACCCTAGTGTTATGGTGAAACACACCTATTCCTCAGATAATGGACTCTCCCTTATATATTAATAAAAGTTAACAGAAGAAGTACTTGGGAAGTTCTTAGTTCTAGAGAGTTCTATTGGAGTTCAGTAGAACTACTAGTTAGTTCCAGTTTGGACATCGTTGGACTAAGGCAGTTGATATTAGTCGGCAGTTAGCCAAATACTAAGGAGTCAGCTTTCAGTGAAAGATTACCAAGTTCCTAACACTTTGGGTATGTTAAGTCAATTAGCAACTGACATAGCACGATTATAACATTCAGTGCAAAACTACTCTACAACACCTTATCAAATAAAGAGTTTATTTTGAAATTCCTTATAGGTTACCTGAAGCGACATAAACCTGATGCAAGCACAATGGCTGAAACACTGGGATAATAACAACAAAAATGAGGACAATAGTCTGCATGTAAATAATGCCTTTGTCAGTTATTTGCTATTATTCAGAACTTGGAAAGCAATTTGCTTTTTGTCAGCAGGTTTAGATGTTCATGGCATTTTCTTTTTAATTACAGTTTATTTTTCAGGCTAACATTTGCTTTTTTAGGTTCTTTTCCTTGTGCCTTCATAGGCTCTCTTCATGTGCCATTTACACTTTCATAAATACACAATGCATATCAAATCCTGTTTCATGGCTAGAGGCTAAGCTGCTGCTGCTGCTTTTGTTTACAATAAAGCCTCATGATAAAAATAAAGATGAAACTGAAATCCTTGAGTTGCCATCGTGCCTATCTTTCAGCCAATCAATCGTCTCCATTTTTCAGCTTGAGTAAATTACAGCCAATGCATAAGCCCCTCAGGGCCCATTATTTGTTTCTATATTCTGTTTGCACTGGAAAGGTTTTAATAATTTTCAGCCAAATGGCCCATGTTTATGGGTAACAGGCCAAACCAACAATGAATACTCTATTCTCCCATTTCTCCTGTCAAGTTCATTTATTTAGTTTTGCTTTTGGCTCATTACCAGCATTTAATGCTTGCTTTTCAAATTTAGATCTTGAGGGTCAGTCTGTTTCATTGTGAGATTCACATCTCATGGCTTTTGCTGTCAATATAATCAGTATTTCTGTTGGTTGGGAGAAAGCATTCTTTTTATTAGTCACATATTTGTCAAGTTATGTTAAGCATATTAACAGAAAAGAACTGTCTTGTTTGTGACAAAATCATTGATTTAAATTTCCTTATTTTTGTTAATATAAAAACATTTTTAGAGGGACCATTTTTCCATTTCAAATTTTAAGGAATTCTGTATTTTTTTTTCTTTTTAGCATAGAATTCTGCTTTTGCTTCATTATAATATTTAGTGATAAAATGTAACAGTGTATAAGTGTCATTAAAACAAGAATAAAAAAAGGAAAATAAAAAAATTTACCGGCTATAACATCCACCCATTTTTGTATCTTGTACTTTACCACTTAATCTAACTTAATTGATCAAACTCATAAACTGAATGTTGTGGTAAAAAAACAAAAACGCCTTGTGTTTTTGTTTCATGCAGTGCTTTTAATTTTTTATAGTTAATTTTTTTTTTTTTTTTTTTTTTTTTTTTTTTTTTTTTTTTTTTTTTTTAAGAACAAAAATATTATCTCACTTGAATTTACATGAGTAAAACAAATTGGGATGTGAACATGCACAGAGTATTTATAGTTAATTCTGAACATTGTTCTTCAATTTCTATTTGGAAATATGTTTCAGAAATATTCCGCTTTTAAAAGAACTTTCCCACTGTTTAACTCTGGCAAACATTTCCTCTGGACTTCATAATAGGTAGTTATGGGGTTCTAAACACTTGTTTCACCATTTTGAATGGGCAATCTTTTCAATTCTTCATTGACTTGATTGAATGCTGCGAATGGTACACTAAGTTTTGCTTTAAATACTAGTGTTGACCCTTTTTTCACTGAATATTTTAGTATGAATTTGGAACACCAACCCATCTGACATGACATCCAGAAAACATTTTTTTCAATTCTTCCTTTAAATTTTCACTCTGTTTTTTAAACTTGTTTGTCAACTTACATTTACATTTCAACTTAAAATCCCACAGCTCAAATAATTCTATCCAGTCAGTACCAAATGGGTTTGTAATATTTTTGAGCATATAAGCCTTAGCTTTTACACACTCGTTATAGAATGAGATGTTACAAGCCAATAAAAAATAATTTCTCACTTGACACACTACTAGCGACTTTTGAAGTCCTTTTTAATATGTTGTCTGTTAGCCTTCAATGTGGCTTCATTGATTTTTGTGACATCATTACCAGTGTCTAGTTGCATATTTAGATCCACATTGTTAATTTTCACATAAACAAATTTTCTTCAGTTTTCTTTGATTATTTTTATGTTATAATGCTGTGTCAGAATTTTTTCTTTGAGAACTTTTCCTTGCTTCAGTTTTACAGTGCGACTTTTTATGTCCTACTTTTTCACACTGGTAGCACTTTTAACTCTTAAAAAGACAGTTATCTCCAAGATGTAACCATCCACATCTGAAACCTAGATTAATTTTTCTTTTTCCACATTTTTCTTTTGCTTGTATCTATTCACATTCTTTTTCCCGAAATGCTTTGGCATTGTGTTTTAGATTTAGAATTCACATGACATTCCTCCGATATTTCTTGTAAGTTTATTATTCTGTTCAAGTTTCATTAGAATTTTCGCCCATATTTCTGCATCTTTTTTTCATCGTTAATTTTTGAACAAAAATTATCCCTTTTAGACATATACAGAGTCAGTTCATTTAATATGAATTTTTTTCAATCCTTGTTAACAATTCCAGCATATATGACAAAATCTTTGTCTTTTTTTTTTCATAAGGATTCCTTCATTTGCAATAAGTATTGAATTGACAAATTTTTATTTTACCCCAACCCCACAGTTTTTCTTTTAAGCCAACTTCATGAAACTTGGTTCCTGAAAACTGTCAGACAAGTGAGTTAGGTAAGGTAAATATAGTAACAAATAAAGTTAGCAGTTAAAAAAAATTATTTCCATTTCAAGTAGGCCATTCTGTTTTATGGAAAATGAGCCCCTCTCTATTTTTAATATGAAACAAGATGCTGCTGTTTTTAGTGCATCTCATCTAAAAAGATGCTTCTCTAAATGTTTTATTATACTCATTTGTCCCATGATTGAGTATGGTTGTAGGTTTTTTTGGACAGCTGAGCATTTGACAAGCTTCCTCTACATGTTTTGGTAGATGTTCATTCATGCATAGTTAGTCTAAAGATAAATAGACCTGGAGAAACCCATCCCTCTCTAAGTTAATTTTTTTTTCAAAATATTCTTTAGCTATATATCAAAGTCAATCTTTGTTTTGATGAAATCTGTTGTATAAAGATTTTTACTGTTGTTTATACCAGGCTTCTGAGTCCTTGAATAAGATTAGCATGTTGAGTAAAATTAAGTATAAAATTAGTTATTTAAATATATGGTTGTGATAGTGACAATTTAAAAATGTCTTTCACATGATCTATAATTGACATGTGAGATGAAATTTTCTATTATTGCTTGCTGTCAAATATTTTAGCTTAATTTTAATTTGAATTTTGGCTCCTGCATGTGACAGATATAAAATATATTTTTAAAAATATAAACTGAAAAATTAGACTCCCTGAACATTCAAACCAGTTGTATCTGAGGATTTTCATTGCAGATCACATGACAGCTATTCACCTGGCTACTATATCCCTTTCTTCAATATTCTTGATGATGTTAGTAATTGTGTCTTTTGAATGCTTTAAAATTTTCTTTGAAATTACAGTAGTTCTAGTGTTTTTGCTCTTTGTGACTATTCCAGGTCTTCCAGTAATGATGAATCCAATTATTATCTGCGTTTGATTTATGATCATATGTTGAAACATCCGTTCTTGTATGATCACTGAAGTTAAGCAATGTTGAGCTTGGTCAGTACCTAAATGGTGATCACTTGGTAAGAGCAGGTACTGTAAGTGAGGGTAGTATAGCTTATGGCTATAAGATGCTGAAACACCTGTTCTTGTATGATCACTGAAGTTAAGCAACATCCAACCTGGCCAGTACTTTATTTAAATGGATGACTGCTTGGTAATATCAGTTGCTGTAAGCTTTGATGTGTGGGTGGTGTAATGGTAAAATCTCGGAAGTGGAAATTGAAGAGCTGAGTTTCAATTTCAGCTGTGCTCATTATATTCACTTATGGACAAATTTTTTTTATCTGTTTTTTCAAACAGCTTCTACTTTGTGTGGATACTATCAGTTTGTTATATCTCTATTATTTGCACACTTGCTAGCAACTAACCATTTCTACCCACTCATGTCTGCTACTATGCTCCTGGGCTAGTTTGCTGCAGTCACTTATATAAGTCTTCTCAGTGTCTATATTTACTATATTGCTTTGTTTGGTTGTGTATCACTTTTATTTTAATCACTTTTTTATTAGTTTTCAGAGACAAGCCTTATCTATTATTATTAAATTAGCATAACACATCACTCAATAAATCCCAGGCCTAACTAATAAAACAACTTTTAGGCAAAATTTGACTTTATTCATCAATGCACTGATTCCAACACTTCTCTAACAATTTGATGCCTTTTTGTAGAATGATTAGTCTTTGGCCTCAAAATACACCTCAGTTATTTGTAAACTAATAATTCGATTGGTCCCAAATTTTGTCACATTTGTAGGTTAGTACTTCATAAAAATCATATGGATTTTTTTATTAGTGGCACCATTCAGGCCCAGGACTTATTGAGTGATGTGTTAGTACCTTTCGAAAATCACAGGATTATTTCTGTATGGATAAATTCAAAGAAATATATTATTGAGTAAAAATTGAAATAAAACTAAGATTTTTTTTATTTAAAAATATGATTTTGTTTATTTTTACTCTGACTTTTGTTATCTTCTATTTGAACTTTTAAATTAGTCAGATTTATTGTTATCCTGAATTTAAAAAATGCTATGTGACCTTATTTGATTTTCATCACTGTTTGCTGGAATTTCACATTTGAAAAGTTTATCTGTTTTGTAAGTTGGCCAGCCATTCTTCTTTTTCTTGTATTTTATGTTAATTTTCTTTTCGCCATTGTTAAATAAGGAACTGTATTTTGCCTCTAACTACTACGGTAAATTTGCCTTTCAGCAGCGTTCTTGCCTTTTTTCATTCAGCAGCCATTTTCTGGACAGCCAAAGGGTTATTTCATCTCTTTAAACTTGCTAGAGAAGGTTTTGTAAATTAGTTTAGCTTCGAAGGCTTATTTCCACTGGAACAGTAATTTATTGAAATCTTGAATTTTTCTTGACGTATATACTAACACACACATGATGGGGTAAATTGTTGCCATTTTATATTTTTAATTTTGCATATGTGCATCATTTGTTTTATATTTTGTTAACGGCACTGTATAGTAGGGTCAGTTGGGCACCATCTATAAAAAAAGGGTACCACGACACAGTGCACTTTGCCAGAAATGTGGAAATGCCATGCTGTACTGCTTAATATTTGCATCAGAAGCTTAAATACAAACATGTCAGAGTGTTCAGGTTCCAATGTGATGACGGTGTAAAAGATTCAGAAAGAGCTGGAGTAATCTAATGGTGATTACGAAGGTGTTTGAACTGGTCACTAATGATGATGTTATACCTCCATTCATCTTCCCATGTGGCCTCAGATTCAACATGGAAGCCTACATCTAGTGCCTTGTGGAAGTATTGCTGCCCTGGGTCGAAAGAGTGGCTGCTTGAAGACCCTATAACTAGCAACAGGATTCTGCACCATGCCACACAAGCAGGAGAACCCAGTCATGGCTGTCAGGCAATTTCTGCAGCCACATGACCCCTTATATACTTCTGATCTGGCTACCTAATTCCCCAGATTGCAACCACCTCTGCAACCACCCCTGAGTGAATGTAGGGGTAAAGTTGAGTGAGAGGCCAACAAAATCCTTGTAACACCAAAGATGAACTAAAGGCAAGGTTTATGGCATCATTTACCAACGTTATCAAGGAGACTATCCAGAAAAGTTGCAGGAGATTCCAAAGTTGTCTGGAGGCCTTGGTTGAAGCCAACAGTGATTTTATTGAATAAATTTACTGTTTAGTATCTCATGGTATTTTTGTATAATTTTAGTAAACATTTCATTTAAAATGTTACTGTTATTTTCCCTTTTGTGTAATTTCAATGACAATTTATACATCACACCCTCCTTGTATGTGTGTGTGTGTGTGTGTGTATATATATATATATATATATATATATATATATATATATAACATGCATATATCATTGAAAATATTAATTTTTTTCAATATTAGCACATATGCATTTACATTGGTTATTTTTATAGATGAATTTTTACAGATTTAATAGCAATAAAATACGTTGATAGATTTTTAAAGTTGAATACATCTTCAGTGATTCATTTTAATTCATGACTAATTATTAAATAAACTGGAGCATATTTTAATAAATGAAAATATTTAGTAGAAAGACAATGTTGTAATTCAACAAAGTTCTTTTTAAAAAATAGTCTTGTTTTTTTTTTGTTTCGAAGTAGAAAACAAAAATGTTCTTCTCCACCTCTTGAAACTCTGAAGTTCCACCCTGTTTGAGAACCCCAGCTTTACTACATCAATGTTATTTGGGAAAAAATTGTCTTGCTGAAATATTTACAAAGGTAAAGAAATGAAATATTTATTTATTTTTTTTAATAAGGCAAACACTAAGTTTATACTACAACGCAAATTTTGCTTAACTATTTCAATAACAGTATTTTGATACATTAGTCTGTTGCTTACCATGAGTCAGATTCAAGTCTGGTCATGATCCTCTTAATTTTATATATCTATTTGCTTTATGACAAAACTAACAATCAAAAAATTACTTTGATTTTTAATGATGAATGTCCCCACGCTCCATCTCTGACTAAATAATGGAACTGAATTTTAGGCATTGTTTGAGATCAAGTATTTTGTGTAACACTTTAAGACAATGTTTTGGCACTCTTTGTGAAATTCCACCCTCTTGGCAGGACTTCACAATATGCTGACTACACCTCTATAGGGGGGTAAAAGTCCCTCAAGAGGACCACCTGTTTGCCATGAGTGGTAACCCATGATGCTTGAGGAAGAAATCCTGGAGGATTTTAGAAGTTGGGTCATACATATACTCTAAACTTCAACATGCCACTTTGGCCCCTACTTAAGCTAGACAGGTGGCTGGAGAAGCCCAGTCCTATCAACCGGCTGGTCACGTGAAGCCATAAGTCAGACTAACAAAACAAACAAAATTCACTCCCATTCATCATAACAAACATTAAATTGACTTAGTAAATGATAGCTATAGATTCAATCAGACTGGGAACAAAGGAATCTGACATGGTCCTTTGAGGAAAGCATATACTTAGGTGGGCAATCTTGGATATAACACTTCTTGGAACACTTCCCACAGTTAAATATACCAGTCTGGAGGAATGAGACAAATGAAATTCTCTCTACTTCATCATCTCCCCCATATGTGGATCCCCCTCACAAAAAAAGCAAGATTCTACACATTGATATAGACAGAGAAAATGACACAGAAAATCAATCAAAAATTTTTTGAAATTCATAGTAATTGAATCAATAGGAGACAAACTAATAATGAAGTTGTTCAGAAAAAATCTTAGCATCTCAGATAACTCCAAAATGAGTTAAAAAAAAAAAAAAATAATAGAAATATGTTACTGATAAAAGTCAAAGGAAAACATGATGCTGAAACTCTACTAAGGATGGCCAAATTTTTTTATCTAAAAGTAAGAGTAGACCCATACCAATTTTTAAATTCTTCTATTGGTGTGGCGGGAAGCACCAAACTCTCACTGCGCACACTGGAAAAAATTAAGAATAATAATTCTATCAAAAAACAAAATATTGCAGACATAGAATATCCGTTAAAAAAAATATGAAAGAGTTATAGATACCAACACTTATACCATTTTTATGTACCAGAACCACCGCAGGTAATGTAAATTGGATACACGGCTTCCAAAGTAGAAACATATTTTAAGATGCTTCAACTGCCAAAGATATAGACACGGTAAGAATAAATGTATAAGGATTTCAATATGTGGGGATGATAGTTCTAACCACAGATCAAATGCCCAAATGAAACCAAATGTGCTAATTGTAAAAAATAATCATAAGGCAATTTCCACGGAATGTGAAATCTGGAAAAATGAAAAAGATATAATAAAAATTAAACACACCAAAAACGTTGCCTACTCAGAAGCCAGAAAAAGCATTGAAATAAATTCCAATACACCATCATATGCAAAAATTAACCAAGCAACATCAAGCTATACCTATGAAAATCTAATACGAAATAAATTACATGAAACACAAGAACTAAAATTTTTAATTTAAGAATTGAAAACATTAAAGCCAATTGTAAATGTGGAAACAACCCATACCACAGAACCAAAACTATCCACAAACAATGTGAATCCAATACAAAATTTACTGACAACGACCTCTCAATGACAAAACACTCAAAACTTCTCAAATGAAAAATTCCACAAGCAGAAAACTGACGGAACAAAATCCAGTCAAACCTCAATACAAAACAAAATCGAAATCCAAAAAACAGAAGAAATAGAATTAAAAGCAAGTAAACAGGATGGCAACCCATATAAAAGATAATTTTTAAAAAAAGTGAAAAGAACCCAAATAATAAAAAACAAGTTCACAAATAAGGAAAACAAACAGTATAGAAAGTATTGAATATATTTAAATAAATAACCAAAGATATATTCATTGTTAAGATTGATTCACTAAAATTAAAATAATTACCACTCAAATGGATAAACAGAACACAAGCATCATACAATTGAACTGTAGAGGTGTCAAATCAAACTGAGGAAATCAAACAACTTACAGATTACAATCCAAATATAGTATGCTTGCAGGAGACCTTTCTCAAAACAATTTGCATTTCCTTTAAAGGATATGAACTTACCACAAAATAAATGTATCAACAATAACAAGTGGAGGTACTTCAATATTAGTTAAAAACAATACCATATGAAAAACTATAATTAAAACACAAATCTACAGATCATGACATTAAAAGGTTCAATTCATCAAACAATACATTCAATTTATATTCCTCCAAACCACAGACTGAATAAGACTAATTGGCCAACTTCCCACTCCCCTTCTACTGATGGGAGATTTTAATGTACACTGCAAAACATGGAGCTGTAGGAACCCCAATCAAACTGGTAAAATTATAGAATCTCTACTAGAATCATCTGGTCTATATATCTTTAATGACCAAATGCACACATACCTGCTCCCAGTACCGGATCAGCATCCGCTATCAACATAACCATATGCTCCTCATCAATTTTTATGGACTTTCAATGGAAAGTTCATGATGACCAATGTGGTAGTAACCATTCACCTATTTTCCTAAGCAATCCTATGCCAAAAGAAAGGAATCTAAAATGGCAACTACACAAAGTTAACTGGCTAAAATTCAATGAACTCTGCTCATTACAAATCAACATAGAAATTCTCAATGAACCAGAACCAATAGTCTCCTTTACAAAAAGATTAACACAAATAGCAAGACAAACAATACCCAAATCTTCCTTTAAATCATATACCAAATCAAAATCCTGGTTTACAGCAAAATGCAGAGAAGTTAAAACTAAGACAAAAATGCTAAAGATATTCTTACACAACCCAACCACAGTTAACCCACAACACTACAAGCAAACTCAAGCAAATATATATAATTTAAACAATCCAAAAGAAAATATTGGCAAAACTACATCTCTGGAATAAACAACTAGACCCCAATGAATAAAACATGAAAAATATTAAGGAAAATTAATGGAAAAATATCACAAACTGCAAGAATCCACTTAACTAAAATGCAGATAAATGCACTGGAACAAAAATGAAATAGCTAACCTAATAGCAATAGAATTTCAAAGAAACACCTCAACAAATAACAACACTTGTAAATTTAAAAAATATAAAAACATTATGGAATAAAAAAAATGACTTCAAACAATACAAAAAATACAATATTCTTTTTACTCTGAGAAAAATAAGACTACATAATCAAAAGTAAAAACTCTGCAACTGGTCCAGATGAAATTCATTACCAATTTTTAAAATACCTGCCAGAAAAGTCTTTTAATACTTCTCCAGATTGTCAATGATATATGGTGTTCAAACAAATTTAAAAAATTGTGGTTTGAGTCTGTCATCATTCCAACTCCTAAACCCAGCAAAGACCATTTCAATCTGATGAACTGACTTATTGCACTAATGAGTTGCATTTGCAAGATAATGAAGAGAATGACAACTGTTTCATTAATGTAGTGTGGTACCTGGAGAGAAACAGTCTTTTATCTATCAAACCAAAGGGAATTGCAGAAAAACCATGGAACCACTGATGAACTTGTACAGCTAGAATCCTTTATTCATGATAGCTTTGAGTCATCATGTGGTATCAATATTCTTCAATCTTGAAAAAGCCTATAGTACCACATGGAAGTATGGTACACTAAAAGAAATGCACTAGATGGGAATGAAAGGAAAAATGGCTATATTCATGCAAAAATTTCTATCAAACAAAACATTCAAAGTAGAAAATAAAAACACATATACACAAGCAGGTGGCAGGAGTACCTCAAAATACCATTTTAACAGTTACATTATTTTCAAAATAATAATACAGGAATTGAAAAATCCCTATATGTAGATGATCTCCCAATATCATACTCTCAACAGATGCACATTGATTCAGTCAGTTAAGTGCCATACATGATACACGCTTGGGCGATCATGTATCGAAACAGATATGACTGACTGGGCAGAAGATTATCCCGCAGTAGGTTGCCATTGCTTTCTGCGGTAGACTGGTTGCCGACCAAGACTATAGAACCCAATCTGTCCTGTTATTTAACCCATAACTGGAAGGAATAGACTGATTAATACCTTTCCCAAGGGTATTTGCACGTAAGTGAATGCAAGGAATTCAACTGGAATTCGAACTCAGCTCTCTGATTGATTACCTTAAACAAAAGCTTTTTGAAGCTTCTAAAAATAATATCAAAACTGAATTGGGGTGCTCAGTAAAAAGTAATGCTCAGAATATATAGGTCACACATAAGATCAAAATTAAACTATGCATCATTTCCAGTGCCATATGAAAATCTATCTTAAATACTACAAACCATACCAAATCAAGGACTGAGATTAAGTCTCAGAGTTTTTAGGTTTTCATCCATGCAAAGTCTCAATATAGAAGCCAATGAACCACCTATATCTCTCAGGTGGGAAAACTTATCCTTCCAATATGCACTAGAACTACAATCTCACCAAAATAACTTAGTATATCAAAAAAAAAAAAACAAAAAAAAAAACACATGAACCTCAATACATCCAGTTTTATAGAAATAAACCAACAGCCATCTCTTAGACTTTGAATTTAAAAAAGCACTAGAACAAATAAAGTTCCTGATAATATAACACCAGTCACAATAAATAAGGTAGCTTTGTGGACAATCTCCAAAACTTATATAGACTTAACATTGACACACACATAAAAAGAATCAACAAAAGTATGTATGGGTAATTAAAATAAATATCATGACTATAAACCATTCTATATAGATGAATAAAAAAACTCTAGATAGAATAGATGCAGTAGCCACACACAAATTCATAAACAAATCAGGCTACCAAATCCATCTGTACAGTTGAACTATAATCCATTATAGCACTTGAAATGATAGAAAATTCAAAAGATAGGCAGTTTATAACATTCTTGGAATCCCTATCTAGTTTAACAGTAATTAAAGAAAAGGACACAAATCATCTCTATATTCAAGAAAGCCTTCTGACATAATTTGTACTGTCCTCCCACTTTTGTAGGAAAAAAGTTGTTAACCCTGTAACACAGTCATGGGGTATCTGATACCGACACTTTGTTTCATTGATCACAACCGTGTTCCAGAGTTAAATCCAACATGATTTTAACCAACTCAGCTACAAAGAATATTGCAATTAAGCAAGGTTCTATACAGCCTTTAAGCCCATCCTACTTGTTTAGAGTTTGAGTTTTGTTTAATGGAGTTTTGTTTAACTGCTGTACATTATTTAATGCCAAAAAGGTAGGGTTTAGGGTATTTTTTTTATGTTCAGTTTTTGGTGAGAAGGTTGATTTAGTCAGATTTGAATGAAAATTTTTTATTTTTATTCTTTCTTATTTTATTTGGGAAAACTGAAAATGTTTTATAGTTTGTTTTGTATTCAAAAATGTTTCGCTAAGAATAATTTTTTTTTCCCTTTAAAAATGTGTTATGGTAATAATTTTTTTCTTCAGAAATGTATTGTTGGTAATATTTTTCCTTCAAAAATGTATATTTTTCTTTAAATGTCTATTTATATACTTTTATAGTGTTTTGACCCCAGTTTGGGGGTTAACAGTTAAGTTTGGGGGTTAATTGGGGGTTAACATAGCTGGGACTCTAACAGGTGCTATCACTTCAGGTCAGGGTGAACCTGAGAACAACAGCAATTAAGAGGTGGTTCCATGCTCCTCACAACCTCCCAACCAGGGGCCTTGCTGCTGGATGCAGTTTACTCTCATGCCCAGGACCATTCTCATTTATTTTCCTGAAAGTTAATAACTCCTCAGTTTCATATTCACCATGTAAAAAAAAAAATTTCTAAAGAAATAAATTTTTATTTATTAATCTGACATAAATTTTTCACTTTAAACGGTATTTTTAGTGAATACCTAAATTTGACCAGATGCTTTATTTATATAGCAATTCCTGTCATGCACACTTTTTCTTTACTTGGATGTCTCAATCCAGGCCAGTTGTTATTAATTTCACTGTTTTAATAAAAAAAATAGGGATAACAACACAAAACACGTGTACCCACTAAAAATAGTTTTTAGGAATAAGAAATATGCACACACAATATTAACTTCATGAATATACAATTATATAATTTAATGAGTCAATTAAATAATCTTTATAATCTTATTACTGCTGAAATTTTGTATATTTTAAGAAATGAATAATGACCTTTATTTCTTTTAAGGATCTTAGAATAAAGTTAGCTAGTCAGTTAAGTGCCATACATGATACATGCTTGGGTGATCATGTCTCTTTCAAGACATGACTAGGCAGTAGATTTTCCGCAGTAGGTTGTCATTTCTTTCTGTGGTAGACTGGTTGCCAACCAAAGTTACAAAATCCAAACTCTTCTACTACTCAACCCATAGCTAAAAAGGAGAAGAGATGGATTAGTACTTTTCCCAAGTGTATTTGCATGTAAGTGAATGCAATGAATTCAACTGGAATTTGAATTCCACACTTTGATTTCTCATTCTGAGCTGATATCCATTGCACCACAACACACATCTAGAGTAAAGTCTATTAGGTAAAGTATATCGGCCAAAATCGGAAAACTAATTGAACTTCAGCTACTGTTTGGATTGAATGACCAAGAAATGACCATTGTCAATACCATTTCTGCAGTAAGAGATTGACAAATGAAATTGTAAGGATTAATGCAAGAGGTCATGGCTGTTCAAACCCAATTCAGTCATGTATTCTGTGACAGAAAATCAATGACATGAACTTTTATGAAGGTTGATGGCTGATTTCATCTCCTCTGCATTGGCCCTCATGATGAAAGCAGATTTTAGTAGGGTCTTTCACAGAAATTTTTTTCTTTTTCTTTTTCTTTTTTTTTTTCTATTGACTGTGAATAAAAATTTCCTTTATTACCATTTTTTGTCTTGTGGAAATAATCTTTATAAAATGGGTCCTAGATGTGATGGTAAACTGCATCTGGCAGCAAGGCCTCTGATTGGGAGGTTGTGAGGTGCATGGAACCACCTCTTAATTACTGTTTTTCCCAAGTCCACCCTGACCTGGAGTAGTAGCACCTGTTAGAGTCCCAGCTATTGGCAAATAATTAATCCCCAAACTGAGGTCAAAACACTATGAAAGTATAAAAAGAGACTTTTATAGAAAAGTTTTTGAAGGAAAAAAATTATTACCTACAATACATAACCCACAGAGGTTGATATGCCATTAAACAAAACTCAAACGTTTTATAAAATGTTACAAAAACTACCTGGTTCCCAATTAAATTGTTACATAGTTTGACTTACACAGTTTGTGGTAAATATTAACATTAAAAATTCTTATTGTTATGGATATAGATAGCTACACACATATATTGAGATTGGTCTCTGCGTGGTAAGGAGATGATCACATGGGAGCCTAGAGTCAGTTTTGGGATAGTAGGTCAAGGTCAGTTGACCCAGATACCCTTAGTAACAAATGTCTAGACAGGAAATAGACAGAAGCTTGACATGAGGTCATGAAACAGCAGGAGCTAGAATTTGTGCCAAAAACAAATCATGTGGAAAGCAAAGTTTAGAAATCATTTGCAGATCAAATCTTGGATGAGCATGTCACAATTGCTGGGTGCTGATGAATGAAAAGGAAAACGCATTTGAGATAATAGCGTAATTTGACCAATTCATCTTAAGCAACACCGAATAAGAAAAAAACAAACTTATAAATTCTTATTTGTTAAAACAAGAAGACGAGGACGAATTTTTTTTTTGTTTTTTTTTCAAAGAAGAAAGAAAGATAGCGACAAAGAGATAGTGAAGGGAAGAAACTGTAATGTTATTTGTATGCTGATTCCTGTTTGTTAAAAGAAGAGAAAGTGAAGCCAAGTTGTTTATCAAGAAAGAAAGATAACGACTTAGAAGTTAACATATGAAAGAGATATTGAAGAGAAAAAACCGCAGAATTGTTTGAGTGCAGAAAATACAATGCTTGTTTGAATAAAGAAGAGTGCGAATATTTCAGAAAATTTGTATGCTGAAAGTACAACAGTAAAACTGAAAGAAAGTAGACAGTCATAGCTACATACATTTTCAAGTGGACTGTGTTTGAGTCCAAAATTGTCTAAAGAAAGAGAAGGAAGAGAGGAAAAAAAAGACAGTAAAATAAGAGAGAAGGAATTGATATAAAGATAAGTTATTATATTCTTAGACCCATGTTAGAACATGCATACACTTCAACGAATATTATGTTATCACATACATCATACCACATGGGCTTATAAATTACATGGTTCTCTTCATTTTTATTTTGTGTTAATCTCTTGCATTCGTATTCGCCTGTATTCTTTCATATTTATTGATATGTGTTGTAAATTGTTATTTCAACTATGTTGGGTATCCAAATATAAGTTTTGAGGTTCAGGTCATTGAACATCCTTTATTCATACTTAGATATTTTTTTTTTATTTTAATATTTTGTTACTTATTAAAATCTTATATCAAAAAATCGTCTTGTCTTGTCATTCATCCTTGAATTGTTGGTCAGCGCATGTGTTGATATTGAAGCAGACCTGGGAAGATTGCATTTCGATTATATCAATCAAACAGTAATCTCATTTTCTTATTTTTGTTTATCATTGTCCATTTGTCATGATCTAGGAGAGATAACACGTATCTGTCCATAGATGTGTAAATATAAATATTCCCAAATCGATGTGTAATCATCTTGATGGTTATTGTTGAGGCAGGCATATGACATTGTTTACCATTTGTTAAGGTGGAGGTATTGTATTCTCTTATGTTTGCTAGTTGGTTTTTTTGTTTCTTTACCCACTAGATGGATTCAGTTGAAACTTTCATGGATGATTGGCCTCATGACTGGAATGAACTGATCTAGGGTTTGATCTGGTACAGGATAAAGTTTCTAAGTTATTTTGGCATTTTTTTCCTAATATTTTTTGTACTTTTCACATGCCAAATACTAAATTACTCCCTCTAGATTGCTTTACATCATTACATTTTCTGAATGCACTATTTTTTCATAAAAATGTTATCATTTATATAAATTTAATATTTATTATCCAAAAGCAAAAAAGAGTGGTCAAGTTCAGTGCAATTAGTTATTTTCATTTTGATAATCTCTTGTTAATTGCTAAGATGATGTTGGTATTGCCTTGGTAGAGGTTTGCAGTCTGTGACATAGATTTCTCTGAAGCCTTTTATAGTCAGTTAATTATTTATTAGGAATTAATGTAAATTTTCTTTGTTTTTTTTTTTTTTTTTTTTCCAATATTTTAAAAATTTGCACATTAAAAAAATGTAAAAAAATAAAGTTTACAGTGATGTATGGGCAATTTCTTGTCTTGCATTGGCATCTTCAACCAATGCTGGACCATCTTTGCTATCTCAGCGTTTTTTGAAAATGAATAATGATGTTATATGAAGATAGAGCAGAAATGCAGCTGCCACATGTATGATAAACAGTGAACTTAACCTTGGTGATACGGCTTGGATATGAGCAAAAAATGCAGCTACTTTTCTTGGTGGCCAGTAAAATCTGTCCATTCTTGTTTTGTGGTCATGTCAAATAATCATTGATGAATATTGGCACCATGCACTCTCAATTGTTTTTTTGTAGAGAATATAAGACATTTTTTTTTTAATCAATTAGGAATTCTTTGTGTAGGGTCATTTGTTTAATCTTGTTTCCTTGCAATAATAATCTCAATTTTCTTTCATTCTTAATCCTTTTCTAACCAGAGATTTTAAACTTAAGCAGGTTTGAAAAATTAAAATTTTAAAATGATCCATTAATTTTATATTTGCATTGACCAACGTTTTGCTTAGATTGAATAAAATCATTTTCAAAAGAGAATCTTTTCTCTACATTTGTGCATATTTGTTCATTTGGAATGGACATTGTGTGCCCACTCTAAACCCACATAAAATGGAATAATATATCCATGAGTTACCCTGCACATTTAAATTCTCTCTTTGATTTATACAAAATTGAGGAAATATATTAATGACTAATTTGTCTTTACCTCGTTTGTTGGTTAATTAAGGCTATGAATATTTATTGCTTCTAATGTGAAGTTTTTGTCATAATGATGATTTGTATTTCTGCTTCCAGATATACAGATTATTCATTGACTTTGATCTTTTGACACATGGGCAAGTTTCATTAGTTTCTCCCTTTGAGACAAGGGCCCAATTATGCCTTTTCCTGATTCAGAAAATAGCTGTTAAAACATTTGGCTTTAAAATTTATATCATATTTTGCTCAAGGTATTTTTGATCAGATAGTTGGCAAACTGCTTATTAAAATGCAAAATACCCAGAATTTAAAGTTGGTGTGCAATGTAATAGAATCAAGAAAGAAGAAATGTATTCAAATTACATAAAATTGTCTTTTTATTTTTATTTTTATTTTTTTTTTTTATATCCTTTTTGTAAATACAAAAGATCTTTTATTAATTTTATGTATTTTCAAATGCAAAGATTCTATAATCAATCTCCACCTCATTGGTGAAATTCAGTTTATTTCTGTCAGCCATGATTAATCACATCCAACCAGTGACTATAATCTAATTATCTGTGGAAAAAAAAAACAAAATGCAATTTTGTCTTCAAGTTCCAGATCATTATTACAGATAAAGAAAAATAATGTGCAACCATTTTTTCTTCATCTAATCAAAACATAATAAAACTATATCAAATCTAAATATCATGAACCATTGGTGGGAATTTGGCAACCTGTCAAAGATGACTGTCATGAAGTGTATCTCAAGAATTTTGCTATGCTCCTTTTGGTTATTTCTCTTGTTCTTTTTTCTAACAAACGTGATCACTGCTTTTGGAGAGTTCTTAAGATAGTTTCAAAATCAGCTTTTTATTTTGCAAAATTGGTTATTTCAAGTAAAATGTTATTTCTCACAGACCCAGCGGTAAACTACCAAGCTAAGGAATTTTTCTCATTTTTATTATAATGTACAAATATTTTATTCTTGATAAACCTCTCTTTCTCTTAATGAATAAATCTAAAAATCTCCATTTTAGCCCATTTATTGCAAATTCCTTTACCTTTTAAGTTTATGGTCAGTCCAGACTTGTAATTAGGGTCTGAAATGCCTCAATATATATTTTTTTCAATGAGTATCCAATTCCAAAAATCTGATTCTCTTTAATTTTGTACTTGAGTTTCCAATTCATTAGCCTGAAGGTTTTTAATTATGATTGCATTGCATTTAATTTATTTTTGAGTAGATTTAGGGTCGGGGGAGATATTGCTTCCAGATTTGCCAAATAGAAAAACCCTTACTCTCATGTGGCCAATTTGATGCACTCTTTTCAAGTGAAAAATCTGATTCTCTTCCACTAATTATTTTTCTAATAACTTGATTATATAACATACATTCCATAAATTATTTATTTGGATCAACTCTTTCATATATCATTTATATTCCTTTTTTGACCATATAAGTGCTTTGGCTCATATTGCAAAGAATCATTTTGTTATATTGCTAAGTTCAACCTTCTACCTTCACCATTTAATCTATGTGCATATGTTTAAGCTTTAAAATATACATACTTTGCATGGTTTGTCTAGTATGGTAAAAGGCCAGTATTGGAAAATCATGTTTCAAAGCAGAGGGTTTAAACACAAACAGTCAGCTCTTGTGAGAAATAGACAATCATCTCCTCTTCCAAGCAGGCCACAACCTAACAATGATCATGAGTACTGCTTAATAATTTATCTTATTGCTCTTCTTACAGATATATTTATTGGATACTCAGTGTTATCATATTCTGTTGGAACTCCAATCACATTCACAGCTCATGTAACAAAAGTGGATCTTAATTTTGTCTCACTTTATGCTTCCACTTCTGGTATACCATCCCAAAAATACCAAAGTCATAAAACAACTTTACTGTCCAGTCAGAATAAGACTCTACGGCTTTCACTGCAGTCATTTCTGAGCTATTGACTCACTATAAAGCCAATGCTAATTTTTGTTTTTTTATCATATTGCCCCGAGCAAGGCGGTAACGCCACTGATGTGCAGGGGGCTGTGTAAGAGTGAAAAGATTGGAAAAGAGAAAGTCGGAAACCACATCCTAAACAGGAAACAAGGGATGAGCCTCTTCACCTGTTCAATAGACGTGGGTGGAGTGTGAACCAGGCGAAAAGTCAGATCTGACCGTGTTAACATTAGTGACGGACTCTCATGGCAGGCCATCAGCAGTGACGGCAAGGTGCTTCTATCAGTTGCAGCCAGTGACAAAACCAACAGCTTCAGTAGAGACTAACTTTTGACTACTACAATGCAATAATTCTCCTATGAGTTTATTTCAGCTACTATCTTGCATTATACTTTGAAAGAATTCTGTCTCTCTCTCTACTGATACCTGGAACAAGGAAACGATCAAACATTGTAGATCACAAGAAATAAAAACTCTTACTTATCTCAACCTTGTCTTAATTTATTTGTTGTTTCCACTTTTCTTTTTTCTTAATGATAAGGCTGCCATTACAGTGTAAATATTTTGAAAAAGACCTCACCAAATATCTTTCATGGTGGACTTTTTAGAAAAGCTAGTTTAGTGTAGTAGTGAGTTTGAAATGTTAATGTACAGTACACTCAAATGACTGACATGAAATGCTTTGTTAATAAACTAAAGCAATAACTTCAGTTTTGAAGAACAAAATAGGGAATTAATGCCCCATCAACTTATTCATGGCTGGTGTGTTTGATGCACAAAGTGACATAGGTTCAAATCTCGTCACTGACTTTGTTTTGTTTCTATTCAGTATTGCCTGCTCAACGTCAAGAGAGACAGTGGAAAACAGCAAGTAATCGACCTAATGATCTTGTAAATGGATGGCAGATCAAGGGAGTAGGGGTGGATAGTAAGGAAACAAAAGCTGCAAAGGACTGAAAATTGTGGAGAACCATAATCATCACCACATTCTAAAGGAACACCACATAGAAGATTGTCAGTTCACTGCTGTAGATCAGTGACCTTAGTAAAGTTGCAATAAAAATTAAGATGAAAGTAAATAATAGTCAAAAATTGACGCTTGCTAAAAAATGATAGTTGATCATGCCTCATCTAATAAAATAAAGTTAAAACCACTGCTACTAATATTACTAGTGTCAAAATGAATATGGTACTGTGTTGTGGAATGAGGGATGGTTTAAAAGACTTGATCATTTGTTGAGTCCTTAGACTCTTCTCACTAAGTTGGGTTGAGTAGTTGGTACATTCAGCCAGATTTCTATGAGACAAGAGGATATTTGAGTTATAGTTGCATTGAAAACTTAGCTTTTGTTTCTGATCAATGCTGTTCATTTACTGCTGAAGATAAGTTGTGATAAAAAGCAGCAAATAAACAAAAAAGTGTATGAGTAAATATGAGATGTCAGTTTTAAAATAATAATAATGGTTGATAATGTTTAATCTAATAAAAAATGATAATACAACTATTACTACTAATTTTTGTTGTGAATGTTTTTCTTACAATTTGGATTACAAAGGCTTCAATTTTCTCTTCTTTCTTTTTTTCTCCTTCTCTTCTTTCTTCTCTTCACTCTCTTTTTTCTTCTTCTCTCTCTTTTTTCTCTCCTCTCCTCTTTTCTCTCCTCTCTCTTCTCTCCTCTCTTCTCTCTTTTCTCCCCTCTCTCCTCTCCCCTCTCTCCTCTCCCCTCTCTCCTCTCCCCTCTCTCCTCTCCCCTCTCTCCCCTCTCCCCTCTCTCCCCTCTCCCCTCCTCTCCTCTCCCCTCCCCTCTCCCCTCTCTCCCCTCTCTCTCCCCTCTCTCCTCTCCCCTCTCTCCTCTCCCCTCTCTCCTTTTCTCTCTCTCTCTCTCTCTCTCTCTCTCTCTCTCTCTCTCTCTCTCTCTCTCTCTCTCTCTCTCTCTCTCTCTCTCTCTCTCTCTCTCTCTCTCTCTCTTTTCTCTTCTCTCTCTCTCTCTCTCTTTTCTCTCTCTCTCTCTCTCTCTCTCTCTTCTCTCTCTCTCTCTCTTCTCTTCTTTTTTTCTCTCTCTTCAATATTAAAGATATTTGTACTCTTTGATATTTCTTATAGTATTTCACTTGTAAAAACTTGTGCAGGTATTTTAAGTTTAGTATTGATATAAACTATAAATAAAAAAAAACATGCCAAAAGTTTTGTATTTTGTTTGAAACCAGTATTTGTTTATTTTTATGAAGAATGCTGATTTTTTTTTTTATATTATTAGTCATATTCATCTGGTAGGGATGGTAAGGAGACAAATGTTGCTTTGAGCTATAATGGGCAAGAAGCTGTGGAGAACTATGAATGCCTATATCTTGAATAGACATGACACATAAAAATGATTGTTATTTTATTTATTCACTTTTTTGAATGGAAATATTTCTTTTTACATTTGAAATTTCTTTCTCTGTCACTCACACAAGTTTGTTTTTGTATCTGCTTAAAATAACCTTAGAAATTTGAATACAATGTTTTAGATTTTGTTTTTATTATACAAAAGGGAAAGGATAAAGTTTCCTTTTTCTCTGCAACCTGTCAACAAAGTATTTTTCCTCTTCTTCTTTGTGATATTCTTATGGTAAAAATGCATATATTTTTCACATATTTCTCTTTGTCTTCAGACAGGAATTTGATTGAGTTTACCATTTCTTTAACAATTTCCTTGTTCTCCTTCTTGTCACTGTACACTCTACAACAAGATTTCCTCTGTGGTCACCACTCATCAACTCCCTTTCTTTCTTAAACGATGGAATGAAGCACACTTCCATTCATTAGATTGTAACTATCACCATATTCTATGCTACCATTTTTGTTAATACTCTTTTGTTGTAATCGTAGTGCTACTACTACAGTTAGTTGGGACTATCCTCATGCTTCCATCTTCGGCTACTTTCTTCCATTATCGCTCTCTCATCTTCACTTATTTATTTTCTAAAAAAAAAAAAATGTTAAAAATTCCTTTTTACCAGTTTGATTTTTTTTTCTTTCTTTCTTTCACTTGAAGTGAATGGCTAAAGAAATCTTTCTGTCATCATCACTTTCTTGGACTTGTCTTTCTTCCAAGTTCATCAGTCTTTACTCAAAGATACCAGATCTAAATAGATGTTGGGAATTTTTACCCACAAGTGTTCTTTGAATATGTTTCTTCTTCCCACCCGTCCCATATGAGAGTTTCTAGTAACATCATCATCAGTAGCAGCAGCCTGACCCGGCATTCCTTCTGTTTTAGTTTTTCTTCTCAGCATTTTTGTACAAAAAATATATAGAATTGAAGAAATTTCAGCTTGAGTGAAACAGACTTCTCTAGAACATTTTATTTTATAATGAAATATCTCCACCTTTTTAAAGGCAAACAACATAACAACTATTAACTTGGTGAAAGTGTTCAACAAAAACAAAAGGTAAGCCACTAAGGTATTATGCACTTTTTTAAAAAAATTTCCATCTGTGAAATAAATTACATAGTCATTTAGTTTTTATTTATATTAAGTTTAAATATGGTCAAATAATTTATTTTTGTTATATTGATTAATATCAGGTGTAAAAATATTTTCATGTTCTATTTTTTTTTTTTTTTTTTTTTTTTTTTTTTTTAAATCACATCACCCCAAGCAAGGCGGTAAGGCCACTGGTGTGCAGGGGGCTACGAAAGAGTGAGTAGATTGGAAAAGAGAAAGCCGGAAACCACGTCCTAAACAGGGAACAAGGGATGAGCCTCTACACCTGTTCAATTGTCTATTTAGGATTATTATAATAGACAATAGTGACTCTGCACATGTGCTCACATACCCACTAGTACTAGTTGTTTGCATTTCTCATAATAGTTATTAGGATAAGAAACAAATATTTATTAGTTGAATATATGTCATTTTTTTATGAAGTTTAAATAAAAGTGAAATCTGTTAAATTTATAAACATTTCCAAACGATTCTTTTAGACTATAATTTTGTTGGATTTTAATTCATATTTGATCCCAATTCAAAAGTTCTGATATGATTGTTCAGTAAAAAGTTGCTTTGTGTTAAATAAATTATATTCTTCATAGAATTTTATTAAATTTTCCTTGAGAACTTTATAATTTAATCTTTTATTAAGCTGTTTGTCTAGATTATTTATTTTTTAAGGATTCTCTGGAGAAATGGCATAATTTTATTTTTTTCTTTTTCAAATTTTTATTTTTGTAATATTTCTGTCTGAATTTCTGTGATGATGAGTTATCATTATTTAGGCATTGTCTCCATCTTTATAGTTATCACAATGTTTCAGTCATTGTGACCTCCAGCCTTCCTCAGGTGATAGTCGATCCAGGTAAAGTTTAGGGAATTTTGAACTGAACCTTTTATTTAATCTATGGAGTTAGATTGTTTTTATTCTTCTGTTCATGTCCAGGGATACCTCATCTAGTTCTTATTTAATACTGCTTAGTTATTATTCACCTGGTTTTTGTAATGTGCTTGAAATTTTAGGTTAGTTTGTAGTGAATAAGAAATTAAGAATTAAAATCAACCTTCTTCACTTTTACAAAAATTGACAATGACATGTGAAATCATGGTTTTCCCAAAAAGAAAAAGGATTGACCATATGCTTAAAGAAAAGGTCAAACCAGATTTCCAAAGTAGGTGTTAAACTGATTTGCTGACTAATGGGAGTGACTTGCAAGATTTGAGGACTTTTAAAGGACAAGCTAAAATGTAACAAGAGAAGCTTCAAGCTGACCCAGACATTAGTCCTCTTTCTCTTTCCTTCTGCTGATTTCCTTTACTTCTTCTTCTCCATCCAAAGACATTGCTACCAAACAAATGCATACATATGTACATACAAATATGCTCTTTCAACAATTACTACTATGAACATTTTCTACAAATCTTGATACCAATAACTTTATTATTGAACTCGAACTCTACCCTTAACTTCTTAATAATGTTTCTAATTGCACATTAACTTCCACAACTCATGCTATGCTTTCCTTTTAATAAATTTCTATTTTAAATTGAAAAATGTATATTCTTATTCTTAGACTATTCCACACATTCCAACCTGCAGACAACCAACCTTCTGATAATGAAAACCTGCTGATAATTCTAATTCTGAATAAAACTTGTAAGCTGTAGGGAGTTTGGTTGTCTGACACAAGGTCAAATCAAAAAAATATTAACTAGCTCCCTATAAGCTTTTGCAGGTTACCAACATTGGAACATTTTTAGGTTTGAAGTGTTTCCCACTACAGCTTTAAACTTTGTATGAAACTGTATTTCTATAATTTAATTTAGTTTTATTTAAATGTTATTTTTGTCACTTTTTGCCATGATTCTCCGGCTGTTAGCTGCAAGGATTAAAATTAAGTGAATAAGCTTTAATTTTGATCCATTTTGTTTGCTAAATGGTTGTAGCATGTAAAGACAATACAATATCTTCTATTTGCCATGACGTAGGCGATCATGGCCTTCCATATCTGCCTATTTCTTCTAGCTGTTAATAACCTTCCTATTGTTGCTCTTCTCAAACTCTGCTCTACCATCCATTTACTCAAGCCCATCAAATATGTCATGCATTGCTTTCTCCTGTCTCTCTGTCCTGTTAGTATCAGATTCTCCAAGCCCTCCTTCCTCATTACATGTTCCAATTTATAAGTTTCCTTTTCAATTTTGTCCTCTCCAACATCTTGTCGTTGCTCACATGTTTGGTTCATGAAATCCTTAGCATCCTTCTGTAGAATCACATTTTGATTCTTTCAAGTCTTTCCTTGATCTTTGATGAGATTTTTCTGCATTCACTGCCATATCAAAGTACAGACACCATATAATGGTCCAGTACTCTTTTCTTAGTTTACAATGAAATTTTCATGTCTCTCAATATTCTGTTTAGCTTCTGGAATTTCTGCCAATTCACTTTCGGATCTTAGTGTCTCACTTTCCATTCTCTGTTAGAACACTTCCCAGGTATTTAAATTTCTGTACCTGCTTAATTTTAGTATTTCCAGCCTGTAGTTGGCATTTTGGGCTCCTCTTTTGACATGACCAGTTTTCTTGTAGTCTATATGTGGTCCTTTCTTTCTGCTTTCTTTAGCTACCTTCTGTAGGAGGTCTTGTAGTTTCCTTTCCATGTCTGCTATCAGCACTGTATCATCTGTGTATGTTCAGGTTGTGGCCACCAATGACGAATCCTGGCAGAACTTTTAGAGCTCTCAAAATTGTTTTACTCTTTAGGTTGAATAGTTCTAGTGAGAAGACATATAAACAAATTAGTCTTATAGGTTCAGACCTTGTGGTAGAATAAAAATACTGAAGGAAACATTTTTATTATATTTTATAATGAAAATAGGACAAAAAGTATATTTGTCCTAAATCTAATAAATTTCTCTGTAAGAAAAAAAAATGCAGAAGAGAAAGAAAAAACTAAATGCAAAACCAAATTAAATATGCCCCCTACCAAATCATAAAGAATTAGATATGGCAGTAGTTTCTCCAAATTGACCCCCAAATCTACACCATCCTGTTAAAATATGTGTTCTTCTAAGGTATGTGGTCTTGAAGAATGCAGTGGGGTTGGGTCAGGATTGTTCATTCCAAGTGATGCCAATGTTTAGATATTGTGGGGGTAATACAGTTCTTGCTGCTCTTGTTACAGCCCAACTTTCCTACCTAGCTAATTCTCATGTCCTACCCTTCACCCATCTCCTGTGTCTTAGAAAAACTGTTTGTAACAGTATTTCTCTGTTAAGGTTACCAGCAAGCATAATCCTTTTTTTATTGGGTTGACCAAAATGTTTGTTCAGTTGTTAAAGAGAAAATTGAATTAATAAACCAAACAAACATTTTGGGCAGTTCCAGTAGTTTTCAGTGAATATTAATTTATGTAAAGATGAACTTTTCTACTTCAGAAATTTATAAGTTGTGTAAAATATTTTTAGCATTTAAAACAGGCACTAATGTAAATGATAGGGACCTTTTTAGTAAGATGGCAAAAACGTTATTTTTTTTTATGGTTAGAATGTTAAAGAGATTTTCTTAGCTCATTTTACAACCAGAAGTAATGGCAACAACAACAGCATGTTTTGTACTAATTCTCATTCATCGTATTTTCTCATTTGCTTCTACATGTAGTGTCATTGGTTTGGAGGTCAAATAGCATAACATTATTAAAGTGATTACACTATCCTAACCCACTTTATTTTTCCCCCTTTCTGATTAATATTTTAATTTGTAATTTTTTATATTTAATTCAATTATGAGATAATTGTTGTTTGTTTATTCACAAAATAACCTGATTTTGCAGACAG
Source organism: Ascarosepion bandense (assembly GCA_037127315.1). Lineage (NCBI taxonomy): Eukaryota > Metazoa > Mollusca > Cephalopoda > Sepiida > Sepiidae > Ascarosepion > Ascarosepion bandense. The sequence goes on along the minus strand of JBBBDQ010002478.1, from coordinate 940,679 downwards.
ACTGAAATGTACAGTACATAACAATATTTTAAAATCAAATGAAAAATTCTGAATAATTTAATAACTTTCCTGGTATTATATTCTTTATTTTATAAAGAATGTCTATTTACACTATTTACATTGTTCTGACTGTTGTTTTCATCTTTATTACCATATTCCCATTTTGGCTGTTGGACATTCCTGCCTTTTCAAACAAAACCTTTAATTAGTCCATGAAGGTAGATTGTTCTGATTCTACATGCCATGTCTCTTTTGGATATCTTGGTTTCAGTTTAGTAACTCAGCTCGCTTTAGTTTTTCAGTTTTTTCCTTTAGTAACTCAACACTCCAAGTTTTTGTTACTCCTGCTGTGGCCAGGTATTGAACTCACAACTCTTTGGTTCAATAGTCTAAGCAATGTAAGTAGTATAAATAATTACAATAGTTCATCTCTGAAATAGAAAAAGAATGTCTAATAGTAAAGGTTGAACTGTGGTCATGTGCTGTGTACTTCCAATAGAATCTTAATTATTGAAAATTTTAATTCCCACTAGTTGAGAATTTCCTTAACATAAGGGAAATTTTGTCAAATTTATCAGTTTCTGTTGTTAAAAACGATCGTGTCTACACAGTATATGGTATAGACCAAAACTGATACATTTCAAATGATGTTAACTTTGAAATCAGTGGTTAACACAAAATGCAATAGCTGAGTAAATTAACTAAGATCGGGGTTCTGGGCATGATGGTAAACTGCATCTGGCAGCAAGGCCTCTGATTAGGAGTTTGTGAGGGGCATGGAACTACCTCTTAATTGTTGCTGTTCTCAGGTGCACCCTGACCCAGAGTGGCAGCACCTGTTAAGGTCCCAGCTATGAGCAAATGGTTAACCCCCAAACTGGGGTCAAAGCACTGTGAAGATACACTTTTTATAAAAATATATATATAAATATACTTTTATAGAAAAATATACATTTCTGAAGAAAAAAGAAAAGTTATTCTCAGAACATTTTTAAATACAAAACCAGACGACATTTTCAGTTTTCTAAAATAAAAGAATAAAAACAAAAGATTTTCATTAAAATTTGACTAAATCAACCTTCTCACTATAACTGGACATTAAAAAAAATACCTTAAAACCCCACCTTTTTGGCATTAAATAACCCACAGAGGTTGATATGCCATTAAGCAAAACTCTAACTAAAATCAAGCAGCTGTGAAAAATCTTTGCAGGAAGTTATGGAATTAAGAAAAGAGGTGTTTGTAGATTAATATGTTCAATTTTGATAGTACTAGAGTATTGCAGGAAGCTTGCAATTAATTCCTCATTCATCTGAAAAGGTTTAAGATAACTGTTCATCTGATGGTCTCTGTGTTAAGGTCAGGATTCAGGCACAAAAACAGATTGCAACATTCAGCTGTGAAAATGATTCACAAATAATGCAGGCTGGAATTTGTAAGATGTCTTCTTCATCAGGCAATTAGATTAAAACAATAAATTACTAGGAAATTTTTGTTGGAGTTTAAAGTGTAGTAAACTGTGTAATCTACATATATAAAATGCATCTCATGTGTATATACAAGTGCATCTCCAAAAATTATAATATTATGAAAAAAATTTTTTTTGTTTTTTTTTAAGAATATTTTTTTGTTTTTTAAAGTAGAATATTGAAATACTTTAATTTTGTTGTTTACTGTTTATAGCTCATTAAATAAAAAAATCCACTATCTCAGAATATAACAATATTTTGTAAGATCAATTAGAAAAAATAAAATTTATAATACAGACATCTTGAACTTTGCAAAACTGTTAATTTATACAATCGATATGTAGTTGTGACTCCAGCTGCACAGATTCCAGCATCTCTGTATTATGAGATGGAGACAATCAGCCTGTGTTACTGCAGAGGTGTTATGGAAGCCCAGGTAACTTTAGTAATAGTTTTCAGCTCATCTGTTGACTCTTGAAAACATTGCATGGAGAATCTATAGAGTTCAGGTCAGGTAATTTGACTAACCAGCCAAACCTGGTAATATCATGGTCAGCAAACCAGTAACTCTTAATTTTGCTTCTGTTTGTAACACTTCACAGAACACGCAAATACAACTCTGAACCTAGACAAGGTAGTAAAGAAGTAATACTTTGATCTTAGGCAAACTGTCAATCCATATGTAAATAATACTATTTTTATTTGTAATCATGGATAGTCACTACGCTAGTATATTATATAAAACAAAAGAAACAAGTCTCTTCAGAAACCAGTGAGGGGGAATTTTTCCAAAAATATATTTTGCACCTACCTCTGGTGTGAATTTATCAAAGTTCAGAAGATTAATTCTATAATCCCTGTAATTTCAAAGCAGTTTAAGAATCTTGTTATAGTTTAAGAAAAAAAAATCAGTCTAGGACTTAATCACATGATAGAATTTGTTAATCCTAAAAATTTTGGTAGTACTTTGTTAGGAATCTACCTCTTCTATTCAGTGTAGATGTCATTAGAAGAATTGAATGGCTTGATCATGTTTTAGATGTGCTGTTTAGAATGCTTCCTTCTATACTCTGGTGAACCAACTAAAGCTGTTGTGGATGTGATCACAAGGAGTTCCTGTGAAAACCTGGAAGGTGTGCCACAAAGCAGTTGTCATCTGTAATGCTTTATCTGGATGGGTAGAAAAAAAAAACCACCCATTTGCTTAGATGAAAATTTCAAAAAAGCTAGCGGCCAACTGAACTCTGTTAAGTGTTTCAGGAATATGCTATTTAACCCATAGCTGGAGGAAGAAGCAACAAATTAATACCTTTACCAAGGATATTTGCATGTGAGTGAATGCAACTAGAATTTGAACTCAGCCCTCTGATTTCTTCTTCTGAGCTTATATCCACTGCACCACAACCTTCAACATATCACTGACTTTGCATGAACCATTTACAATTATCTTCCTAGTCTTTGACAGTTTTTAATATTTGAATTTATTCTCTCACCTGACTACAAACTGAATACTAACCAATTTAGTTCTTATTTACTTTTTATGTACTCTTTTCAATTAGTCTATTCTTTGTTCCATTGCTTACTATGTAGGGTATTAGCATGTAAGTGAATGCAACGAATGCAACTAGAATTTGAACTCAGCTCTCTGATTTCTCATTCTTAGCCAATGTAAATAATCAAAAAGTTAGCTTTCAATTGATCTAAACACCTATTTTTTTTTTTTATGCAAAGAACTTTGAATGTGTATTTTAAGCATTGAATAGTGTATTGTCCTAAATTCATTTCTCTACACACTAGAATAATTTCCTAGCAGTTCAAAATCCTTATTGATTTTAATTATCTGTCAGTGAACATACTCAGCCTAATAGGCGCATCACAAGAATAATAACAATGGTTGCTTAGTAGTTATGTCTGCATTGGCCAATGGACTTCATTTCAATTTAAATTCTTCAATATTTCTCACTTGAATGCATATAATGTATCCGCCATATTAAATGATAGGAATTTTAAAATATATCTTCTCCAATCAGGTTACTTTGTTTTTTTTGTTTTGTTTTTTTTTGTTTTTTTTAAATTGAAAGCATACCATCACTCTTGAGTGGATTATTTTTCAATTTTGATTAATAATTGTTAAGGGAATTGTTGAGGGTGTATGTGTACGAATCTTAAAAAGAAGAATTTAGATCAAAGCAGTTGGATGCTTATGTAACACACAGTATTTTATGTATAATGAGGCCTTTGCATGCCCACTGTTTTAAACTGAAAAATTTTAACTATATTGCTTTCTTTTCTGTTTGAATTTCTGAGATGAGAAGTTATTTATATTCAGACTATACTTCTCATCTTTATTGTTGTTTGGTCCTGTGTATGACAGTAAACTGCATCCGGCACTAAGGCCTCTGATTAGGAGGTTGTGAGGAGCATGGAACTACCTCTTAATTGCTGTTGTTCTCAGTTTCACCCTGACCTGGGGTGGTAGCACCTGTTAAGGTCACAGCTACTGGCAAATAGTTAACCCCCAAACTGGGGTCAAAACACTATGAAAGTATAAAAATAGACTTTTGTAGAAGTATATACATAAAAATAGACTTTTATAGAAAGATATACATTTTTGAAAGAAAAAAAATTGCCATAATAAATTTTTGAAGGAAAAAATTACCAGCAATACATTTTTGAATACAAAACTAGAAGACATCTTCACTTTTCTAAAATAAAAAAAATCTCATCAAAATCTGACTAAATCAACCTTCTCACTATAACTGAACATTAAAAAAATACTTTTAAAACCCTACCTTTTTTTTTTTTTGGCATTAAATAACCCACAGAGGTTGATATGCCATTCAACAAAACTCAAACAAACAAAACAAAATTATTATTATCACAATGTTTCAGCTGTTGTTCCCTCCTGTCTTAATCAGGTGTATATCCTTCTAGGTAACCTACAGAGAATTCCAAACTGAACTTTTTATTCTATCTAGTGGGGGGGGGGGGGATTACTGTTCTTGTGTCACTGCCTATGTCTAGAGATATTATCTAGTTATTACTTCTAGTCAAGTGCCATACATGATACACACTTGGGCAATCACGTCTCAAAAGAGATATGACTGATTGGGCAGAAGATTTTCCTATAGTAGATTGACATTACTTTCTGTGGTACACTGGTTACCAACCAAGGTTCTAGAACCTAGTCTGTTCTGCTAAGGGAGAAGAGACAGCTTAATACTTTTCTCAAGGATATTTGTGCATAAATAAATGCAACGAATTCAACCGGAATTCAAACTCGGTTCTCCAATTTCTTGTTCTGAGCCAATGTCCACTGCACCACAATCAATGCACCTCCTATTTCTAGTACTGCTCAATAATGGCTTGCTTCATTTTCACCAAGTCTAAGTACACTCTGCCCGGCCCAGGATTGAACTCAATTATTATGTCAACAAAATTCATAAACTAATGCTTTAATCCATTAGTTCATCAACTTTATTCTCCAGAAATAAAATACAGTTACAATTTATTCAATTACATATCCACCATTATTTGCAATGACTTGTTGCCGCTCATCAGGCAGCTCTTTGATAACATTTGTGTTAAATGTAATGAGAAAACTTTTCTAATTTTGAATTTGGCTTTCATTAAAGAATGTTTTCCCCATGAAAGCATTTTAGAGCAATTAAAAAAAGGTAATAATTGGTTGGTGCAAGGTCAGAGAGGAATATGATATATTGGTTAGAACAGACCAACCGAGTTCCCCAATTTCTTTCCTGTATGTGGTCCTGCATGTCATGGAGAACATTATTCCTTTAACCCACTGTGTATGCTGTAGTGCAAAAACTAAGATATGTTAGTGTGCTTCAAATTTATCTTTATCTACCTCATATGATTAGTAATCAGGATGATACATTTCTCATTTGAGTTGCTTCCCAAAAATGGAAATTACTTCAAACTCAACATAACAGCGTTGTATTGTATCTTCTTGAAAAACGTTTGTTGTTACTGTCATTAAATATCATTGAACCATTGCATATGAAACATGAAAAAAAGAAAATTGTAAATCTTTTATTCTCTTGTCAAGACAAAAACAACTTGGTTGTCTTCTGAAGTATTGAATAAAATCATATTGAGAAAGGATTAAACAATTACTTTACACTAACATGGCTGGCAAAATATTCATTGAAAACTAACAACAATAATAATAATATACATCTTTTCTTCATTTACTTTGGTTATAATCATACACATTTACTGTATAGTTAGAAGTATATGATAAAATAATTTAACAAATGTCTTTTACAAGCTGTTTTACCTTGATGAAAATGTCTTTTTTTTTCTTTTCTTTTTTTTTTTTTTACAGGAACTGAGTGTATATGTGCATATACCTACAGAGGTGCACACAAGGGTTACTTAAAAAAAAAAAAATAATGCTGCTTTAAAAAGGAAATTTGCCCCCTTTTACATCCATCAGTATTTGTTATTGATGAAAATGGTAGAAATGATTAGCCAAGGATGTTTTACACTTTTTTTTTTAATTCTTTTAATTTGAGAACTTGATCTATTCATTTTTAAAATCTCCTTGTATATATTGTAGATTCTGTGAAAACAAGATTCTATTCTGATCACAAAGAAACAAATCATGTGTGTGTATTTTAATTTTTTTATAATCATTTCACCCTAAGCAAAACAGTAATGCCAATGGTGTGCAGGGGGGGGAGTACATGAGAGGAGAATGAAGAGGAACAGAATACAGGGGATATCGGAGAAAGGATATGAGAAAAATGAGAGTCAAGGAAATGAGATGGCAATTGATGTTGCATTTAAATTATTAGAAATTGTAACTATCAGTGAAGCAAGTATATGAAAGGGAATTCCACAGGTAGAAAGTGTGAGAAAAGAAGCTGAGAGAGTAGAAGTGGTGTCTACATTTGACTGTTTTTACTTTGTTGAAGTAGGTGTGAAAATATTTGTAGAAGAGACAGAGGGAAGCCACAGCTTGTTAGTGAGAAAGAGACTGGAGTTGAGCTGCCAGGTCAAGATTGATTACATTGCAGATTCTTTGGATTTTGTTGAGAATCCTGATATGAATAGCAGGGTCACCCAACTAGATATGACAGCAGTATTCAATACATGGACAGATGGTAGATTTGTATATGTACAAGATGGATTCAGATGTGAAAAACTTCCTGGACTGACAAAGTGACCTGACCTTCCTAGCAGTAGATTTAGCTATTGGTTCAATGTAGTCATTCCACTTGAGGTCATCTGAGTGAGTGAGGCCAAGGAGGCACAGTGTATTGCTTTCAGGGAGATTAGCATGATCCATGCTGATGTGGGGGTAGGAGAGATTGTCTGTGGTTGTTAAAGGATAGCAGCTTCATTTTGGGAGCATTAAAATTTACAAGCCATTTCTTACCCCAGTCCACCACAGATTATATACATATATAATCATATATATAATCTCCCAGCCCTGATGAGTGAGGGCATCATGACAATGTCCTCATGAAACTTTGAAATCTGGATGAACCTGCTCAGTTAAAGTGACAAATCCTTTGCACTAAGACTACCAATACTCTATCTCCACCTCAATATTGAACACTTTACAATAAAAAACCTGCTTACCAAAATACTTTTTATCAGTAAAACTACTGAAAAAACAGCAGTCTTGGCACCAAGCATTATTATAACTCAACACCATAGAATTGGTAAATACTAACAGACAATTCTCAGAGTGGTTGAAGAAAAACATCTGACAGTCTAATCGTAGGTGGTTTATATAACAGCCTGGGGGATTCCATTCTGCCATCCAGGCAAGTCTATTCTGTAGGCTCTGATTGGCTGATGATTCCAGTGTGGATATTGTGCTAAATAAATATCAGCACAATATATTCCACCCTCTAGTGAGTGGAAAGAGAGAGAGAGGGACATGTATTGAGTTACAACCCTGTTTATTTTTGTCTGCCAACTAGACGCTAGTTAGAAACATCCTTGCGAAGGTGAGTTTTACATTCTTAATTGTCCAAACACTATATAAAATGGGCATGTTTCATCATGGACTTTTGGACCCAGCACTGATAGATTTAAGGAGCAAGAAAAAAGTTTTAGTATAGGATTAGTAATCCAATTTTTGTAAAACAAAAGCTCACTTTACTACAGAAACGATAATGAGAGGAAAAGAAACTGCAATAGGCAACAGGAGAAAAGCAGATCGAATAAGTAGGAGTCAAAGACATCTTCACTTTGATAACAGGCTTCCTGACAACAAAAGCATGGTTTAGGGTTGGACGCTGAGAGCAAATCCAGCAGATTTAAGAAATTTGGCATAAAATGAGGAAATAGGAATTCAGAAGCAACTAACACTGCAAATGGCTTCCAATGCAGTGCCTAATAGACAAGTGGCTTTCTCTCGTCCTCATTATCTCAAGTGTCATTCAGTATGGAGAGGATTGAGTGAATGTGGGTGATCAGAGAGAGTGTATTCAATATTGAAGATAGGTCCACTGTAGATATAGATGGTGTGGACATATCAGCACTGTATAGAGACTGTTGGTTTCACACTTTGATGCAATTTTTTCACCAGACAAGAAAACGTGTTAGAAAACATGATTAGCCAGAGTAAGTGTGATGCCATTGTTATGTTCTATCAAAACTTCTTTCAATGAAGAACTTAAAATTGGTACAGTCATCCTGTCAATGATAAAACATTAGCTTAGCACAACTGGCGAGGGGTTTTGAGACAGTGCTAGGACAATACAAAATTTCAATTTTAAATTCAATTATGCTTATTTGAAAAATAACTAATTTCTTAAAATAAGAAAAAATTCTGGCCAGTAATGTTGGGCTTTTCTAAACTTATTTATAAATGGAACTTTGTGTGTGTCCATTACCTATACACTCCGAAACAGCTGAACCGATTTTCTTGAAAATTGACACAGTTGTACTATAAGCGTCTGTGAGTGTTCTTAGCTAGGTTTTGTGTCGAGGTACCCCCCGATAATTATCAATAATCGAAAAAATCCGGTTATAGAAGGAGTGGTCCGATTTTAATCAAATTTGATACACTCATAGACAAAGACATAAGGAACAATATTCAGAAGTTTCAAGGTTGCAGTTCTTACAATAGTGCAGAAAATCAATTATTTATTTTTATATATATATATATATATATATGACAAGATGTTTGTGTGTGTGTTTATCTGTCTGTATTTCCTTTATACAAATCCATAATTTTTATCCGATTCACACCAAACCTCACACAAATATTCTTTAGGCTGAATCTGAGCTCCAGGACAATGGATTAGTTTTAAAGCTTTCATTACACCCGAGCACGCCGGGCTATACTGCTTAATAAATAAAACACATACACAAATTGTTTGGTAAAATTGTTTTACTGGTTTGTAAACTGACTTTATGTTGTAAATAATACCAAATAAAAGTAGCAAATAACAGCCTTATAAGGTGGCTGCTCCTGCTGCTATTGTATTAAAGAAAGAACAAATTAAAACAAAATTGACCATTGAAAATTTTATATATATATATGAATATATATATATATATATATATATATATATATATAATTTTATTTTACAGTTAGGGTTAGGGGCTATTTTTTGTTATATCTAAATACTGAAGAACTATTTGAATGTTAATGACTCTTCTCAAAACTAAAGAAAACAACAAAATATTCCTTGTTTGCAGGGATCTTCAGATCTTATCTAGGAATGTGATCCATTTATTCCCATTTAGCCAACTATTTATTTTTATACAGGTTCTTTACATATCTTCTTTAAATATGTTTTGTGGGTAACATGGTGATATATCTTAATACTCAAAATCCTATATTGCCCAACCAAAATTTCTAATCCCACACTATTTTCTGTTCAGTTCCTCTTTGCCCACCCAACAGTTGAAATTGTCCATTTATGGCCAATACCTCATGGATTAATTCTCAAAGATCTTACTGTCTCATTGTCAAATGACAACTTCTTTTATAGATTTTCATGATCTTTAAGATTCTTTTATTGAATGCAATTTCATATTCTGTCATCTCATGGCTAAAAGCTTTGGAGGTACAGACTAGGATCTGTTTAAAAATGACTCGTGGATAGCTTGGTAATGTGTTGATGCAAATCTTGGTTCTATTTTTCTGGATACAGAAATCAGAAGTGACATAAGGAAGCCAAGTTCTTTAAAACTTAATAACCTCTTTTTTGATATTATCCCTATACCTGCCATTAAAAAGACCAGAGAATAAGCAGATATTTGTATATCTTAAAATCTATTCAGGATGTTTACAATGCACCTAATGATCATCTAAGCATGAAATTGGCAGTTAGGCCTATAATTCTTTTCTTATTTATTTTTTTACTATTAAAGGCTCAGTAACTCTGTCCTGACATTTGAGTGGTGTTTTTAAAACTGATATTTACGGGATAGTAAATCTTTTGTTATCATGAATAACATGACAGTGTATGTGTGCATTATATATAATGGTTTGTTTGAACATTATTTTTGATTGACACTCGTATTTAAGTAGATATTCTGTTTACAATCAAACAGTATTATATATTTATTTCTACCGGCCTGATTATTTATGGTAAATTTTTGTTACAAAAATGTGTGTCATTCAGTAGGATTCAAACCTGCAACCCCTATCCACATAGGGGAAGCCACTAAGTGATCTGGCACGTCTTAGACCTCTTGACTAGGAATGATGATCAGTCTAAAAGAAGTCAAATTAAGCCTATAACACAATTTTCGAATTCATCAGAATAATCGTATCTGCTCTGAAATATATCGTAATTTCAACAAATGTAAGCATGTTAGAAGATTGAAACTGGTTATAAACAACCGACAATTTGAAATGATTTGTTTGAAACAAATCATTTCAAATTGTCAGTTGTTTATAACCAATTTTGTTAATCTCCGTTAATTTCTGTTATATATGCTCTACAATTTTTTTTTTTGTATTAAGCACTTTTTTAAAAAAAAATAAATGCCAGAGAACTCAGAATCCTAAAACCGTTGGTTCTCTTCACCTGGAGATATATCTCTCTCTCTCTCATCTATATATATATATATATATATATATATATATATAAAGGGGGTTGACAAAATAATGGAGACACCTAGTACTATAAAATAATTTGGAAAATTTGATTAAATTGACAAAAGCTTGTTTATTTTTTCCTTGATTTAATATTAGTAGTATTAGTAGTACTTCAATTTTTGCTAAAATTTGTTCTATTGGGTAGGGGTTTTTTTTTTTTTTTGTTCCAAATATTATTTAAATAAGGTTATTAAAATCAACTGTCAAGACTATTTAAAACTTTTAAGTAATCAACTTCTTCCTACAGTTCAGGAACTGTTTCCATGTGGGGGGGGGGGCATCTTTCAGGATGATAATGCACCCAGTCATACTGCTAAAGTTGTAGCTGAATGGCGTGAGACATATTCCAGTGAATTATAACATCTTATCTAGCCACAACAGTCTCCAAATCTCAGCATCAATGAGCATTTATGCTTCATTTTTAGAAAAACAAGTCCAAAGACAAAATCAATATGGAGTAGGACTGCCTTTGGCAGTAATTACAGCTTGAGTTGTGTGCGTGATCTACTCTTACAAAGCTAGAATTGTTTCCAGAGAAATTTTTATCTATTCTTCAGCTAAAACAGTCTCCAATTCTTTCAATGATGTGGTGGGGGATATTTTATTACACATCTGTCATCAATAGACTCTTATGAGTGCACAGGGTCACCTCATCAGTGATATTATGCTTTGGGATCATGACAAGTTTTGGGTCTTGTTCACCCAAGAGACTCTACTGGAACAATGCTATTCCAGCAGGCTATCTTATAATTTTCGTAAATATATCTGTTAAAATGAGAAGTCAGTGTTATTTTCATTTTTGTATGATTTAGACAGCAATTCATCCATTGCACCCTGTTTGTGTGTGTGTAATACATATAGTCATCCGCAGACAGATCTGTTTTTGCTGTATCACAGCTGATCAGTATGGTTAAACTCTGATTGCTTTTAACCCAGGATTAAAACCCAACCAAATTGGTGTAAGTTGGCAATTCTACCTCCGGGCTATAGGCGCTTGGTAGAAGGCAGACCTTTTAGCATGTATATTATCATTATACATGATGTTCTTTATTTGTAAATGAGTTATTACACGCCTTAGGTTTCTATCATGTGGTGTCTTCAGGCAATTTGCAAGAACAAATCGCCTGAAGACACCACATGGTAGAAACCTAGGTTGTGTAATAACTCGTTTACAAATGAAGAATATTCAAGTTCTACAATATAATTGTATTGGACATTTTTTAATACAAATGTGCACTGGTCTAATTTATTATGACCAAAAGCTAAGTAATTAAACAATCAAAATATATATATATATATATATATTCCTTTTATTTTTTTTAATGATTTACTTTTATTTGGTAATATTTTTTTTAATGCATCTATTTTTGAATGTTCCCTATTTTCTGCATTCCTGCTTGTGGTATTGATTTCTCTTAATGTTTCTCTCTTTCTGTGTCAATATTTGTTTCTGTTTGAACTTTATCCGCCTCTTCAGATCTGATCACTTGAAAGTCTATTGATCTCCTGTACTGTGAGGCAATTCTGCATCTTTGGGCTGCAGTATGTGTCATCTGTAGCATTCTGTTAGTTCCTTCCATTTCTCACTTATTGCTTCCAGCTGCTTTCTGGAGAGATTTTTTTAAAAGTAATAGACAGTGGGCTGGCAGTGGAGATGATAAGAGTGCAGGAAGGAAAAGAACTTGGTCGTTAGAAAAAAATTTTTTTTCAATATTGTCATGACCTTTTCTTTTTCTTTTCCCTCTCTCTTTCTAATGCCATAGCACTTTTTTTTTTATTTTAAAGAAAGATTCACTGAGCTTCTTTTAAGTAAACTTTTTAAAATTCTATGAATGGATTTCTGTTGAAGAAACCTGATTAATTTTTTTTTTTTTTTTTTTTTTTTTTTTTTAATTGATTTTTCTGTTCTGAAGAATTATATTCTTAAAATCATGGGGCAAAAGAACTTTTTTTTTTTTATCTTTGTTTTGTAATATTAACTCTCTTTACCTGTCTGTACTTCTATTGTATACAACCAGACTGATTGCCATTTACATCCTAGGTGAGTTACAATATAACAAATTACTATTGCTTAAATTTTTCTGTGTGAACTTAACAAAGTTGCCTTTTTTTAATTTCATCAAATATATCTTATCTGAGTTGAGGATGAGATGTCTAAATTTTTCTTTCAGGCTGCAACTTCCTTCCAAGAAAAAAAATTCTCATTGCAATGTTTGTTTTTAATGCATATTTATATGCTTTCGTAGATTTTATTTTTTCTACACACTTTCCTGGGATTAAAAAAAATTATGAAAATTTTCAATTATTTTATTTTCATAAAGAAGTTACATTGTTACTTATCCATTGGATTATTATACAGTATCAAAATACTACATTCATCACGAGGCTGTTATTCTTTTTTTTTTTTTTTTTTTTTTGCCCAGGCAAAAATAATTTTTAATCTATAAGTTGAGTGTATATAAAGCATTTACAATAGGTTAGTAGATGGAATATTACCACACTTGGCCTTTCGTGCTTTTCTCTATTCAGTCAGTTAAGTGCCATACGTGATACACGCTTGGGTGATCATGTCTCGAAAGAGATATGACTGACTGGGCAGAAGATTATCCAGCAGTAGGTTGCCATGACTTTCTGCGGTAGACTGGTTGCCGACCAAGGCTATAGAACCCAATCTGTCCTGTTATTTAACCAATAACTGGAAGGAATAGACGGATTAATACCTTTCCCAAGGGTATTTGTGCGTAAGTGAATGCAATGAATTCGGCTGGAATTCGAACTCGGCTCCCCGATGTCTCGTTCCGAGCCGATATACTCGAGTCAAATTTGCAAATTGTTCACAAAATAGACTTGTCTATTTTTAATGTGCAGTTAATTTTGAAGAGTAATTTACTCTATAATCTTTTTACTTTTTGGCTGATTACTTTTCTAGCCTTCACACAAATATAATCAAGAAAATCTTGAATAATGTTTGTAAATAAACAAAAACACTGTATTAAAATATATTGTTTTCAGCTTAATTGTGAAAACATTAAAGAGATGTATTTTTTTTTTTTTTGTGGAAGGAGATTCTATAATTCCACAGCTTGACATATTAAGTTTATTCTGTATAATTCTTGCTCAAATTGCAATGACAAGGAAATAGATACTTGAAAAATAAATATATATTGTGTAAAACATTTAACTTTTTGATAATTAGGCTACAGACTTATTGGGTCCTGGGCATGACGGTAAACTGCATCTGGCAGCAAAGCCTCTGATCAGGAGGTTGTGAGGCGCATGAAACCACCTCTTAATTGCTGCTGTTCTCAGGTCCACCCTGACCCAGAGTGGTAGCACCTGTTATGGGCAAGTAGTTAGCCCCCCAAATTGGGGCCAAAACACTATGAAAGTATAAAAATTACCAACAATACATTTTTGAAGAAAAAATTATTACCATAACACATTTTTTAAGGAAAAAAATTATTCTCAGCAAAATATTTTTGAATACAAAACTAGAACACATTTTCAGTTTTCTAAAATAAAAAAAAGAATAAAAACAAAAACATTTTCATTAAAATCTGACTAAATCAACCTTCTCACTATAAGTGAACATTAAAAAAAAATACCTTAAAACCCCACCATTTTGGCATTAAACAACCCACAGTGGTTGATTTGCTGTTAAACAAAACTCAAACTCACTTATTGCGGTACCTTAAGTACAAAACTAGTCAATTTTAGAGACCTAGTTTTTTATACATCCCAATTTTAGAAGAAAATTCTGTCAAAAATTTCTGTTAGCTGGTGGCTGAATTTGTACATTTACTATATACTAATGATATAGATATCTGTGGTTTCTACACCAATTATTAATTTGTGTGTGTGTATGTTTGTGTATATATATATCTTATAAATTATGTTTTAGAACATGTACATAATTTCTTCTATATATGTCCTCTTCCCTACAATCATATGGTTGGTTCAGTGTTTGGATTTAAACACCTCTTGGGGGGGGCGGATAAAGGTTTGGAATCATTCTCTGTTTATATTAGGTTCCTTGGTTGTTGTCATGGGGAGTTGGTTGGGGTTATTGGTAATTAAGTGAATGTCTAGTTTTTTTGACTTTTGAGGAATTTGGTGTGTAAGTGTGAAATTGTTGATTAATGGTATTATCTGTTGGAATGTATGTTTTATCTTTTTATCTGTTGGGTATATCTTTGGGTTAGGATTTCTAAGGGGGCTGTTGAGTGGTCATTTTTATGGTTGGCTATGTTTAATTGGTTGATGTCTGCTGTTAGTGGACCTAATTCATGTATTTACTTTGATCCTGTGTCTAGGTTTTCATAGACATGATAGGGGTGGGGTGTTTTCTTTCCAATTTAAATTTTTCTGGTATGGAAAATTTTTTATTTTATAGGGTTCTTTTTTAAAAAGAAAAACACACACACACACATATATATATATATATATATATATATATATATATCTTCTTTTTGAAATTTACTGGAGGTAAGGTTGATAAAACCAGAAAATTAATCCATAGAATCTTTAAATCCTTTGGCCTTAATGCAGTAATTAACCACAATATCAAGCAAGTAGACATAACATTAGACCTAGTATGGAACACTTTCCAACCTTACATGAAAAACAACGCTACCCCTCCAAAAAAAAATATATATATAAATACCCCTCTTCTCTTTCTTCCTTTTCCTCCCCAAACTTTTCTTTTTTTTTTCCTTTCTCCTCTTTTTTTCCTTTTCCCTTTTCTCTCCTCTTTTTTTTTATATATTCAAGTTTGGAGTATAATTGTATTTAGGCAAAGTTATTTCAAGAAATCTAAATTTGTATTTTTTGGGAAGGAAATGCAAATTAGCATTTTATCAGTTTTTGTATAAAGTTGTATGTTTAATCTTAATTTTAAGTTTAGAGGGTCAGTTTTTTCTTGTAATTTTTTTTTATATCTTTTTTCTATAAATTATCGTTTGGAATCTTATTTCTTTTAATTTTTTATATATTTTTTATTTATTTAGATATTTTTGCGAGCATTCGATCTTATTTTAAGGATTTATGACATCGATTTTTCTGTAGCATTTTTTATCTTATAATAATAAAGATATTTATTCAAATTCCCAGTATTTTATTTTTTTCTTGGGGTGATTGTAGGATTAGATCTTACGTGTGCTTACAGTTTATTTTTGTGTATGATATAATTATTCTGAAGTAGTATATTTAATCTTGATTTTGAATATATGAATTTTGATTCTTTTTCAAGTTTGGGAGCCATTTATTTAATTTTGATTTTTCTCGTACGGAATATTTTTGTATTTAAGTAAGGTTATTGTGTTAAGATTATTGGTGTAGGCTTTAGTGATAGGCCTTCCTTTTGGATCGATTTTTTTCTATAGCATTTTTTATCTTTTATAATGAGGATATCAATCAAACTCTTTGTATTTCTTAGTATGATTGTAGGGTTAAGTCCCTAATGTGCTTGCAGTTTACTGTGGTTTCGTGTCTCTGATTTAAGAGCTTGTTACTATTTATATATTTAAGGATCTCTATTTTTTCTTGAAGGCAAAGAAAGCATGGTTCTTTTATAGATTTTGCTGTTCTTGCTTTTTTGAGAATTTTCCATTTGACCTTAGGTGTTTTATTTTCGTTTTTTAATTTCCAAAAGTGTTTGGAGAGAGATGTCATGTTTTGTTTTTCTTTGTTATTGAAGGATGAGAGGTGATTGTAAAAGCACTTTTTAAATACGTTCATGGTATTCCCAATATATATTTTTTCATCTTTAGGATTTTCTAAGGATGAAATCAAATATATCAGAGATTTCGTCAGACATTTATTGGCCATGGGGCATTGGTTGGGGTTTCTACAGTTACAGAGGTTGTTGTCATGGGACGGACTTGTATTAGTGTTGGATTTATTTTTGCTGTGCATTTTTAATATTTTTGTGTTATGCATTTTGATTATTTTTTCTAGATTATTAGAATAGCTATAGCTTAATTTTATGGTATTTTTATTAAAGATTTTGCTTAGAGGATTATTTTTGGGAAAGCGCTTCTCTATTAAGAAATTTATGTCCCAGCTTGAAATTAACTGATTGGTTGAATGGAGGGTTATACCATATTATTTTCCTGCTTCTATTTCTGCTTTTTCGACTTTTGAATTTTTCCACAAAACTGATTTTTGATGATTTATACCCGCTTTCATTAAGAATTCTATTATAAATTACCCTGTGCTTATCAAATATCTCTTTGTTGGATGAGTGTGTGTTAATGCGACGTTCAACTGATGATGGGATGTGCTTAATAATGGATGGTGGGTGATTAGAGTTGGGGTTTATATATATTGGGTTAGCGTTGTTTTTCATGTAAGGTTGGAAAGTGTTCGATACTAGGTCTAATGTTATGTCTAGGAAGTCTACTTGCTTGATATTGTGGTTAATTACTACGTTAAGGCCAAAGGATTTAAAGACTGTATGGATTAATTTTCTGGTTTTATCAACCTTACCTCCAGTAGATTTAAAAAAGAAGATATAAAAAAATTAAAAGAAAAAACCGACTCTCTAAACTTAAAATTAAGATTAACATACAATTTTATACAAAAAACTGATAAAACGCTAATTTGCATTTACTTCCCAAAAAATACAAATTTAGATTTCTTGAAATAACTTCACCTAAATACAATTATACTTCAAACTTGAATATATAAAAAAAGGAAGAAAAGGGAAAAAGGAGAAAAAGAGAAAGGAAAAAAAGAAGAGAAAGAGGAGAAAAAGGGAAAAGAAGGAAGAAAGAGGAGAAGAGGGGTGTATATATATATATATATATATGTATGTTTGACTGATGCTTAATTAGATTTCATTTAAGTATACATAAAGACCTACTAAATGCCATCCTTGATAATGGCTAAAAGTACAGCCAAAAGTGCTTGGACATATAAAACATTCAAACAATTTCGATATAATTCATGTCCAGAAAAGAAAAAAAAATAAGAACACAAGAAAAATCGAATGGAAAAATTAACTGCAGTACCTCGTCAGTCATTTTTAATGAAAATTGAGTGTGTGTGTAAAAATATATATATATATTAGTTTATTATTATTAATATAATAACATACTGCAACTTTATAGCTGTTCAGTTGCAGTATGCTATTATTATTATTATAATAATAATAACTATACATCTATGCTCTACTTTTGTATTGAGCACTTTAAATATCTAATTATGGAATGTACTTCCATTAGTATTGGCCACTTATATATGTAAGAAAATGGATTAAATCCAACATTTTCAATCTATTTTATTTTTATTGGATACTCATATTTGAGTAGATGTTCTTTATTTTTTTTTTTTTTTTTTTTGTTAAACACTGTTTATTCATTTATATCTACTAATGTGAATATTCAAGTAATCATCTTAGAAAAAATGCATCCTCTGGCAGGATTCAAACCTCTGTCCCCTTAGGGAAATTGTCATTAGATCTGACATGTCTTAGACCACTCGGCCATGTGAGATCTCTTGATCAAACAAAGCTTGAATAGTGTTTTTGAACATACAATTCTCCCAATTCTTGAAATATACATATCTTCTCTGTTTAGTACCCTAATGTAAACAAAGGCAATTTTTTAGGAAATGGATTAAATCGGACATAATTTTAATTTATTTCTTTAAACATTACTTTTAATGGTTACTCATATTTGATTAGACTGTTTAATAATAAAAACAAAGCATCTACTTAAGTTCTGTCTTCTATGAAGTTCATAATATGCACATGATGATTGCATAGTGCATGAAACTCTGAGTTGTGCTGAAAATGTAGGATAATATATATATATATATATATATATACTTGATAGCTCTGTTATATTACATTGATCACTGTTTAATTAACACCAGCAAAATATTTGTTTGTACGTGTTTTTATGGATATTAATTGATAGTCAGATATATATATCCCAGTTATCTTAAGAAAACAAATTCCATCAACCTGATTATATATCTGAGTATCTTGGTGATTGATATTCTGAAATTAAAAAAAAAAATTCAGTCATTATTATTTGAATATCATTGGATTTTGCAATTTAGATTATTAGCTGTTTCCTTATAAAGAAACAATCGGTGTTCATTGAACAAGCAGCCATTGCTACTTTCAGTTGAAATTTATAAAGTCTTTCTTTTAAAACAATTTCTCAGGAAAATAGGTTTCTCAAACCCAGGACCTGTTGTTCTTTTCAGTAATGACCATTGCTTTTATGGTAGGGAATATTTTGTTAGTTTTTACATGTTGTCATCATAGTTAAATTTAATCTTTTTAATGAATTTATAGTTTAGATTTATTTAAAAAGCACCATTTTTTTTTTTTTTTTTTTTTTTTTATATATATATTTTCATGCAAAAATTATTTTCATGTCTGTCAGAGTTCTGGTGATTGTAAATGTAAAATTTCTCTAAAATAATTTTGCTCACTTGGTTACACATTTTTTCTTAATCAGACATTTTTTTTCTCTTATATTAACAAAGAAATATCTTTGTGTGCATTGCTGAAATAACTCTTATGTCTCCCAAGTGCTCTCTTTTTCTTTTCTTTTTTTTTTTCTCTCCATCTCCAAAGACTGAGAAAAGTTTTAGAATTCCAGTTTGGAAAGTTTTGTAATTTCAAACACTGTCTACTTGCTGCTGCTATCAATGTTTTTTAAGTTGTAGGGTAAATGTTAAACTGAATAAATTGTTGGCTGTACCCCAGACGATATTTGGTGAGAGATTCGAAGGTGGAACTGAAAGGTTATAGAGTGGGTAACAGTTTGAGGTTTTAGGGGGGGGAGGGAAATAGGTAAAAAAAAAATGTTGCCTTGAAGAATAAAAAAAGTATTGCAAGCATGACAGAACAAAAGTAGTTGACAATTTCAAGATGTCTGGAGTTACAGTTCATGTCCAGGGGTTAAATTGCTGCTACTCCTTCAGTGGATTTCTTGTATGGTTGTAAGCTTTGTCTTCAAAACTTGTAGCGAATTAAACTTGATACTTGCTCAGTTAAATTATCCTATTTGTTTTTCTTTTTTCTTTTAACTGAAAAAAAAAGGTGATAATGGGAGTTAAAATACTTTTTTAAAATACGGATTATTTAACTGTTTAAAAAATGCTTCAGTATGTTGGAGAAGAGGATGATGCAGTGAAACTAAACTTTTCAAAAAGATAATGAAGTTTTTCATAATTATCAAAATATTAGTTTCACTTATAAGTAATTTTGTAGCGTAGAGAGATGGTTAATGTTTCTTTGATTCAGCCTTGTGTTAGACATAACTGAACTCCCTACAGCTTACAAGTTTTATGCAGAATTATCATCAGAAGGTTGGTTGTCAGCAGGTTTGAATATACAGAATTGTGTGGAATAGTGTAAGAATAAAATATACACTTTGCATTTTAAAATAGGAATTTATTAAAGGAGGAATAACAAGAATTTGTAGAAATTAATGTTCATTGAGAAAGTTAAGAATATCAAGAGTCCATGCAAAATGTCGTAGTAGTAATTGTTGAAAGAGATAAGGAGAAAGAGGACATTAATCGAGTCTCTTGAAGTTGAAGTTACATTTTTAGATGTTTCTTCTTGAGGCTCCCATCTAACTCTCTGCCTGGCTGACGCTGATGAAGTCCTTTTATTGTAATCTAGATTTTTTTTTGCACTTACTTTTTAGTCTTGCAAGTTGCTCCCATTCCATTCCAGAAATCATTTTGACACCTACTTGTGAATTCTGGGTTGATTTTTCTTTAAACAAGTGGTTAATCCTTTTTCTATTTGAGCAAAACGTCATCATGAATTTTTGTAAAAGTGAAGAAGAGAGTTGATTTTAATTCTTATCCTTACAATTTCAGTTTTTGAGGACCAATTGTAATGATAGCTGCATTATCCTAACTATTAATCACACTTGGCAGTTACAAATAAAATTGGAGTACACTAACATAACTTAGTATTTGCATAGCAGTGGCAGCATACATGGAGGATTAAAGGTAAAATGTCATTCTCTTCTATGACAGTGCAACATTGTATATAAAGCAAGAATAACACAGGAAAAATTTTGGAACACATTTGATCTGTTCTATCTATCCCACCTGGACATCTCAACATGGTGTACTGGTTAGCAAGCTTGTCTCACTAGAATCATTACAATTGAGTAGTGAGTTTGATCCTCACTGGGTGCCACATACTTTTAGCCTTGTGCCACTTCTAAGCAGCGCTTAAAAAATGACCACTTCCCACCTGACATATTTACCTGACCTTGCACTGATTATAACTTTTCTCCAATTCCTGCAAAAGTCTTTGATAGGATAAAAAGTTCTCTAATGAATATCCGGTTTAAAAGTTTGTTGAAAAAAATGTTCGCATCCAAGCCTGCAGAAATTTACTCAAAAAGGTATCAAAAAGCTGCCTGGTAAATAGTAACAAATCCTTGCAAATAATGGTGAATATATAATTGAATGAAATATAACTGTTTCATATTTTTCCTAAAGAATAAATTTCATAAATAAAAAGAAAGTATTTATAACTGAACCAAATAGTACTACCATATTTTTTTCATAACCTATGAGGTCGTCCAAGCATAACAAAACTAGCCTACCTAGGGCAATATCTTCTTAGTCATCTACCAAGCATTCTTTTCGACTACTTTACATATTTATTCCACCAATACTTAACTACTTTTTAAAACAGTCCACTTTTGCTGCTGTCATCATACTTTTTTAACTTTGAGAAAAGCCAGAAATTATAGGAATTTTGTTCCTCAGTTGCATGGGCTGTTAATCTGAATTTTTTTTGGAGAGAGAAATGTTGATATTATTTGTGCTTGTAAAATATATAATTAATGAATTTATTTTTAATCTGTTATGGCTATTCATTAAAATAAATTTTTAAGTAAATAGATTCAACTACCATCTGGTTCTTTTGAACATGAGTAGATGTTTATCCCTTGTTTTCTGTTTAGGATTGGGTTTCCAGTTACTTCCAAATTCTACTTTAACTCTATACTTCTAACATCTCCACCTAAAATCTGAACACCTGATTTTGTTTAACATGACTGACATTTGATCACATGATTTTGCTTCACATATTTATGATATTTGAATACGTGGTTTGGCAGGTTTCTTCTAAAGTCTTTCCTCTTTACTACCAGTAGATCCATGCATCTTAGTGGCATAATCACCTTGCTTAGGGTGTATAGATTAAAAAAATTAAAAAAACAAAAACAAATGTCAGATTAAAAATAAACCCATTAATTCTTTAAACATAGCTATATTTACATTTTGGATATGAAACTAAGCAGATAGGGGCTTTCGAGAACAACTGAGGTAGTGTACGTTCTTCAAAAGGGGCAGATAGAACTTTGTTGGATTTTGATGCTTTCTGTGGCTGAGTGATCTAAAGCACACTGTATATAACAGTGGTTCCTACTACGGAGGAGGATGTAGGTTCAAACCCTGCCAGAGAGCACACCCAGTTGTGCAGACCAATAGACATAAAGAACGCTTTTTAAAAATAACAAAAAAACAGGGTATCTATTTGAAATCAATAAAAATAAAATCTACAAAATCCACAAAAAATAATGTTTGAAGTAATAAAAAAATATATAAAAGGAGTTAATGTTTTTTTTTTCATTGGACAAAGTGGGGTAGTTTCAAACTCTGCTGGAAAGCACTTTAAAGCAATCAAATGCACAGCCCATTAGATATAATTCTCACTGTTAAAAAAAAAAAAGTACGAAACAAATACTGATATCCACAAAATAATGTTTGGAGTAGTAAGAAATAAATATATATGCAATCAATGTTATCGGCTCAATCGTGCAAGAATTTATCAACTTAGTTATCAACGCCATCATCATAAAGGAAGCGGTCAGAAAAAAAAAAAGTCTGACCAAATGATAATTTTTTTTTTAGGTTGACAACTATTTGATATCCTCTCATTAATGTGTAGATTCAAGGTTTAATCAGAATATACTGTGTGATGTTTTTGCTCTCAACTTTTTTTATATTGTAACTTTTTTTGGCACATGAGAAGACAGCTGATAGGTGTCATCATGATTCTAGGTAACCAGACTCTATTTTTTTCAGTGTAATTCTTTCTTTGTACTGGTGTTAGTACACGTGCGTTTGGGTTAGGATCAGCTTTGAAATATTCTTAAAAGTAAGTTATAATTTTGCTTTGATTTTATTTTGTTTTATTTTTTGTGGCTAATTTTAAAATAGTTTCATGGTTATTCAAGCGAGTGTTTATCTTTTTTCAAAGAAATTTCTTTGACCGGACTTTAACTAGGTTAAAACTTAGTTAACTCGCCACCAATACCTTTTTTTTCTTTCTTCTTCTTCAATTGGAGTAGATAGTCTAAACTATCACCCGGTTCACACTCCACCCACGTCAATTGAACAGGTGTAGAGGCTCATCCCTTGTTCCCTGTTTAGGATGTCATTTCCGGTTTTCTCTTTTTTCTTCTTTTTTTTTTTTTTTTTTTCAATTGGAGGAGATAGACTAAACTATTGCCCGGTTTACACTCCACCCACGTCTATTGAACAGGTGAAGAGGCTCATCCCTTGTTCCCTGTTTAGGATGTGGTTTCTGGTTTTCTCTCTTCTAATCTTTTCACTCTTATGTAACCCTGGCACATCAATGGCCTTACCGCCTTGCTCGGGGTGATATGATTAAAAAAAAAAAATTATTTGACTATGTGCATTTATTGTACAAAATTGATTATGTATAATTCTCTAATTGACTCTCCAATTCCTCAGTCTGAGCTTCAATCTAATATGCCACCATTCTTCCACTATATATATATATATATATATATAAACTTATTTATAAATGGAACTTTGTGTGTGTGTCTGTTACCTATAGACTCCAAAACGGCTGAACTAATTTTCTTGAAAATTTACACAGTTGTACTGTAAGTGTCTGCAAGTGTCCTTCATCAGAAACAAATGATTTTAAAATTTGAATTAGTAACATATTTCGCGAGAGCGTCAGTGAAGAGTTTGTTTACATAACGTGATGCGTTTGTGGAGAGAGTTTTTGTTTTTACATCAAGTGACGTTGAAAGCGACTGATTTTTTTTTTAAAATTATGTTTGTAAACATAAACCTATCTTTAATAATGCTTGTAAATTTGTTTTAGATAAAAAAAATTTTTAATTGTATCTAAAAATGTTTAGTTATTGAAGTATTTGTAAAGATTCAAAGCACCTAAGTCCCTAAGTCTCAAACGCGTCACCTTATGTAAACAAACTCTTCACTGACGCTCTCACGAAATACATTAATTCAAATTTTAAAATCATTTGTTTCTGATGAAGGACCGAGGGCTGTCTGAAATATAAAATATAATAGTAGAAACAAACAAATACTGTCAAAAAGACACATTTTCAAACTCAAAACGTTTAAATATTCTTTCCTATATATATATATATATATATATATATATAAAAGGCAAGATGTTTGTGTGTGTCTGTTTATCTGTCTGTATGTCCTTTATACAAATCCACAATTCTAGTGCTTTTTAGTCTTTTGTGCCAATGTCCAAAGAGTCTGAGCTGAGCTCTAGGACCCATAGATTAGTTTTAAAGCTTTCATTACATCTGAGCAACGCCAGGCTATACTGCTAGTGTGTGTATGTATGTATGTATGTATATATATATATATATATATATATATATATATCATCTCATATAAAAAAAAATTATTTTTAAATTTTGAAACTTTCAGCATCTAACATTCATGCACGTGTAGTCAAGGCACAAAGTAAACAAACCCAGTCTGATGAAGTCCTCATGGAGGAAAAACATTGCAAAAATTTTTCAAAAATTTGTCATACATCTTTTCTTTCAAAACAAAATGTATAACACAAAAACTTCCTCCTCTCACAGCCATGCACCACTAGCTTAGGGACTGAAACCAAATCAGTCGAGTTTCGATCCCAACTGGAAGCAAGTGGATGTCTAACCATACTGATGAGCTGTGATACAGCAAAACAGGCTTGTATATAGATGACTATAATATCTCTCTCTCTCTCTATATATATATATATCTATATCTATATATATATATATATATAAGGCACGGGTAGAAGTGCTCAGTATCTGGGGATAGTGTAAAAATGGGCTCTGAAGTCAACACCAAGTGACTGTTTCATCTTTGAATGCACTATTCAAATCATTAATCCTGGTC
The DNA here is from genome assembly GCA_037127315.1 of Ascarosepion bandense. Classification (NCBI taxonomy): domain Eukaryota; kingdom Metazoa; phylum Mollusca; class Cephalopoda; order Sepiida; family Sepiidae; genus Ascarosepion; species Ascarosepion bandense. Next base: position 915,932 of record JBBBDQ010002478.1, on the reverse strand, counting down.
GGAAGATTACATTCAAGCATGAAACAGACATTCCCTGCTCTGTGCTGGCATGAGATTTTCATTTCATTTCATTTCCAATAGTTATTCAGTATAAAAACCTCTTTACTTTTAAACTTCAATAAAAGAAAATGTCTCTTTTGTTATTTAGTACAAAATGTTCAAGTTTATACATGATAAGTAACACTTGTAGATAAATGAAAAATTTAAGAGAATTTTAGATGAAAGATTTACTGATATCTATATTAATGAACAAGACTTCAGGTTAGAATTTATATTTTAAAAGTATTTAGGTACTTCTAATCAAGAGAAAGGGATTATAAAGTGAAGTCTGAATATATCTATATTATGAAACATCAGCCATATTGAAAAAAAATATGCCTTGAAAATTTAGTGACTATTTTCATTGATTGGGATTGTTTTATTTTCTTAAAAATTCTGTTCATGTGTTAAGTTTTTTAGATGTTTTAGTTTATGTAATGTGTTTTTTTTTATAGCAAATTATGTTCTAGATATATAAGCAAAAGTTTTCTTATCCTCTGACAACAATTGCTGAAGACAGATCATGTATTTTACTCCTATCGTTGAGAGAGTTGTTTTTTTTATATGATCCTAGCTTCTAGCAACATCACAAGGACAAATGGCTAATGACTAATATTTAGAGAAAATAGGACAAGGAAGTAGAGGTTTGACACCTTGGGAAATCACTACTTGAAATTATAGGCTTGAACACTCACTAGAAGTGTTATTTCCTCAACTGTACCCAAAAGCATGAAAATAAATGAAAAAAAAAATTGTAAAGTTAATTCATCTGACTTTATTTTGAAATAGTTACTTTAAGTAATAAAAATACTAAATGGAGAATTACTTAAATTTCTATTGAAATTTAACTATTTTTAGTGCAATAGATTAAATTTGGTTCCAAAAATTAATCTAAAATATCCTTTAAATCTTTCTGTTTTTACTTTGGTTTTTATGTTTGTTGGTTGATTTTGTTTAGTGGCATATCAACTTCTATGGGTTATTTAATGCTGAAATCTAAATATTTTGTACATAATTTTATACTTCTTGAGTAAAGGTATGCTTTTTCAGATACACAGTTTGTAAATAATAAAATGTATTATTGGTAATTTTACTATAAAAGTATTTTTATATATTTTTTAGTGTTGCAATGATTGTTTTTTTTTCCTATAAAAATGTATTGCTGGTCATTTTATGATAAAAATTTACTGTTGAAATAAGTTCTGCTGTATTTCCAACCTTATTTTCATATCAATTTTGGATATTGATGTTACTTCAAGAATTTTCATCTATGTCATTCAATCTAATTTTAGTTTTCTGTGTCACCTCTAATGATTTGACTTCAATGTTAATTGTTCATCATGAGTACATCCAGATTATTTTTAATTTTCATGAAATGCAGGCATTATATATTTGTTACATTATGTGAAATTAAAAAAATTTTTTTTTTTATTAAACTTTAATTCCAGTTAGCTCTTGCTATGTATTCTCTCTTAAAACAGTGCCTTATTATTTTTCTTTTTTTTGCAATAATTATATCATCAAGTAGTGAAGAATATTATAACAATGACCATTGTGCATTTTTTATATATATATATATATATATATTCCCTCTTGTCACACCCATTGGGGAAAACCTGTGAAAAAACAACTAATCCTCTCAAATATTTTGTGTTCATTTTTGACGGCAGGAGTACATTTGTGTGTGTGTGTATACATTGAATTTAAATTGTTTTTCTTTTAATAAAATTTAAGCTTTCTTTTCTAATTTTTTCTTTTCTTTTTTTTTTTTTTTTCAGAAAATTAAATGTAAATGAATTTGTCAACTTGAAATCTGCATTTTTTTTTTTTTTTTTTTACAAAATTGTATTAATTTTCATAGAACCTAGTAATGTCAAGTACAAATTTTACAGACTAAACTGAAAATAGATTTGAAAATAAGTACAAAAGGAAAAAATCAAATATTTGATCTTTTAAGGAAAGAATGAGTTAGAATTAAATGCATCTTTTTTTGTGGAACCTACTTGAAGCATTATTTTTCTTTTTTCCTTTTATTAATCAAGTAACATTTCTCATTGTTTTTTTTTTTTGTTTGTTTGTTTGTTTTTAAACCACAATTCCTTTGGCTCACTCACTTAACAATTTGTGTCTCTTCGAACCAGAACTGAGAACCAAACTATGTCTAATACTTTAAGCTCTGATTTATTTCTTTTGTTGATCTGATGCTGATTTTGTTGCTACAAAGACACTTTTGTAATGATTTCCATTTCAACTTTTCATAAGTTTAAGTATTTTCATGTCAAATGTGATTTTTTTTTGTTATACTGACATTTTTATATTTTTTTTTATAAAATCATATAAAAGCTAATGTCATTTTGTTTTAATATATTAAAACCAAGAAAAAGCACAAGTGAGCCATTGTGATTTGAACCTTTAATCTCGATCTAAGCAACTAAGCACCATATGTAATATTTGTTACTGTTGAAGCATTCAGGTAAAATTAGATTTGAATATTATCAGGAAATAAAAGTGTGCATGAATTTATTGGGAAATTGTATGACAAAGTGGAAAAAGTTTACTTATGATCATTTGATCCTTCAGAACTTAATCGGACTATCACTACATATGTGCACCAGAAAAGAGTGCTGAAAGTTTTAGAATTTTTAAAAATTTTTATCTAGCTAAATTCATTCAGTCATATATTGTTATCTCATATCATCAACATAGAAAACCACCAGACTATTAAAGAATATAAAAAAAACTCTTAACATCAGCCAACTCATTTAGAAACCAAAAAAATTTCTTACTGAATTGATGAAAAAAGTCATCCCACGGTGCACACACAAAATACTTTGAAATTAACATCACATATTTTCGATATACAGTATGCAATTTCCTAAAAGCATCAGCTTGAAGAACTAGATAAGTTGGCAAAAAACTAACCACCAAAAGAAATTAAGAACTGCTAGAATGCAACTCCACAAAAAGTGCGTTGTAAAAAAACCGGAAATGATTCAACTATACCAAAATGACCAAACAAATGAGTGATAATCAAAACAACAAACTGTGGCAAAAACTCAACAACCTATGCCATAACAGCAAGTGGAAACATGTTGGAAAACCTAATCTAATTAAAAATCTATTAGATATAAAGCTTTCCAATATGAAATAAGAAACCTTTAATTTGTTTTTAAATTTGCCACGAAGGAGACATAGTAGACACTGTAGTAAAAACATCACAGGCAAAACAAAGCTGAATTCACTAAATGTTTCATTTAAGGCATAATCACTGCTCCTATAGAAACCAACAACAAAAATACATTGCCACTGAAACACCTAAAGAATCTAGTGAGAAGTAAAGAAATTCACATCACTCCCCTTTGATAAGGAAGGAGGGATTGTGATCATGAACAAGAACACATACATAAAAAATATTAACTCATTACTCAACAATACCAACACATCTGAAAAAATCAGCAAACAAAAATTAACAAGAAAATTAAGAAACTAATTAAAAATGAAAACAAATCATTGAATACATCCTATAACACCAAAATGTTATGGTCTCCCTAAATCCTACGAAACTGGTATCCCAATGCACACCACTATCTCATGAATAGACCCCTAAACTCCCACCTAACCTGACAAAAGCCATAATACAAGTTCTAACCCCTCCCTCCAATCAGTCCATCTCATATAAAGAACTTAAGCATCCTAGTTGAAAAACTAAAGAAAATGAACATAACTGACAAATGAATGACCATTCTGGTTATAAAACCACTCTATACCAACATCCCTGTTGAAAAATGCCTAAAAAAGCAACTAACACAATCAAAGATAAACCAATAGCTAAAATAATAAAAATCTGCCATCTCATCACCATTAATATTATTTCACATTTAATCATGATTGTTACAAACAAAAATTAGGATTACCATTGAATCATCTCTCAGTGGAGTGATGGCATGTATCTTAGAATTTCTCAAATCCAGTCTTTTCCAAAATATTTTACATAAACAATTAACATACTTTCATTATATTGAAGTTGCTCTGCTTATATATCCTCATGATACTGATTTATCTGACGTCGAAGATCAACTAAACAAAGTCAAACATGCAATAGAATTTACATACAAAATGGAAGAATACAACTCCTTACCCTTTGTAGATATCAAGTTACACTGTGTTAACAACAGTTTAAAACCCAGTGTCTGCTAGAAATCAACCAATAAGAACAGCCTGATACATTTTTATTCTCATCATAACAAAATAAAATCTGGCAGAATCATCGGATTCTACTTAAGAGCACTAAGAATATGCAGCTTGGCTTATTTAAACAAAGAAGAAATACACTGAAAATACTTCATTTAGTAACTAATATATATATATATATATATATATATATATATATATATATAGTCATCTGCAGACAGATCTGTTTTGATGTATCACAGCTCATCAGTACGGTTAGACAGCTGATTGCTTTTTACTCAGGATTGAAACCCGACGAATTGACGTCAGTTGGCGATTCTACCTCTGAGCTACGGGTGCTCGGTAGAAGGAAGCAAACTTTTTACCGTGTATATTATCTTTATACATGCCTAATAGCTGAGAATGTTCTAATTCATTGCTGAATGAGCGATGCATAGATGCCAGAGTAGCTACTGTTTTTCAAAGTCTACCATTCTTCCAGAGTGCTCAATCAGGGTGTGAGAGCGTAAAGTCATCCGCAGATATATAAATAAAATATTATTGTGGACAACTTTGTCATTTAACTGAGTAGAGTTATGCTGACTTAGAAGATTCAAGAAGACATTATTGTGATGTCTTCACTTCTCAGGGCTTTTGCTTCCTCTGCAATATATATATATATATATATAGAGAGAGAGAGAGATAGTGTATGCATTGCTCATTCAGTAAAATGAATTAGAGCACTCTAGCTATTGGGCACGTATAATGATATGCACTAAAAAGTCTGCCTTCTTCCACTGAACGCCCATAGCCCAGAGGTAGAGTCGCCGACTGACGCCAATTCGGTCGGGTTTCAATCCTGGGTTAAAAAGCAATCGGATTTCTAACTGTACTGATGAGCTGTGATACAGCGAAACAGATCTGTCTGCAGATGACTATATATATATATATATATATATGTATGTATGTAAAAACACACACACACACACACATTGCTTCAAATGTGATTTTTAGTGTGTCATATTTGCATAGAGTGTCCCATTTCTTTTAAACTTTTTCATCAATCAGCCTGTGCATTTGAAAAAAAACATAAAAAATACACATTTTCTGCCTTCCTTTTGTGTGTGTGTGTGTGTGTGTGTGTATATAATATATATATATATATATATATATAATGTATATGTTGAAGAGTTCTTATCCTGATCAAGAAGGAATTCTTTAGTCAGATTTTGGGAAGTGAATCAGGCTAAGGACTTTTCAATATCTTTGTCTTTATTACTGTTGTTAAATTGAGTGATATTTAATCTATTATGCAATTACTTGCCAATTAATTGGAGTGGGTTTTAAATAGCTTCTTTTTCTGCTGTTTCATCAGTTTCAAAAGTTGGTAAACAATGCAAGTGTTGAGCAGCAGATTTACCAAAAGGGAAGCTTCAGTGAGTGCAAACAAGCAGCACTCATCAGCACGTTAGGTTTAAGGTACAAAGTTCTCCACACATCATTGACCCACAGAACAATAGCCTAGTAGAGTAAGAGTAGAGTAAAAGTGTTGGTGCAGGAATTTGGTGACTTAGTAATTGTGAGTTCAATCCCTGGACTGGGCAGTGTACTTGGACTCTTTGGAAGCACAACGAGTAATAATTGAGCAGTGCTAAATAAGAACTAGAAGAGATATCGCTAGCCATGAGCAGTGAAACGAGAACCAACTACCCGTATATTAAATAAAGGGTTCAGTTTGAAATTCCCTGTAAGTTATATAACTTGACATGCTCTTGATGAAGGTCAAATAACAACAACAACAACAAAGATGAGAACAATAGTGTGAATAAAGATAACTCCTCATAACAGAGATTCAAACTTAAATGACCTTATTTGTTGCAACCCACTAAAATCTTTTATACTATCTAGAAATAATATATATAATGTATGAATTGATAACCTTTATTTTATCTCTGTAAATTTAAATCTTCCCCAATAACAAAATGTCAATATATGGTTGCTTTTAATTTTACTTGAATGTGTGTATTACAGAATCTGTCCTAAAACTACAAGTTGGGAAAGTGGGTTGTTATCATCGAGGTTCAAATAAACTGCAATTTTTTTTTTTTTTTTTTTTTTGAAAATCATGACACCATCATAAGGTTTAGTGGCATTTATTTCAATTAGTTATTTGCCTGCCAATGTTGGCAAAATGTGACACAAGGTTGAATTTCAAGTAGACATTTACTTGTAGATATGAATAAAGACAAAAAATTTCCAGTTCCCTCAAAATCTTTACCTTGGGTTTTATCAGAAATTGATTCTGACTCTAACGCTTTAAGTGGGGTAATATAGCCTAGAGAGACAGCTCATTCCAAATTTGCATTTCTTGGTTCCTGATACCAGGATCTTGGCACGAGGCTAAATGAAGAGAAGATTGTGTGAATATATTTTTTAAAAAATAATCTTTTTTGTAGTGATAGTTTAGTTGTTTATTGTATCAAAATTTACTGCTTGTACTTAAGATATCCTCATTTGATTATAAAAAATGGTTTTGTTTTTATTTTGTTTTCTAGTGGAGAAAAGGAGAGATTTTATTGTATCAGATGAGTAGTAAGATTTGACAAACATCAGAAACATGACTTTGATTTGCATTAAATGGTCATTATCATTCTTCCTGAAGACTAGCCATTTCAGAAGAAAATATTGACATTTAGCATGCTGCATCACTTATAAATATTACTTCCCCTTTTTTCTGTATGCAGAATCCTCTCAAAATATAGTGTTTTATATATTAAATCTATATATTTGAAATTGCAGTAGCCTGGCTCTCAATTTCAGTCAAGATTGTTTTAAGTGTTGCCATAGAAGGATATGACTGCACAACCAAGAAATTAAAATTAAACTTGCATTGGCAGGATTAACATTTTGCTTGGTGAGTGCATACAAATATGAATGATTGCAATAAGAAATTAGACTAATATCACAACTGCCTCTAATTTTATCAGTGTCTAATCATAGAAAGTAAAAAAAAAAAAAATTCTCCATTTGCAATGAAATTACATTCTGATGAAATCCATCACAAAAATAAACCCTAATAAAACCCATAAAAAACTCAATTTGAAAATGGCTGTATTATCTTGAATTTCTCCTCCAGTCTTTTCTTAATAGCCAGAAAATACACTTGGACAGTGTACATAATAATTGGCCTTGAATAATTATGCTTTATTTTATTTATTCATTTCACACCAAGCAGAGGAAATAAAGCCACTAAGATGCAACTGAGTGTTAAAGAATACAAAAGAAATATATCATTAAGATGAGGACAATAAACAAACTAGAAGATATGTATTGACATTGCATTTAAAATTTTGAAGATCAAAGTTGACTGGGAAGTAAGAAGCTGGAAGAGAGTTCTACAAATGAGAAGTGTGACAGAAGAAACTGTTAGCACAGAACTTACAGTTACATATCGCCATTTCAACTGTAAAGTGATGGGACCTTGCCACCAATCTAGTATTGTGTATAAATTCCAGTTCTCATAGAGAAAAGTTCATCAGAACCAATTGCCATGAAAATAACAGAAAAGGCACAGGGAAGCTATGTTATGGTGGTCGGTGGAAGAAACAAAATTCTTTAGGAATGTCGTCAAAATATAATGCAGCATCAGTTACTGATAAGAAAAAAAAAAGAATTTAAGAATATCGTAATTACTAAATGCTCATCACTGGAAAATTCTAAGGCAGCCACCAAGGAATTAATTTTTTATTTGTCTGTATTTCTGAGATGAACTAGTATTTACACTATTTACATTATTGTCCTCATCTTTGTTGCCATTTGTATGACATTTTGGCTGTTGTATGCTTCGGCCTTCTGCTAAGAATTTCAAATCAGACCCTTTATTATGATCATTGGGGTATATCATTCTCATTCCTTTTGGTAGTTACTTGTTCACCACTACTGTAGCCTGGTATTGAACTGACAACTCTTTGGGTCAAGTCACTAGAACTAACTAACGTCTATATCCACTGGGCTATGTGACCCAGTGGATATAGACGTTGGTTAGTTCAATACCAGGCTACATCAGTGGTGAACAAGTAACTTAGTCTAGTTAGAGGGAGATAACTCATGACTACCAAAAGAGGCTTCACACAAGGAATGAGATTGTAACTGATTGTATTAAAGAGTTCAGTTTGAAATTTCTAGCACCTGAAGAAGGCCAGAGCATACAACAGCTGAAACATCGTGCAAACGACACTAAAGATGAGGACAATAGTCCGAATAATGTAAATAGTGTAAGTTAATTTTCTGTTGTGCCATGCTGATGAAAATAGTTTATTCCTCTGTCAAATATCTAAAATCTGTTTCAATAGAATTGTGTATCATATAGATCATAGAAAATGCTGATCTTAATGAGAATATAAAATTCTGAAGCTATTAGGTTATTACAAAAGTAACGACCAATTTCAGAAACATAATTTTATTCTTGAAAAATTAACTGCAGAAATGTTGAAATTAGTAAGAACACAATCTTCAAGTATCTATGCACCTTTGCCATCAATCAACGAGATTATTTATTCCTTGTTGATAAAGTTATTGGCTCTGATGCAACAAGATCATTGAAAGCTGATTCTATCTCTGGTTTGAACTTAAAGTTTTTACCATTTAAAATGTTCTTAAGTGTTCAAAATGATAACCAGTGGGTGAAAGATCAGGTGAATATAGATGATGTGGTAAACTCTCATATCCCAAGTCTGCAAGATTTGCAATGTCATTCTTGCAACATGTGACCGCACATTATCATGGAGCAGAATTGAACTACATCAATCCACTAATGCAGGTCTCATGTTTTTGCAGTGCGTGCATGCACGCATTTCAGCAAGTTGATTGCAGTAAAGTTCTGCATTAATGCTCTGATTGGCTTCCAGAAAGCTGTAGTGGATAACACCAATTGCAGACCACCAGACAGTTATTAAAATCTTTTGTTGACAAACTTTGGCTCTGGGAAATGTTTGAGGGATTCATCATGATCAAGCCATTGACCTGATCATTCACAATTATCATAAAGGATCCACTTTTCATCACAAGTGACTATTTGGTCAAGAATGAGATCATTGGTGTTACGCAGAAAGCACCAAGCACACTTCAAAACACTTAAGTTTTTCATTTTAATTGAAATCATGAGGAACCCATTTATTAAGCTTTTCACTCTACCAATACTCTGCAAATGGCGTGAGACTGTTGCAATGCTGACACCAAGTTTTCTGACACTTTGATATGGGTTTTGCTCAACAACTGCTTGCAATTGTTTGTTGTCGAGATTGCATGACTGTCCTCTACCTTCTTCGTCTTCAAGGCTCTCATCATCAGTACAGAATTTTTGGAACCACCTTTGTACTGTCTGCTCACTTGTGGATGCACCTCCCCATGCCCTGTTGGGATTTGCAGAAGTTTGGGAGGCACTATGCCCAAGTTTGAACTTGCAATAAAAGCAAAAGATCATGTTTTGTCATATTCACATTTAAGGGCTTCTATGCTTCAAGAATATTTGTCTGAAAATAAGTTAAAAATTATTAAAGAGCACATATTAATTATTAAGTATACCAAAATTCACCTCCATATATACCATGAATACTATGTTAAAATGGTTTTTCAAAATACAACACTTCAAGCAGCCATTATTTTTGTAACAACCTAATATAAACTATATGGAATTAAATTTAGAGTAAATCAAAGTGGAACTAGCCTGGTTTTATTAGAAATTTTGAAACAACTTTTCAATACAGGAGTTTTTTTCCTTTTGCCTAAGCTCAGTTATATGTACAAGAGAAACACACACACACACACACACACACAGATGGATTAACATCTTAAGTGGCATTATCCTATGAATGGTAGTAATGAAATTAGCCATTTCCTTGTAAGGAAACGTTCATGGAACAAACAGCATTGCAGTCAGTTGAAACTTAGAAAAAACTTTCTCTAAAAACAGCTTTTCAGAAAAATGTTTCTCCAGCCCACAAACTTTTATTACTTTTTCTAGTTGTGTGTGTGTGTGTGTAGGGGGTCCTTTTTCACCTTTTTTTTTTTTGAAGTAGTGTGTAAAGTTAACATCTTGATTATGTCATTATTTTCTTTTTCTGCTGCTGGAAATGTTCAAGTGAAGTGCTTTTTGTTATTTAGTAAAGCACTTTGTGATTCTGTAGTAGCAGTCTGAGATCTGATGACTAGTTGTGACAATAGTGAAAAAAAGTTAATCTGAAGCCCAGTCTACATTTGTTTCTGTTTTCAATTCTTTTAGGAGGTAAAAATCATTTTTTCTTCTTTAAAAAACACAAAGTATTGCAATAAGTCTTTTTATGATGTAGACTCTTCTCATTTGTTTGTGTATTTTTTCTGAGAAATTTTGAAATTCTATATAAAGAAGTGTCCATATAAAGAAATATAATTTTATTTTATGACAGTTTTTTTTTTTTTATATTTACTGTTCTTAAAATGAAAATTTTTTTTCAACAAGAGAGTTGTTTCTGAAGGTTGTCTTGTGGTTTGTCTTCTAGGGACCTCCTCTCCTGATGCACAATATTTGAATTTTGCATATAAAAGTAGATTTATGCTATGTTATCAGATTTCCTGGAGTCTGTTTCATTAAAAACAAATCAATAATGATACAAATACTTCAATTTCATATGCTGATTTTAGTCAGTCTTGGCTTTCATTTTTTTTTTCTTTTTTGTGCTGCTTCTGGAATTTAAATTACAAATATATCAAGAGCAAAAACAATGCACAAATTTTTGTTAAGAAGTTATATAAAGTCAATAAAAACCATTCAGAATAACTCTCATAAGATTATATTTAAGCTACAAACCTTTGGAACAGTCACTCAGTGTGTTTACATTCACCTATTGTGCAGTCTACACTCCTCTTTGGTCTTTTGAACAGGAGGAGAGGTTTCTCTTGAGGATTGGGTTTCCAGTTACTTCTAAAATCTTTTCATTCTCTCTCACTCCCAGTAGCTCTTTTCATCCAGTGGCATTATCACCTTGCTTGGAGTGAATTATATGATTTATTTTTGTGATGTACATGTACAATTTAGTGTAATATTGTAAATTACCAATGCAGTACCTGTCTTATTTGTTAGAAATAAACTCAGCAAGTCAACAGCTGTTTACTCTCTATCTATATATATATATATATATATATATATATAGTAAATAACTAACCTAGAGAGCCAACGAACCTACCAAGGTTTCACCAAATTGGATCTTCAGGAAAGTTGGCTTCAAGATACAATTTGGTGAAACCTTGGTAGGTTTGTTGGCTCTCTAGGTTAGTTATTTACTTTGTTTGCTCGACTTGCGTATTGAGCGCTCTTTGTTTTAAGTTACTCGTTTGGGGGGGGGGGTTCTTTGGGCTGCGTACTTTGACTGATGTTCAAGTGCTTAGCTTGATCTTTTTTTTTTTTATCACCATTTTTTCCTTCCGCGTATTTGCTCAGAGGGTTTTTCAAAACAAGTATAACGGTAAGTTTACATTTATTTATATATATAAAGAATCAAAAATATATTAAAAGGATACTTATCTTTCTTTTTTTATTATTTTGGTGTGAGGATGTGCGCTGTAGTGCAGTAGATATTGGCTCGGAACAGGAATTGGGGAGCCTAGTTCAAATTCCAGTTGAATTCGTTGCATTCACTTATGTGCAAATACCCTTAGAAATGCGATAAATCTGGTTCTTCCCTCCTGTTATGGGTTAAATAATAGGGCAGATTGGGTTCTATAGCCTTGGCAGGCAACCAGTCTACCACAAAAAGCAATGGCAACCTACTGCAGGATAATCTTCTGCCCAGTCAGTCATGTCTCTTTCATGACATGATCGCCCAAAGCGTGTATCATGTATGGCACTTAACTATCTTTTTTACTTTCAATATATTTTTTTAATTTTGTGTTAGGCTTTATATATATTTTTATACTACAATTATTGCTCTTAATATCTATTGAAATTTTTGTTGACAATTCTGTTTGCTTTGGTTTACGTTAAATTTATATAATTTTACTTAGGTTAGTAGATTTTATGTATATCCTCTCTTAGCTTGTGTCAATATTTCTAATATAGTGTATCAAGGCAGCAGATAATTTTCTAAACATATATTGTTAAATATAACAGACAATGAATGTCTATTATGTTTAATCATGAGTCATTTTAAACATTGTATGGCTTTAATTTCAGGTGAAAATAAAGACAAAAATTGTTCAACATTTGGATATTTTTTATTTATGCATACCAATGCAACGATAAGTCACCAAATAGCATAGCAATGTTTTATGTCAACACTATGTCTTTATGTTAACGGCCCAGTAACCTCTCTGAAGATGGCTCATGTGAGCCAAAAGCTTAGAACCAGCATAAATAAAAAATATCCAAATGTTGGACAATTTTTGTCTTTATTTTCATCTGAAATTAAAGCCAAAATACAATGTTTAGAACGGCTCATGATTAAACATAAGACATTCACTGTCTGTTATATCTGACAGTGAATATGTTTAGAAAATATGTATGATAGTCTTAACGTTCCCTGTATTCTTTTTGCTTTACAGAGATTTTCCCTTCTGTGTCGTGTCTTTTCAGAACGTAGGCAATCATGGCTTTCTATCATTTCCTCTTCTTTGTAGCTCTTATATTTTATCTTTTTGTTAGCGCTCCTAATTTTGTTCCGCCATCCATTTATGTAAGCATTCTAGGTAGGTTACATGTTCTTCTGTCCCTCTGGTCTTCAATCTGTCTTCTGAGTAGTAAATTCTCAAAGCCCTCTTTCCTCATTATGTACCCTATAAATTTCAACTGCCTCTTTCATTGCTCACATGTTTGGTCAATGGTATTCTTAGCATTCTTCTATAGAAACACACTTCTGTTACTTCAAGTTTCTTTTTCATCTGCTGATTGTTCAATTATATAGCCCATTTGATATTACATAATTGATTGTTCAATTATATAGCCCATTTGATATTACATAATTGATTGTTCAATTATATAGCCCATTTGATATTACATAATTGATTGTTCAATTATATAGCCCATTTGATATTACATAATTGATTGTTCAATTATATAGCCCATTTGATATTACATAATTGATTGTTCAATTATATAGCCCATTTGATATTACATAATTGATTGTTCAATTATATAGCCCATTTGATATTACATAATTGATTGTTCAATTATATAGCCCATTTGATATTACATAATTGATTGTTCAATTATATAGCCCATTTGATATTACATAATTGATTGTTCAATTATATAGCCCATTTGATATTACATAATTGATTGTTCAATTATATAGCCCATTTGATATTACATAATTGATTGTTCAATTATATAGCCCATTTGATATTACATAATTGATTGTTCAATTATATAGCCCATTTGATATTACATAACGGTTCAGTACTTTTTTAAGTTAAAAAAAACATTTATAGAGATTTTCTTTTGGTTTTTCAATTAATAAAAAAAGTTGAATGTTTTAAAATTCTCTGTTGCTTAAAATTTTAAAATTAAATTTGTAATATGAAAATTTCTGAAATGCAGTTCTGAAAGTATGATTTTTCTATTTTGAAACCTCAAAGTATTTGTTGAATAAAACTGAATAGTTTTCTTTGCATTTGTAAATTATGAATTTATTACACTTTGCTAAAAGGTGATATAAACCTGACTTATGGTTTGATAATATTAACCATTGCTTTGTAAGAACAATAAGGCTTTTCTTCTGCAAACAATATCTATTTACTGCACCAATTAAACATGTAGTCTTACTGTTGCAGACTTATATAAGCATAAAGGTTGTGTATTTAAAATACTTATCAAAACTTATAAAACAAAGTTCTTACAACTTGGAGTATGTAACAATCCTATTATGCTAGTTAACAAATTTAGAATTCAGCTCAAATAACCTGTTCTTTGTATATATAATTTTCTCTGATAATAACCAGAACAAAGAAAGATGTGAATAATAATTTAGCTCAAAAGGCAAATTCTGATGACACCCTATGCCGCAAATAGCAAACTTAAAGTGTAATGTTATTGCAAATTGTATAATGGGCTGTATATTTTCCTCTTGGTTTGAAGGTAATTGAAAACCTGGCAGTCCATAGCCTAAGAAACAGGATAGATATTGAATCAACTCAAAGCCAGAGTAATGCAATGTTTGTATTCTGTGTTAATCACAAGTTTATGAAGAATGCATTCATGGTGCTGATTGCCTCTCTAGCTTTCTGTGACATTTAGTAGCCAAGTTCTTAGATTTCAGCTTTTGTTATGCACAAAAGCTTTCTGGCCATTGTTTGGGATTAAGCGATGTAATCTTTTTTTTTTATCATATCACCCCGAGCAAGGCGGTAACACCACTGATGTGCAGGGGGTTACATAAGAGTGAAGAGATTGGAAAAGAGAAAACCAGAAACAGCATCCTAAACAGGAAACAAGGGATGAGCCTCTTCACCTGTTCAATAGACGTGGGTGGAGTGTGAACCGGGCGATAGTTTAGTCTATCTACTCCAATAATCTGTCAGTAATATCCTATTTGACTGGAAGAAGACCAATTCCTTTGTGCTTCTTTGGGCTCTGTCTTCTTTTCTAGAAAAGGATTACATTTTATCAATATTTTTCTTAACACTTTTGTACCAATTAATCTAATGAACACTGTTAAATGTGTTAGACATTGGCAAGATTAATTGTTGGTAATTTGAATACAAAATGAAAAAAAATTCTATGTAACTAATTTCTGAGTCTTCCACATGAAATTTACATCCACGATCATACAGCATATCACTTCAATCATTTCAACAAAACTTCTGCTATTTACAGTATGGAATATTTTAAAAAGTTGATAAAACCAGAAACAAGAGTTGTAGAAGCTGAAAGAGGTCATCTAGATTGTACATCTACACATAGTGGATGCCAGAAATTTAAATCTAAAGTTAAACATCTCCTGTATCTTCAGCATTTTTATTGATGAATAATTATAAAAAATGTTTTAATTTTTTCTGTTCTCTTATATTTCTGTGATTCTTATTTAGTCTGAAGACATCCCTTTGAAGATCTTTTTCTCATTCAATTACCTCCAGTTGATATATCGTATTTCTCCTATTGACAAAATTGATGTCGATCTCAAAATTGGATAAAATTGTTTATCTTAAAACTTTAACGTACTACAAATTCTTGGGACATTAAGTTTTTCAAAAGAAGTTTTTTTTATTTTTTGAAATACACTGTATTTCCCGTCATATAACATGCTTCAGCAGATAACATAATTTGGAAAGAAATATATAAAGAAAAGAAATAAGTAATACACTCTGATTCATAATTATGTTAATTTTTTTTTTTTTTTTTTAATATTTTAACTTGATTTTAAGGCGAAGGTATTGTATTTGGTCACATTTGTCTGGCTGGTGTATGTTTGTCTATTTGAATGTCTGTCCAGCCATGATCAAGATATCTGAAGATGCACTGGATTGATTCATATGAAACTTTCAGGGATGATTGTCTTCATGACTGACATGAACTGATTAGAATTGAGGTTTTGAGGATAAATTTTCTGGGTTATTTTTCTTGTTTTATTACTAAAAATTTATTTTTTTACCTTTCAAATGCCAAATACTGAATGACCTCCCCATATCATTTTATATACTAAATTACCTCCCCTGTTTCATTTTAAGTGTCATTTAATTTTGAGAGTGGTTGAGTTCATTTTTTTGTATTTTCATTCTTGAGAGCAGTCAAGTTCATTGTAGTTATTCTTTCTCATTTTAATAATCATCTCTTACTAATTGCTGAGATGATGTCGGTATTTCCTTGATGAAGGTTTGCGGTCTTTGGCTGCTCTTAGTTATAATTTAATTTATAATCATATTTATTTCATTCTGGAGTCCTCAAGATACTAGGGGGACAAAGGAGTAGATTTATATGTCTGCCTTGTACTGAAAACCCTATCATTGATATAAGATACAGTATAACCCGGATATAAGAGACACGGACATAAGAGAAATTTTCTCTGGTTTCGTCCTTCCTGATATAAGAGAGTTTGTTTTGAGTGACAGTGTGATGTCGTAAATCAGTTAAACAGAGGTCAGTTAGAGAGAGTGAAGTTCAATGACTTAATCTTGACCCGTCTAGAGACACAGTGTGTCCAGTCTGTGTCTGTAGGAGACACCCTCTACCTTATGATTTTGCTTTGTGTGTCTAAGTGTAGCGCTGCCTGCTTTTTTGCTGACTTTGCTTGTTGTTGCATTTATCTGGACAGCTCTTTCACTTTACCTACTGTTCTGTTGAGTCAGAAGTTTGTTTGTTAATTTTGCCACTGAAAACCGTTTGCTTGCGATTAGTGATGTCGGCGTCTCAATGAAAAACTCTGAGCATTTCTGAACAGTTGGAGGTTATCGACGATGTCAAAGGGAAGAAACTCAAACTGGCCGCTGCAGCCAAAAAGTATGGAATCGGTTATTCAACAGCAGCAAAAATTCTCAAGTAAGAATACGATCTCAGATCTTGCATGCAAATGAACGGAAACACTAATCGAAAACAAAAGTGCCAATCCGTGCACAAGGACGTTAACAAAGCGCTTACACAATGGTTTACGCAAGCATGTGTTCATGGAGCTACCGTCACTGAGCACATCATTAGGCAGAAAGCATCACAACTGGCCGTAAATCTTGAAGTTGATTTTGAACAGAGCAATGGCTGGCTCATTCGCTGGAAGCAGGCCAATAACGTTTCATTCAAAAATTTTCACGGCGAATCAACGTCAGCAGATCACGGTTCTGCCAACAAATAGGTGACAAACGTTTTGCCACAACTTTTTCGTGGATATGATCCAAAAGATGTTTGGAACTGTAATGAAACGGGACTTTTCTACAAAGCCATGCCGTCTGGATCTTTGCGATTTGCCAGTGGCGAACAGTCAAATGGGATAAAAGTTCCCAAAGACAGACTCACAATGCTTCAGTTCACAAACATGGATGGCAGTGAAAAGCAAGCTGTAGTTGTTGGTAAGTTGGCAAAACCACGCTGCTTTAAAAATGTCAAAACTCTGCCGTTTTCTTACTTCGCTAATCGTAAAGCCTGGATGACTAGTCAGCTGTTTACTGACGTTATGAAAACGCTTGATCGAAAAATGATTGCTCAAAATCAAAAGATTATTCTGTTTTTGGACAATGCAACTTGTCATAACTTACTGCTGGGTACAAATCTGTCGAACATCAAATTGTCGTTCATGCCACCAAACACCACCAGTCTCATTCAATCTTTGGATCAAGGCATCATTCGTTCATTCAAAGTGTATTATTGTCGGGAACTTGTTCGAATGCAAATCGCAGCGATCGATGCTACACTGCCAGTGCCGCTGTCCGAAGTGGCCAAGCAGATCACTGTTTTGAAGGCCATGCACGTGATGAAACAAGCACTTTTCATGGTCAAACCGTCAACAATTCAAAATTGTTTTAAAAAGGCCGGTTTTGTCATTGAATCACAGGCTGAAGTAGAAGAAATACTCGACGAAAATGATCAAGTTTCTCCACCATTGGGCATGGAGCAAACAGATTTTGACAAATTTATCAGCTTCAACGACAGTACACAACGTTATAGAGAACTGACTGACATCACACGTGGTATAAAATCGGATGATCAAGATTTTGACAAAGATGATGATGCTGAAAGCGTAGGTTCTGAAGTTTTTGAAAGCGACAAACCAGTTCCAAATTCTCTGGCTGCATTGAATGCGCTTGAAACTCTGACAGCCTACTTTGAAGCAAAAAGCAGTAATCCTGATGGCGCATTGAAAATGATTTACGGACTGTATGAAAGTGTTCATGATGTTAACAAAGAGATTTCTGTACAATCAAAAATGACTGACTTTTTTCAGAAAAAGTAATTTCTGACTGAATTATTTGTGAAAACTGATTGAAAATGTATTTTTGTCTGTTTTTGTGTTTCTTATGTCTGTAACTGTTAAATAAGCTAGTGTTCTGTATGTAAAAAGCATTATATGAAGTGTTCCCATACTTACCTAAACAAAATAGACCAAACCCGATATAAAAGAAACCCGGATATAAGAGAACTCTTATCCGGTCCCGACAACTCTCTTACACTGTACATATTTATTTTTTAAAAAGATATATATTTTGTGCATCTCAGTAGTTTGTATATTAGTGTTTCGACTATGAGACTTTCATTCAAATCTTGTCATGGTTGATTTGTCAGGGAAGTGATAATTTTTTATAATATTGGCTTGGGAAGACAATTCTAGAGTACGGAACTGTTGGGAAGTGTCTGGAGACCAAATGACCGACTGACCCAAACCTTGAGAATAGTATTGGGTAGATAAAATTATTTAGAAATCATCAATGGTTGTACGAGCACAAAGTCATAAGTCATCAGGACTGAAGGTTCCAGCATACTAACAAGTTTTGTTTAACTATGATCATATCAGAAATCGTAACTAAAGTCTGCTCAGCATAATTGCAGTATAAACCATAGGTTGGCTTTGTGGGTATTGAATAAATGCAAATGTACTTAAGCAGGTGCCTGCAACCGTAATTAGATAGGCACCCGAGCAGATGGATGTACTTAGAAACAAAGCAGCCAACCAGCTGCAGGACTTTGTTGGTTGTTTTTAATAGAACTTGTATAAAAGATGGTTTGATGCCTAAATACACAATTATTAAATATATGTATGTTATTACTTTAAATGGTATATTTTAGTGGGTATGTGTTTTAGTAGATGTCCTGTTTTGTGTGTTTGTTTGTTTCTTTTTTTATTTTTTTTTAAGCAGTATGAATTACAGCTGATCTAGTGGCTTGAGAATCTTAAGAAAATGTACTGTCAGGCAAGCAGGCAGGCTTCAAATGCCTGTATCCACTAAAATGTTTAAATATGAAAAGAAGGTGAGATTATAAATAAAATTAAAAGTTGTACATACTGGGTTGTTCAAAAAGTTAATTTGCTTATTAAGTAGAAAATGTACTTAAAGCAAACAAACATTATGGCCAATAAAATAAAATAATGGCTAGTTACTTATTTCTGAGTGTAAACACACACACAGACAATGATTTATGGAAATTGTAAAAGTTCTTTATTTTTAACCAACTCATCTGCAAAAAGTGTCGTCAATTAAGCAATATTTTATACTGCCTTTTAAGCCTATCCTTTTCGTTCAGATTCCAGAAAGTTCATAACTGCTCAGTTCCATATTCAAAACATAGACTAAGCAATTTCTTATTTTTATTTATTAATTCCACATATTTTCATCACTTTAAATGTTATTTTTATTGGATACCCATATTTGAGTGGCCATTCCATTTAATTATTATTATTTTTTTGATTTTTTTTTTTTTAAACAATATTTATTTCCATCTTACCAGCCTGAATATTCAAGAAATCTTATTAAAGACAGTGTGTCTACTTGAATATGGGTATCCACTAAAAATACGAAACTGAGCAAATATAAATTTTCTGGAATCTGAAGATGAGTGATGGGTTTTAAGGCAATATAGAACTTTCTTTAATCAACGACACACTTTGTGGCCAAGTTAGTTACAAGCATGTTGGATTTAATGATGATTTTACTTATAACAAGCTCAAAACACTCCTGCCATATATTTAAGCTTGGCAATGATAAGTTGTGTATATATTCCAAGCCATGAGTCAGTAATACGCGTGATAGACTGAAGTCAATGCATGGGACTGTTTTATATAGTGACCAAAAATCAGTATTGAAAGACACATGCTTGAAAGACATTTGTTTTACCCTTAAATTTTTGAGGCTCAGTACATTAGGGTGTGTATATGTTATTAGAGTAGGGAGTGCTGCTGTTGTTGGAGTCATCAGATGATTAGAAATAAGGAAAAAAGGTTAATCCCTTATTTAACTATATAACTTTTCTTTATCTATCCATCCAGCATACAAATGAAGCAATGGAATACAGAGACAAATTAATTTCTAGATGAAGAGATTATTATTTACATGAGGATAATGGTAATATTAGCCATTTGATTATAAGGAAACATTTGGAATTCCTTAACCAAGCAACCACAGCTAACTTTGCCTGAAATTTATAAATCTTTTTATAAAAATACTTCAGGAAAATAGTTTTCCTAAGTTCACTAGCCTTTATTGTTCATTCTACTATGGATGTGTCTTTCTTCCTAACCTTTTGTTTGAAGTTGAGTGGAACATCAACATCGTTGCTTGTCATTATTTTCTTTTTGAGTTACATGTGCTATTCGTGTAGTTCTCAAGTAATATGGTTTCTGTTATTTAGTACAGCTCTTTGATTGTAATTCTGTAATACCAAGTAACAAGGTTCAACGAAGGATGATCTCCACATTCACTTCAAGCCATTTTTAGTTATTGATCTGAGAAATCGGTTGTCTACATTTGACAGTTTATTATGCATAGTACCAACCCATTCAGAAATGTCTAAACTGTCAACTGTATGCAACCACTTCTTTAGATCAATGATTAAAAATGATTGGGTGAATGAACCCTAAAGGTTTTAGCAAGTACCATCCTTCTCCAAGCATCATGGACCGACACTACAGAATGCCAAAGAACTGTACTGAATAACAAAAACCACATCACTTGAAGACTTCCAACAGCAGCAATAACTAAAATGGATATCATATGTAGCACAAAGGATAAATAATAACATAAGCTAGATGATGATATTCCACACTATTTCAAACAAAAAGCTGGGAAGGAAACCCCTATTACTACTAGAAAGAGTGATAACATTGAACTTGAGAAACCTATTTTCCAGACAAAGAGTGAAAGAAGAGTCAGTCAGTTAAGTGCCATACGTGATACACGCTTTGGACGATCATGTCTCTTTCGAGACATGACTGACTGGGCAGAAGATTATCCTACAGTAGGTTGCCATTACTTTCTGCAATAGACTGGTTACTGACCAAGGCTGTAGAACCCAATCTGTCCTGTTATTTAACCCATAAATGGAAGGAAGAGACAAATTAATACCTTTCCCAAGGGTATTTACGCACAACACAAAGAAGAGAAGAATGAAATAAAGGATAATCTTAGCTGTTAAGATTCATGAATTTTCATTAGTCAACGTTGTAGGATAAGGAAGAGAATGAGACGATACAGGCAAAGAGTGAGAAAAGAACAGAAACATGAGGTAATGGATAATCTTAGTTGTTTAGATTCATTAAATTTTCATAATTCAAGTTATTTAAGAATAATTAGAAAATATTTCTGTCCTAAGAAATAGTTTAAAATGTTTGTAGGATAATTTTAAATTTGTGCCTATGGCAAAAAGAATTGCTTATTTATTTTTTTTATTTTTTAATGTAGAGTGAAAAATATGAATTGTTATTACAGTGATTTTGTTTTATAACAAGGTGACAAGCTTTTTGAAGGCTAATGGGAAGGTAAATAAGAAATTTACCGAAAATAGAAGCACATGATTTGAAAAACTTTCATGGAGATTAAATCATCTTGGAAAACAGGTATTCAATATTTTAGCAGGATCAGAAATACGAAATACTTTTCTCAAATATTCATTTTTTTTGTTGTATATTTTATTCAGATCTTTACTATCCAAGAAAACCAATCTCTTTCCCCCACTCCCTTGTGACTTGGTTTCTCTCTTCAGAGACACAAATGTTAAAATCACATGAGGCAATTCCTGTCACCTACATCAGTGTGACCTTATTTGTAATTTTATCCACTAATTGACCTGACCCCATTTGCTATCTAAACTTATTTATAAATGGAACTTTGTGTGTGTATTCGTTACCTATAGACTCCGAAATGGCTGAACCAATTTTCTTGAAAATTTACAGAGTTGTACTATAAGCGTATGCGAGTGTTCGTAGCTAGATTTTGTGTCGAGGTATTCCCGATAAATATTGAAAATCAATAATCGATAAAAATTGGGTTATAGAAGGAGTGGTCCGATTTTAATCAAATTTGATACACTCATAGACAAAGACATAAGAAACGATATTCAGAAGTTTCAAGGTTGCAGTTCTTACAATAGTGCAGAAAATCGATAATATTTATATATAAAAGGCAAGATGTTTGTGTGTGTGTCTGTTTGTCTGTATGTCCTTTATATAAATCCACAATTTTTATCCAATTCTCACCAAACTTCACACAAATATTCTTCAGTCTGAGCTTCAAGACCATGGATTAATTTTAAAGCTTTCATTACACCCAAGCAACGCCGGGCTATACTGCTAGTATTATATGAGTAATCCTAACATGTAAGCCTTTTTACTCGTATGTGCATGCAGTCTCTAATTCAAAAATGTCTCTGCTCTTCAGCTCAAACAGTGAATTTACTAAAGGGAATTATTCAATTTATTTTTTCAGTCTGAATTTCTGTAATGTTTACATTATTTGCATTCAAATGATTAGTGTGCATCTTTGTCACTGTCATCACAATGTTTTGACCATTGCCCCCCCCCCCCCCAACCAGCCTTCAGGAGTAGACTATTCTCGTTTCATTGCTCATGAATAGATTAAATAAAGGGTTCAATTCGGGATTCCATAAAGGTTACCCAGATCGATATACACCTGTGAGGGACAAAGAACACAATGCTCAGAACGTTGTCATAACAAAAACAAATATGAAAACAATAGTTTAAATGCACATGGTGTAAATAATAATTAATTTTTTTATTTTTTATTTTTTTTATGGTTTCATCTGCAGGCTAAATATGTTCTGAAAACTTTGAATCTGTTGGATTTCAGTCCTGAGGAATGACTGCTAAAAGTCCTCCTCTCCAAATTTACAAACAAATCTTATAGATGCATGCTGGGATATCTTTCTACTCATGAAAAAAGACAATTCTCAGTCTTACTCAAACATTTCTGTTTTTCTTGTCAGAAGGCTCTAAACACTTGATTCTATCCATTTTGTGTGGGAATACTGTTTTTATTTAATTATTTTACTTTTTACATTGTGACTTGGCTTACAGCCATATCACGTTGAATACACCGGTTATTGCTCGATCACCGAAGTTAAGCAACATTAAGCCTGGTCAGTACTTAGATAAGTGACTGCTTGGGAATACCAGGTGCTGTAAGCATTTAGTGACGGATGTGCATTGTGGTGCAGTGGATATCGGTTCGGAAAGAGAAATCGGTGAGCCGAGTTCGAATTCCAGTTGAATACCTTGCATTCACTTCAGCACTGGGAAAGGTATTAATCCATCTCTTCCCTCCAGTTATGGGTTAAATAACAGGGTAGGACTTGGGGACTCTGTCCTTAAAAACAAATCCCAATGAATCTTGATACTCAAAAAGAAAAAGTATTACTAGACACAAAACTTATATAAAAATCATGAAATTGTTGAAAGAAAAAGGTATTACCAGCAATAAATAAATAAAATTTAGTTGGCAATAAATGACCTGCCGAGGTTGATATGCCATAAAAACCAAACAACCAAACCTTGTTACCGTTTTATAGTTGCTTTACCTTCCAGTACAGTGTCTTTAATTTACCCTGCATTGCAATATCTATTATCTTACATTATTTCGCCCTGCATTACATCTCTCATATTATTTTGCCCTGTTCTTCTTCTCTGCCTCTTATTGTTATTTTTAATTTTGTTAATTCTGCTTAATCCTGCTTGCTTCTTCAATAGAAACCAAAATTGTGCCTCACCCTCTGTTTTAGGTATTACTCTGATAATGTTCTGATCAATGCCAATTACTTTGCATCTTTTCATGCAAAAAAAAAAAAAAGAAAAAAAAAAGCCTTCTTTCATTCTCCATCCGTGTTTTACCTTAAAACTTAATGAGCCACACTGAGAGCAAAAAGTCAAATGAATCTTGTTTGTTTGGATCAGGAAGAAAAGTGGGGAAAATCAGGAAAGAATTAATTTGAGAAAAATTTTTCTTTTGATTTGTCAAAGAATCCTACTGAAGTGGTTGGTTGTTTGCACCCAAAAGGGAAACATTTATTGAATTGCACTCCATTTGCTGATATTGATTTATTCAAGATAAGATATTCAAGCATTAATAATCTCATAAAATGTGATGTAAATGTGTTTCATTTATTAGATGTAGACACAATATTAATTGGATTCCAGTGGCAAAAGAGAATAAATTTAAATAAGTCTTACATATCTGAGAGTGAGATAGAATTAGTGAAGTTCTTGACCCAATGAAGAAGCCTTATACCAAGAAACATTTTGATGTTTAACTATTTGATCAGATTTTGTGAATTGGGTTGAAATTTTTCTAATTATGCATATGTCCGTTGTGGTGCATTTGATATCGGCTCGGAACGAGAAATCAGGGAGCCGAGTTCGAATTCCAGGTTTCCTGTTTGTTCTTTAACTTATAATTATTAATAAAAATTACTGTATTAATTACTTACTTTTTCTACACTTAAATCTAGCAAATAAATATCTAAAATCCAGATAAGTCTCTAACAGATAGCATTCTGTGTTAAAATCAGCAAATATCAAAAATTTGTTATTTTGTAAATGTAAGAATTTTCAACAAGAAGTTTTGTTCTTTTTATTTCAGTTTCCAACTAATATGAACTTCTCTTTCCTTCCTCGTTATTCTCTGCCCTTTTTGTTCAATGGAGACGGCTTATGGGTTATACAGCTATTTGAAAATATCAGAAATCGCCAGATGTTTGCCAGACATTGCTTTCAGAATAGCTGAAGGTATTATTGACAAAATACCTGCATACCTGTTAACCAGGCAGAAGTTATTTGCTTAAATGAAGGAAATAAATTTCTTTTCTCCACTTTACAATAGTTAGAGGAAAATATGTTTTTAAAAATCTACAGGTTTTCCTTCGGAAATCTGCTACTAGAATTGCAGCAGAATTTTATTCTCTCTTCTTTTGTCTATTTCAACAGTTTCTTAGAATCTCTCTTGAAATAAGAAAAATCTTTTCATGTTCCTCTCTCTAGTTCTCTTCTCCACACTTTTTTATGCTCATACTTTCTTTTCCTTTCTCTAGATTAAAAAGATGAAAGTCATTTTCAAAATCCAAACATCAAACAGATTACCTACATTTGTGGTCGTTGGGCGGGGATATTGCAAACATTTTTTTTCTCTCTGTTTTCTTTTTAAGAATATCATTTTCAAATTTTTTTTTTATTTCATTTTTTATTCTCAGTACTTTCAAACCTTTAAATCTCTCCTCTTCAATTATTTTTTGTTTTCATATATTTGCTGGTGCCTCTCATATATAATGATGATTTATCCTCAATTTATGAAAATCAGTCCAGTATAGAGCAAGTGATGCTTGATGATAATATTAATAATCTGAAATAGCTCATATCCTTCTGTGGGTTCTTAAAGGCGTATATACCCTGATTTTATAATGGTAAGATTTTTGTCCCTCTGCCTCCTTCTCCCGAGTGCCCATAGCTCAGAGGTAGAATCGGCGACTGATGCCAATTTGGTTGGGTTTCAATCCTAGGTAAAAGCAATCAGATGTCTAACTGTACTGATAAGCTGTGATACAGAGAAACAGATCTGTCTGCAGATGACATATATATGTGTGTGTGTGTGTGCGCACGCGCGCACACCTATATATAAATAATATACACCTGAAACTCCAAGACATTCTATTGACGTTGAATTATATATATATATATATACACACACACACACACACACACAGGGTGGTCCAAAAGTTGGTGGAATAGGTTTGGGTATCAGTTATATTATTACAGTGGTGTTCATTATAACTATGGTATAATTATTATGCACAATAAAATTTAATTGTCAATGTAATAATTGCATTAGTAAATATAATTGTATATATAATCTCAGTCTTACTGTCCACCTATTTTTGGACCACCCTCTGTGAGTGTGTGTTTTTATATATATATATATATATATATATATATATATATATATGCATTACTCCCCAGTAATGAATTGAGTTCTTTCAGTGACACCATTTATATATAACATGCTAAAATATGCCTTCTCTGATTCTATGTGTTTATGGCTTAGGAGTTAGTGACTCTGACTGACACCAAATTAGTTGAGTTTCAATGACAGTCAGAAGCAAGTGGGTGTCTAGCCACACTGATGAGCTGTGATACAGTGAAACATGTGGATAATGAATATATATATATATATATATATATATATATATATATATATATATATATAAAATAATATTTCTGTGAGAAAGAAGGGGACAAGAAGCAAATATAAAAAATATATTTTTCCTTCTTTATAAATAAGTTGATACCAAAGAATTAAAATGACTTTAAAAAAAAATGAAAAATTTTTCTTGAAGGTTTTTTTTTTTTTACTTTTAATTTCAAGCTGATTAAAAAATTATTTTAAACAAGCAAACTAAATTGATTGGAATGGATTTTTCTTTGAATGGCTAGTTTTAGCCTTATTTAAAATTCTGTCAACACAACATAATTTTCTTTATTAAAAAAAATATTATTCTGAAACTTTATTTGAGAAAGATTAGCTTATTTAAAGTTTATTTAATATGATATGAATCAAGTATTACTTTTACTTTGAAATATTGCAAAAAAAAGCATTTCTTAAAACTGTGGTAGGTGTTTTTATGATGTATTAATTATTTCAACAGACTTGTTTAGAAGTTTGTTTTTTTTCTATGGGGAATATATCTGTAAAAATTGATTGATGACTATAATGTGAGTGCTTTTTTATGTAATTTTTTAACTACCCAGTAATCTTAAACATAAGTAAACTAATAATTTGCTGAATTTTAGGTACTTTGGTTTTAAATTTACTATAGTTACCACTCTTATTTTCTGATAATTTTCTGTATACATGTCCACACTTACAAAAACTGCCACATTTATACTCTCAGAAAAAAAATGTGGCAGTTTTTTTTTTAAAAAAAAACACTGGCGATTGCTGAAGTTTTTCCATTTATGATTAGTAAATACAGTTTTTGCTTAATGACAATATCACCTAATTGCTACAAATTAGCACAACATTTAAAAAATTTTAAATTTTCTAAATTATTCTCACTAAAATCTTTAAAAAATGAAAATAATTCTGGTAAAAATTCAGTATCCATTGAAAGTTTTCATTTTCTTTACACAATAGTGTCAATAATATATCTTATGCATAAAAGCAGTTAAAAGCTTTTCTTATGAATGTCTTGGTTGTGCATTTTGGTGGAGTGTGTATTGACTTGGAAGGAGAAATCAAAGTGCTACACTTGAATTTGAGTTGAATTTGTTGCATTCACTTATGCACAAATACCCTTAGGAAAGGTATTGATCAATCTCTTCCCTCCAGCTATGGGTTAAATAACAGGACAGATTGGTTTCTATGGCTTGGTTGGCAATTGGTCTTCTGCAGAAAGTAATGGCAATCTACTGCAGGAAAATCTTCTGCTCAGCCAGTCATGTCTTTTTCGAGACATGATCGCTCAATCGTGTATCACACATGGCACTAAACTCACTGACTGATTTATTACCTGAATTTTATTGTATTTTTTATTTTATGATTCAGAGCATATTTTAAGTTACAAAAATAAAAATGGAGTTAAATTCTCCAAGGGCTTCTGCTTATAACTAATATAAACATTAAACCCTACAAAAAATAATTTTTTGGAAATATTAATGGGGGTTATCAAATTATTTGATGTTTTTAACAGTTTATGAGAACTGATTGATAAGTAAGGTCTCTCATTTTATTAGAAAATGTTCAAGTATAATCATAAAATGAGAATCAAAATGTATTTCTCATAAATTAAAAGTTTTTTCTTTTTTCTTTCTTTCATTCTCTCTCTGTCTGTCTCTCTCTTTCTTTCATTCACTCATTGTAGTCTCCATTAGTTCTACACATTCTTTCAAATATTCACTCTAGCTTTTCATTCCATCCACAAAGTAAATTTCTTATTTACTTTTGATCCAATCGAGACAAAAAAATGTTGACCTTTCAATGCCTCTTGCAATTTTGCAAACAACTGTGTATTTCAGGCTTCTCACCACTTGCAACTTGTGTTTTCATGATGCCAAAATATTCTCCATTCCGGCCTTATTCTGTGGATTTTTTGTTGAAGTATTTGCCAGGGTTTCATTGTTTTAGTTTTATTCGTTTTTTTTTTGTTTTTTAATGTTTTTTTTTATATCTGTGAATTGTGATTAGTATACAACCTTCTTGTGCTAAAAGTCTTTCAATGATTGCTGTTTTATAATTGGATGTCATGCTCTTACTCAATGCCATCACACATATTCAAGCATATTTATATCTCTACTGTTAGTAATGCAAAATGGTGCAATACGTTATTTATCTATCAACTTTCATCATAAATGTTATAGCAGTACTGCCTACTTAGAGATTTTTTTTAATTTACATACTGTTGTCCTCATATTCATGACATTTCAACTATTGTACACTCAGACCTTCTTCAGGTGAATTTTGAACTGAACCCTTTATTTTGATCACTAGGGTAGATTGTTCTTGTTCCATAAGTCATACCACTTTTGTATGTTTTAGTTATCCTCCTTTAACTCAATTCACTATTGAACTCACAATTCATTAGGTCAAGTCACTGAATCTAACTAATGCTTCTATCCACTGAGCCATGTGTTCTTGTGGTTTGTCAGTATATGATAAAAGTGTAGTATATGATAAAAGTGTCAACTGAAGCAAGTATAATATTGTTGCATGTATAAGTTCTCAACCAAAGAGAATGAGTTGATGTATTGGCTTTATAAATGGAATGTTCAGAATCTAAGGCACAGATAGGTATAAACTTACCAGACTGTCTTGTAACAGCCAAAACAAACTTAATATTGATTATATACATATGAGAAATCACAACAAAGATGTTTGCCATCATAAAAATGTGGATATAGTTGTACAAGGTGAAATATGATTTTTTTTTTTTTTGTATGTCAGGAGCAAAGTTCTAATATTGGGTCCCAAAGTTATAAAATAAAAGAATATATTT
Source organism: Ascarosepion bandense (assembly GCA_037127315.1). Lineage (NCBI taxonomy): Eukaryota > Metazoa > Mollusca > Cephalopoda > Sepiida > Sepiidae > Ascarosepion > Ascarosepion bandense. The sequence continues at coordinate 886,789 of JBBBDQ010002478.1, read as the reverse complement.
ATAATCTTCCTTTGTAACATACATTTTGGATATCTAGTTTTTGCCATTTGAGCTAACTACACATCCATCATTCTTTGACAGGCCCTGGAAAATACTTGATATGCCTTAGTATTATTATTTTATAGATACACACACATTAAAATACAATCTCCTGTAGTGAAAGATTTTTTACTTAATGATTTTTTTTTTTAATATTGCTTGCTTTGTTCAAAATAGTCCTCTTAGGTGTATACAGTAATCTCTCTCTCTCTCTGGCTATCTATCTATCTATCTATCTATCTATCTGTCTGGCAGCTAAAGTACAAACAGGCATAAATTGACCAGAATCAAAACTTTATGAGAGCTGTAGGCATAAACAACAGGGCATATGCAGTATTAGACTTAATATTGAGTATATACATATTTGGCATCACAACAAAAATGTCTGCCATCATTGAAAAAAAACTGTGGACTAACTTTGCATGCCAGGAGCAAAAGTCTAGTATTGGGCCCTAAAGGAATAAATTGAAAAACTCAAGTTCCAGTAAATTAACATTTATTTTCAGGTTAGGTAACAATATATAGGAGCTAATAGGGATTTTCTGAAACACATGATCATGGGTAATGACAGCTGGGGGCATCACATTAACAAAGATAGATTGCATGATCTTGAAATATCATTATCACCCACCCTATTAAAAAAAAAAAAAAGAAAAAAGTCATCAGCAAAGAAATTGATGGCAATAATCTTTTGAGATACAAAATTTGTACTGCCTATATACTTTATACCATGTTGTTAGATAACACAGTCAGATGCTGTAAATCATGAGACAGAATGATGGAAACAGTTCACTGAAAGAGTCCAAGGCATTTACATAATAGTTTTTTTTTTTTTTTTTTTTTTTAATCATATCACCCCAAGCAAGGCGGTAACGCCACTGATGTGCAGGGGGCTACATAAGAGTGAGAAGATTAGAAAAGAGAAAAACCGGAAACCGCATCCTAAACAGGAAACAAGGGATAAGCCTCTTCACCTGTTCACCCAACCTGGTAAAAAGTAGCTCCAGTGATATGGTTACAATGTTTTACGACATTCACCGCCTACACTTTCAAATTATCATCTGTTTAGGGTCTCAAATGACACTTATCCAGAAAATAGTTCCATGTAGTTGATGTTGTTGCAAGGGTCATTCCAGTTGCTTGATGCCATGTTCTTCAAGGGAGCATATTTCCTGCGCTTGTACACGGATGAGACAAGTGCACCAATCTTCACAGCAACTATAGGAAAAACAGCATCATACTAAGCTGCGTCATAAATAATTTTCATTTTTGTTTATCAAATTTATTCTTCAAAATATAAAGTGCAATTAGAGTTTATTCACCATTATTTGCACTAACTTATGGTTTTCATCAGGGAAAGTTTCACCCATCAAAGCATTTTGCAGTGATAAAAAAAAAAAAAGTAATCAGTTGATGAAAGTTTGGGTGAATATGGCAGGTGGGATAGAACAGACTAACCAAGTTCCAACACCTTGTTTAGTGTTATTTTTACTCTATGTGCCCTTGTGTTGTCATGGAGGAGGAGAACATTTTTCTTATTGATGAGTACAGGATGTTTCTCTAGTTTTATAGATGCATTGTCGCTTCTGGGTGTGTAAATATGCACTTAGTCTTTCATTTAATGAGTATCATCTTGATGAGCCTGCCATATATGCAATATTTTCTTTTAGCTATGGTGTGGAGATAAATTCTGTAACTCCACTGACTTCTGTGTTGAAAATTGTTATCTATAACCTCTTTTTCATCATCTGTGATAATATACTTAGGGCAAACATATGATTAGTAACTAAGAAGATACAGTTGTTCTTACAGTTGGTTTCCAAAAATTGGAATTAATTTTGACTTACTGTATTTTCTTGTGTATAATATGAAAAATTCTGAATAAAAAATAAAGGCAAAAAGACAATAACAGGGGATCATATTGCAAGTAAATGTTTTCAGAAATCTTTACTCAGCTTAAAAAACCTCTTGTTTGAAACAGCAAGATTGCACTCAATAAGCATGATAAATGGTAAGTAGAAAGGTGTTGATAACAATTGTTTACAAACGGTATTTGTTATGTTGGCAATATTTGTTCTTTGAGAATCAGCATAACTGAAAGACAGGAAATTCACCAAAATTGATTTTACAAATTAATAAAAGGAATGCATGAGATTTGTCATATGTTATAACAATGCACCTTTTCCTGAAAATTTGAAAATGTTTTGTAACAGAAATTAGAAGAAACAATGGCTAAACGTCTGGTTCATTTCTATTCTTTGATATCATGAAAAATTAAATATCTCAGTGAAATATACGTGTGACATTAAGGTTTTAATGGATAATACAGTAAAACTTTTAAAACAAATATTCATAGGGGTGACTGTACTACAGCATCGTATTATACTTGATGTAATTTATTCCCTGTTTTTAGCTTTAGGGTCAATTATACTCAGTATGGTAATAGCTTTGTTGACATCTATACATTATTTGTGTAGTAATGAACAGATTTTACTTTACTGTTTAGATATTGATTGTAATTGAAGGAATAGTTGTGGTCCTGAATTACGCTTGTGGCTTAGTTTTGTTGAGACTTGGAACAATGGGTAGTATTTGCAATCAACTTGTTTATCTTATGTTTTGACATATTTTTACCTTTTAGAATCTATTTTGGTCAAAAAAAAGCTCAGTGTATGTAATTCAATCAGTATTTAAATGAAACTATTTACAAAAGAGCATTGAATTAACTTATTGTTAAATTTAGATTTGACTGGAACAGGAATATCATCAATACATAATTTAGTAGTATTTTTGTTTTTTTTTTCTTTTTCAAACTGTTACATGGAGTTACATTTCTCAGATTATATAAAGATTGCTTTAAAGTTATATATTATGAATGTTAAAATATTAATACAAGCTATGGTCCTTAAATGCCTATTAGACTCAGAAATTTTGCAGTTTAAATTTGAATATTACAGAAATAGTAAAGTATTTAACTTGTTATAGAAGAGCTTAGACATTTACAAATTTATTATATGCTTGACTACATGATATGAATTATATAGGCAAAACCTATTTTATGTCCTAAAACAAAGTCATCATCAATTTCTTTACTGACTGCTTTTTTTTTTTTTTTTTTTTGTTGTTGTGGCAGTGGGTGATAATGGCTGCTCCAAGGTCATAGAATGTACCATGTGATACACCCAGATCTCATCACCCATGATCATTTAAACTACTGGGTAATTCTATATTTCTGGGGAAGCCATACTTTTCTAAATGAGAAAATGACAAGGCCCTGTAGTGCAGCCATATTTATATTTCCAAATGGGAATTTGACCAGGCTGGATTTATCTCCTATGACGCTGGTGAGAACCTATTTCTCAATGAGAAAACAACAAATCATATTTATTTCCCATTGGGAAGACAGCAAACTGGAGATAGTTTCTATATTTTCTAATGAAAAAACAACGCTATTGGCTTGTGTGCAGCTGGCCTTGGCAGGCTGGTTTATCCTGGTCCATTCTAAAAAAATGCAATTGCTCAACTTGACTCCAGGCAGCTTACTAATGACTGGCTTTCATCACTCTATAAATTGATGTCACTCAGTAGCATTCACGTGACTCTCGTGATTTCATCTCAACCAAAGAGATATAGTTAACTTTAGCATCTCTACAGGTGCTTATAAAAGACTTCATTTTGAAAAGCAGCTTTCTGCTTTATTACTAAACTCTGATCTTGTTTCCAGGTAAAAAAAAAAAATAAAGATTGTTTATGGCTAAAAAATTGAATGAAGCAGTGATATATATATATATATATATATATACTAGCAGTATAGCCTGGCATTGCTCGGGTGTAATGAAAGCTTTAAAACTAATCCATGGTCCTGGAGCTTAGACTCAGCCTAAAAAATATTTGTGTGAAGTTTGGTGAGAATCGGATAAAAATTGTGGATTTGTATAAAGGAAATACAGACAGATAAACAGACACACACACAAACATCTTGGCTTTTATATATATATATATATATATATATATATATATATATATATTATCGATTTTCTGCACTATTGTAAGAACTGCAACCTTGAAACTTCTGAATATCGTTTCTTATGTCTTTGAGTGTATCAAAATTGATTAAAATTGAACCACTCCCTCTATAACCGGATTTTTTTTTATTATCAATTTTCGATATTTATCGGGGGTACCTCGACACAAAACCTAGCTAAGAACACTCGCAGACACTTATAGTACAATTGTGTAAATTTTCAAGAAAATCGGTTCACCCATTTCAAAGTCTATAGATAACGAACACACACAGACACACACAAAGTTCCATTTATAAATAAGTTTTGATTTATATTCTTTTAATATGAGTATTTGCCAAAACATTAGGATGAGTCAGAAATAATTTCCGGTTTTGTTTACAGTAGCCATATATCCTTGTGAATTCACTGCCTTTTATACTGAACATTGTTGTATTTAACACATTTTTCATGATATTTTTTAATTTTTATTTTTTAATCATTTCACCCAAAGCAAGGCAATAAAGCTACTAAGACAGAAGGAGTTACTGAGGGTGAGAGAATATAAGAAAAATAAAGACTATTAAGGTGAGAGATCAATAAAAAAGTAACAAGTATTAAGTAGTCAGAAGATAATGATTGACATTGCATTTAAATTTTTGAAGATCAAAGTTGACTGGGATGCAACAAACTGGAAGAGAGTTCCACAAATGAGAAGAGTGATAGAAGAAACTGTTAGCATAAAATTTACTGTTACATTTATCAATTTCAACTGTAAGATGATGAGACCTTGCTGCCAAGATAGTCAGTTAAGTGCCATACGTGATACATGCTTGGGCGATCATGTCTCTTTCGAGACATGACTGACTAGGCAGAAGATTATCCCGCAGTAGGTTGCCATTGCTTTCTGCGGTAGACTGGTTGCCGAACAAGGCTATAGAACCCAGTCTGTCCTGCTATTTAACCCATAACTGGAAGGAAGAGACGGATTAATACCTTTCCCAAGGGTATTTGCGCGTAAGTGAATACAATGGATTACAACTGGAATTTGAACTCGGCTCCCCGGTTTCTTGTTCCGAGCTGATATCCACTGTACCACAATGCACATCAGAGTTAAAAGAATACAGTAATCATTATCAATGTAAATTACTTCTGATTTAACCCAACAATAGAAATACATTCGTATACTTATGTTCAGTTAGATAACGTCTTTTACCTTCAACCAGATTTATTAAATGTGAACTTTTATTTTAATGAATTTTTATTTGGTTGCCTTTTGTCTTCTGCTTGTTAAAGGCTTTCTTCAAATAATTGCTATTCTGTCATATCAATTTTGTTGTGTATAATTTTGTCTCGTGGCTCATAGATTTTCAAACTCTGCAGATAATCATTGAATGTGTTTGATAAGCGAAAAACAAGATCGTAGAATAGGATGTGTGTCATAGCTCATTGGGGAAAGAATAAAGCATTATTTCCAAATATGTTTATATAAATGTTGCTTTTATGATTGAGTCTATGAACAGGTATCTAGATCAAGGATATTTTGTTGTTCTATCCTGTTCCTCACTCACTTGAGCATTGAGAAACTTTGATAAGAATAACTATGCAAGGGGAAAAAAATAACTTAATATGTTAATTCACTTTCAATTCTGAAACCAGACTTGGAGCAAGATCTTTCTCTATATTGACATTCTTCTAGCCATTTTTTTCTTTCTATTCTTCAATATTCAAATGACAAATTCTTTGTCTGTATGAATAAACTAGATACAATGCTTGTCACTTCAAAGAGACTTCAATGTAGAGAAGATGAACAACATTTGTGTGTGCATTTTTTTTTTTTGTACTCAAAATCTTTTAAAAATTCTGATTCATTTTAACTCCAAAGGAAAAAAAATTACTTTCTTATTTACCTATGTTCAAAATACTCTCATATTTTAATTGTCTCTCAACAACACTGCTTGCAGAAAATTCCTTTTAAATTGAAATGAATGTTTAATTTTTCATTAACACTGTTTTGTAGAATGGGTTCAGCTTTTGGGATAACAAAAATTCTAAGATAGTTTCCTAAGTGGCACCAGGTGATGTAGAAAAACAAAAGAAAAATTGCTAACAAATACAGGTAATAGAATTCTTGAGAACATTATGATTATATTAAGAACAAAGGTTTTTCTGTCTTTTTTGTTTTTTTAACTTTTCACAAATCTCCTCAGGCTAATTTGTTTTTGTCTTTTATCATTTCACATATTTTCATGCAAATGCCTCATATATTTTTATCAAATAGAAACCAGATTGTAATCTTTGATTTGGACATTTGAACTTTTTAAAAAAAAGGACAAATACCTCCACAATTGCTATTTGAATTTCCCTTTCTCAAAGTTCACAGTTTATTGATTTGTAAATTAGGACTTTTTGTATAATAATAATAATAGATTATCTCTGAGGGCATAAAAGAAAAACCTGCAAAAAGCTGACTGTTCTGTTTTTCACACAAAATGGCTGTCTATTTTTCCTTTCTTTTCTGACCTTGTTACATTAATTTTAACTAACAATTGCTGTTCTAGCAACTGCTCAGCCTCCCTCTTTTTATGTCTTACCAACAAAGCTAACAATAGATAATCACCCAGGCATTAGTATTATAGTATTGATTTTCATAGATTCCCTTTGCTATTTCTGTATGGTGCCAACGAAGCAGGAATAGTATTGCTGATTTATTTTTTATTTTATTTTTGTTGTTCTTCAATGCCAACTAGAAGAGAGATTTCTATAAGCCATGTATTTATGTCTTGGGGAATGTTTGTGGCACTTTATTGGTTTCATTGACATTCCCTGAAGAATAATATTTTGACTGTCTTTTATTTTTGTACAATTCTTAGGTTTTCATATCTCCTGATTTTTTATTTTTGGTAATTCTCCACTTGATATTTCTATACTCAGTGGGCATTTACTTTTTATGTGTGCATCATTCTTCTCTTATTACCCATTTATTTATCACAATAGTCTTGTTACTTTTGTCTGTCAGATTTTACCAGTCACTTCACAATGACAAGGTGAGAGTAAAAGTTGGTCCAGTGTGAAGTGCCTGTACACCCATGCGGCGTAAGGATAAAAATTGCCCAGTTCCCATGTTCACTGTCACTCAGGTGCTGGCATTCACCAACTCTGTCCCTTTAGTGCAATGAGGAAGATGCTACCATAGGGTTGGATTCCTTGTAACTAGACTCATTCATAACTTTAGGAGGAAGAAAACATGTTAAGATTATATTGCAGTCCAAAGAATTGGCAAAAGTGATTTCTGTCATTTGTATTTCCGTCTTTTAGATGGACAACATAGAGATTAATTGACAAAACACAAATGCATTTTTAAACAAAAACATTTGCTAGGGAAATCATTTACATGCATTTATAAGCACAGATGTTATTCTGATGATTTTACATTTTTACCCAATGAACGACTTTCTTGCTCAGTGATAGTTATTGTGTGTTCTTAAAATATTCCTGTCAAATCATGCCTCTAAAATGTATAATTTGCATGAGTTTCCTAGCAGAAACTGACTTATTTCACATTGAAACAATAATTCTTATATCATCACTGAAGGTAAACAACATTGAGCCTGGTCAATACCTAGATGGGTGATTGCTTGTGAATACCAGGTGCTGTAAGCTTGGATATGCAAGTGGTGTAATGAATTGGAAATTGGAGAACTGAGCTCCAATTACATTTGGTTTCATCATGTTCGCATATATTGTACATATGTACAAATACTCTTAGAAAAGAGATGAATTCACCTCTTCTCGCCTAAGCTATGGGTTAATTAGTAAGACTTGTATCTGTAAATCATTATCACAAAAAATTCTTAGAAACCAAAAAATATTTTCTGGCTTTAAATAATCCACCAAAGGTTGATCAGTCATAAAAAAACAATCAGGCAAATACTTTATTGAATTCATATTTGCTACCTGCTGATATCAATTTATTTTTTTTTATGTATGCTTTTGGTATTTGTTGTTCTACATAATCATTAAGGTGAATGGATGTTTTGAGGTTTGTTTAATAAACCCTACCCATATATTATATAAGTAATATATTTTTGAGTTTGATTCAGTAATGCATTTCTTGGGAAAACAACTAAAATACCTGACATTCTTCTAGCCATTTCTGTTAGGACATTTTGCAGTAAAAAAGTTTATCTGATTTGAATAACTAAACTTATTTAGGTAATAAAAATCCTTTCAAGTTTTATTTATTTATTCAAAAATCATAATATCTAAGATTTAATGTTTGGAAATCATCAGATTTCATTTCTTTATTAATGAATTTATTGTAATATTTACACTAAGTTGATTTCTGCTTTGAGCATCAAGCTTATTTTAGATCTTGAAAGCTAAATTTAACTACATTTAATCTTTCAACTTTGATTTTTTTTTCCAAGTTAAATGGTCAACTTTTGTTTGTTTTACCTAATTAAACATTTAGACTTATTCACATTATTTAGTTTTATAATTAGTACAATTTATATTTTATAATATAGTTCATTACAATTTTGCATTTATTATAGCATAATTTTTTTCTTTTTCAGGTGAGTTGAAAAATTTTTTTCTCTTGACTGGAATGCTGGTGAGTAACATTATGTTGCAGGTAATTGTCAATTCATTAATTTTGCTCAGATCTGATCAGGATTCTTTTGATGTGTCAATCTTTTGAACTTCTCTGGTATTTTAATTGTTTTGACTGATAAGAAATTTTTTTGCTCTCAAGATGTAGAAGCAAAATCACTTTGTATATAGCAATATCAACTTGTCCTGTTGTTAATACCATTTCTTAAATTATAATTTATTTCTGAACCAGCTTTTACACTGAGAGTTGATATAATTTTATTCATATAACCAGACCATACTGTCATTTAAACTTAAAAAATGCATTGAATAGTTTTCACTTAAAGACATCTATTTATTGTCAATGCATTTAAAGAATTTAATCCTTACTTTCACCAATGCTAAAAGTTGGTAAGTGATGGCTATCAATTAATTTAAAAAATTTAGATTAAGGAATTTTATCTACTAAACTTCAGAGACTGAATCAAAGACATAGCTTAAAAGCACAGAATTTATATCACCAAGATTGAATACTGGACAGTTTCTTCATAGAAGTAGCAGGAATATGGTTCTGTAGAAGAATACTGGAAATGCTATGGATTAAAGTTGTAAGCAACAAAGATTTTTTTAAGGGGAATACAAACAAAAAATACAATTGAATAAGAAAGGGACTCTTGTAATTTCTAGCACGTATGATAATGAAAGAAGGGTTAAAAAATTTGACACTAAAAGACATAGTGAAAACAGTGAGACAGGGAACTGGTGAATAAACTAACAAACTTGTATAAGTGGATGTCAGAATAACAAGGTAAGTAAAAAGATAAACCTTGCTGTGACCTTTAAAGGATAGAAAGTTGTAGAAGGCTATGATTGACTATATCTTGAAGGAACACAGGACATACAAGAAAAATGGGCCATTGTAATATTAATGTTTTAACACTAATGAATAATATCAGATACACAGATGATACAGTGCTGATAGCAGACACAGAAAGGAAAGTACAAGACCTTCTACAGAAGGCAGCGGAAGAGAGTGGAAAGAAAGTATTGCAAATAAACTATGAGAAAATTGAATGCATGGTCACCAGTATAAAGAGGAGCCCAAAATGCCAATTGCAGGTAGCTGTGGGGTGGGGGGTGTACTAAAATCGAGCAGGTACAGAAATTTAAATACCTGGAAAGTGTTCTGACAGAAAGTGCAGCACTGAGATTCGAAGGCATATTGTCATGGCCAATGATGCATTCCAGAAAATGAGTAAAGGATTGAGAGACAGGAAAATTTTGCTGGAAACAAAGAACAGAGTACTAGATTGTTATGTCATGCCTGTCCTTCAATATGGTAGCTAATTCTGGGCAATCTCGTCAAGGATGGAAGAGTGACCAGAATGTGGTTCTATAAAAGGATGCTGTGAATACCATGAACCGAGCATCTCAGCAACGACGAGGTTTTGGAGAAGATGGAAAAGAAACTAATACTTAACATCAGGAAATGACAGCTGAAGTTCTTGGGACATGTAATGAGGAAGGAGGGCTTGGAGAATTTAACATTCACAGGTCAGATAGAGGGAAAGAGAGACAGAGGAAAGTAGTATCTAACATGCTTTATGGGCTTGAGCAAGTGGGTGGCAGCTGGGTTTGAAGGGAGTAACAGGAGAAAGCTTAATAAGGGCCTCTATGGATAGGGAGATATAGATGGCCCTGATCACCTACATTCTGAAAGGACACGGCACATAAGATTCAACCAATACAAGGCCCAAATGCCACTCAAGGTAGAGAATTACTGAATAATGATGTATGAGTGTAAAAGATGTTAATAAGTGCAGTTTATGAGGCTATGTAAAAGAGATAACTGTTAATCCTAGATATGAACAGGTTAAGATTGTAATGATTGGGAAAAACATTCTCTTGAAAGGCTGTTTCACAAAGTAGCAGTTCTTGAGAAGAAGCTGTCTGAGTGGAACTTCTTCCTTACTAATGGAATATGAAAGGGATGAGGTTGGTTCACCCCAGTGTACGTGACATGGCTAGCCTTAGCTGTGAAGGTCAAAGCTGGTGGAACTAAGGAATGTAGCTTATCGGAATATTTGCCATGAAAATAGCAATGGTGTAGTGAGAGGCTTGTTAAGTTTCATCTGTGGAGAAAGTGGTTGTAGGGTGGAAAATACTTCATCATCCACATGGCCACATAGATTCATTTGAACTTTATCAAGACTGGCAAGTAAGGACTGGGAAACTCCAATCCATATATGGTAGGAATACTCTATTTTTGATTGGATCTAAATCTTGTAAGAACATGGCAGGCAGAGTGTGGTACTTACAAGAGCAGCACAGGGATCTGCCCATTTTTACAGTATCTTTAGTGATAGATTGAGTTGCACTTGAGGTTTAGGGTTTTTAAGGGTTTTTAATCACCAAACTCTTAACCTTTAAAATATTCTGATATCAGATCAATAAAATCTTTTATAAAAGTTTACAATTCATTTTAACTTTTTTAAGAAAAATGTTTTCTAAGGTTGTGTCCATCTTAGCACCAAACTTGTTCATGACTTCTTTCTTTTCCTCTCTGTTTTCTAACTAAACTCATCACTTGGCCTTGTGCCTAAAGACATCAAATAGAAAAAATACCTTTTATATGACTTATATGAGTACATTGTATATAAAAGTAGAAACTATGGCAATCAGATTATGCACATTTTACCTTTTTCTTTTATTTGTTTTCATACCAAATTGCTATTGATTTCTTAATGATCCTGATTTTTTTTTTTTACTTTGCTTTATTTTCCAGTGTTACAAATAGAAAATACTATTTATTGGTATATTTGTAGAAAGTTTATTTAGGTGGGAGACTTTTGTATTGGAAGTTCACATTCTGATCAGTGATTCTCCAGTCATCATTGTGGCATGAAGCCCATTGTAAATACAGAAGCACTCTACTAACTTAGTTTCAAATGACATTGCTTTATGATGAGTGAAGCTATTGCTGATTCAGGCATCTAAATGTTCATATTATAACTGTTTACAATTTTGACTTGTTTCTGAATGTTTTGAACCTTGATATGAAAATATCTTTTAATTTCAACCCATGCAAGCTGATAAAGCCACTAAGACACAAGGGATTATTGAAGAGAAAGGACAATCCAAATAACTGAATTGAAAGAGACAGAAGATGATTATTGATGTTGCATTTAAATATTTTAAGATTGTAGTTGACAGGGAAGAAAGAAGCTGAAAGAGAGTTCTACAGATGAAGTGCAAAAGAAGAAAATATTAGAATAGAAATAGGGTTACTCTTATTAATTTTAACAGTAAAATCATGAGACCTAGCTGCCAATCTAGTACTACTTTTAAATTCATGAAGTCAAGGTACCAAAGAGAAAATCTCATTAGAACCATTACCATTAAAATATGGAAGCTGCATTACGGCAGTGGGAAAGTGATTGGAGCTAAGTTGGATTTTATCAAGAATCACTAGATACATAGCAAAATCACCAGACCAAATGTTGTGGCAGTATTCAATGCACGAAAATTTGACTCGTATATTTTATTTTGTTACTGACAGTACTGTACAATTGCAAATGAGAAACATTTTTCTGGCTTCAAAACAGAAAAGAAACAAATTAACTCCTCTTAATATATATTGTCTCAATATAATGGTATATTTATTACAGCCTTTAAGACAAACTCCTCTTCAACTTACAAGATTTTTTTTGATGGAGAAAATAAACAAACACAAAATGAAAAAGGTTATATTGCTTGAAACATTAAAACTGCAAATACTACAAAACATCCGCATTGTTTTGTCTGTTTATGTTGGAATGCAATCTTAGTCACAAAGATGTTAGCCTTTTTCTTCAGCTAATTTTCTGAACATTCCATTCTTACCTAAATTAGTTACATTCCAATAGTATACAAATTACCAGAAAAATCTTGGCTGTTAATCTCTTACTGGAGAGGTGAGTGGGGATCAGCAGTTTGCTGATGTGTAAATGTAATCTCTGCAAAACTCATAACAGGGATATGTGAACAAATATATATATATATATATATATATATATATATATATATATACACACACACACACACATTAAAATGTCCTATATTAAGAAGGAAGAGAAGAGGGCTCAATATCAGATAGGAGATTTGTACTTATAGACAGTTTAAACAGGAATCAACACTGCATAGTAACTATCAATTTTAACTTGAAGGATCTTTAGACCAGGGTCAGCAACCTTTTGCTAACTATGTGCCAACTAAAGGTTATAAAATAATTCAGTGTGCTAACAGCATACAAGTTTTTATATAAGTCGAGGTCAATATACCTGTTCTACAATATATTTTATATAGTAATATATACAATATGTAAACCGCATTAACAGAAATTGTTTTTAAGTTTTTTTAAAGTTTTTATTATTAATGCGAGCCTTGCCTTTGTATGATCTTAGACAATTGCTCAATATCGGGAACATACTTTAGCTTTACACAATTTGCGTACCATTGGAAATTGCTTGGCATACCACAAGTTACTGACCTCTGCTTTAGACGAATTGTCACTACTCCTTCTGTTTAGTATGTGTGTAATAATAATATATATATATATATTTTTTTTTTTTTATCAGTTCTGTTTGTGTAAATATACATCTTTTTAACATTTACCTTCATCTCATTCTGTGTCTACTTGATTCCACTAATTTGTTTCCATCTTTTTTTTCTAAAAGACAGTCTTTGAAGTAGTAGTTTGCTTCATGCACTGTTTATAAGCCCTTTTCCATGTTGACATAGTTTCTTTTTTTTGTTTTTTTTTTTAATTTACTTTCGCTTAGTGATGAATTTTTCAACACTGGACAATTTACTGTCCTTTCACTTACCTTGCAATTCAGCAGATATCCTAAAATATCTCTGTGGCCTTGTGGGTGATGAATTCTTTTTCCACAGTACAACCTCTTTTCCACAGATAAAAGGTTGCAAACTTTTTGCTACTCTATTGATTTTTGCATAGAAAGTGTTCACATAGACTACATCTCTTAATTCCATCAGTTCTAACCTTCACAGCTAAGCTCTGTTATGCCATGCACATTGTAGTAAACCAACCTAATATCCTCCATATTTTATTGGTGAGATATGTTCCACTTGAACAGCTTCACACAAACCATTACTTTGTAAGTGTTAAATGTCCCAAGCCCTCTTTCCTCATTATTCAGTTTTTTCAGATGTTAACAATAATTGTCAATTTTGTTTCTATTTTCCCTAAAATTTCATCATTCCACACATATACATGGTATTCTCAGCATCCTTCTGTAGAGTGATATAGCTGTTGTCTAAAGTCTCTTTTTTTATTCACAAACATTAAATTTGTTTATGAATAAACCAAGGATTCTTAAAACTTTGCCAATCAAAGCAAGCAATTTGCTTGGGACTTTGTAAGAGCAAAAATGAAAAAAAAATCTCAAGCTAATCTTGGTGCATGCATATTGTTTAAATTAAAAAAAATTGTTTTCTGTTATGACTTTAAGATTATTTGTGAATATTCATGTCTGAAAAGAAAAAGTTCAAAGCTTAATTATGAAAGGAAAATATCAGATCAAAGAGAAATTATTGAATGTTGTTCATTTTAAATGGTCTTAAAAGCAAACAAGTGAACACAGAAGGCTTTCTCTTTATGTAGTTTGGCAAATGTCTGATTGAATAGATGTCCTTGTTTATGAAAGGGGAATTGCTGAAATTAGATTTTGGTTATTAAATAACTGTGTTTATCAAGATTTTGCTCCTCCCACTGATTTTTAATTTTTTAAAATAAAATGAGGAAAGGGAAAAATCCAAAGAAAGTTTAAAGAATATTTTCATTCCACTTGGATGAAATAAATCTTAAGAAAGGATATTAAAGAAAGCAGTTAATGTGCAATCTTCAAATTGTTTGCCTTTTTCTATTTTGAAAAATACACAGGAAACCATTTAATAAGTGATTAGTAAGGTCCATTTTATTAAAAACGGCTTAGACAAGGTGCGATGCATAAATTTACGCCATTTTATATTTTCAATTCCGTACATGTACATTGTTTGTTTGTGGTTTTGTTGACTGCACATTCGGTTGGACACCGTGTGTGAGAAACAAGATACCATGACACAATTCACTCAACCAGAAATTTGAAAACAGCATGCTGTACCTCTTGGCATTTATGCTGGAAGCTCTAGTACAAACATTTAAGAGTGTTTGGGTGTCAGTCTGTGACAGTACAGAGGATTCGGAAAACAGTTGGATGAGATATCTAATCAACATGGTGAATGAAGGCATAACATTGACATCACTAGTGATCACAATGTTTTGCCTTCATTCAGCTTCCCACAGAGCCTCAGATTCAACATGGAGGCCTATATCAAGTGCCTTCAGGAGGTAGTACTGCCCTGGGTCAAGAGGGTGGCTGCTGAAAGACCCTATAGCTGGAAATAGGACTCTGCACCATGCCACACAAGCAGGAGAATCCACTCATAGCTATCAGACAATTTCTACAACTGCATCAATTTTTACATTTGGCCGTTTAACTCCCAAGAATGTGACCCCTTTGATTATTATGTGTGGGGTACAGTTTAACAAGAGACCAACAAAATTCCTTGTAACACTAAAGATGAACTAAAGGAGAGGATTATGGCAGCATTTATCAACTCAAACACGGAGGCTGTCTAAAAGAGTTGCTGGAGATTCCAAAGTTATCTAGAGGCCAACACTGAAGCCATAGGCCAGTTTTATTGAATAAATTTCCTCTTTAGTATTTCAAGATATTTTTGTACAATTTTGGTACATCTGTTAAAATGAAATATCAATGTTATTTTCACTTTTGTGTAATTTAGACGATAATTTATCCATCACACTCTCTATATTAATCTTTATATATAATTAATTTTCTTTCATAAGACTTTCAATGTGTTGACCTATAAAGATTAATTTTATTTAAAAAAAAACAAAAAAACTCTCAAGCATGTGTATCCACTAAATATCATGTTATGCACACAGACACACACACACTCACACATATATATGGTAACATTTTTATTATAAGTTTATAATAAAAACATAGTTTACTGCAACACAAGAGTTGTTTTGGTACTAGGTGCTAATAAGATAGCACCAAAATAGAATTGCTCTTGTGTTGCAGTAAACTATGTTTTTATTATAAACTTATAATAAAAATATTATGATTATATAATGCTCTACTAAGTATTGAGCATGCTTAATAAAGTAAATCACTGCTAACCCATTAGTTTGTACTAGTTCTATGATATACTAGCAGTATAGCCTGGCGTTGCTCAGGTGTAATGAAAGCTTTAAAATGAATACATGGTCCTGGAGCTCAGATTCTTTGGACGTTGGCACGAAAGACTAAAAAGCAATAGTTGTTTTCAGTTAAAGCGAAACCGTAGACTGAAAGAAAAATGAATGGATGTAAGTCAAATTTTGATTTCCTGGTATCGATATCAAATAAGTTTTTTCGTCGTAAACTGAATTTTGAAGGCTAAATAAGTCCTCTGAGTAAATGGTATCATGGTTGAGACTAAGAACTACAATTATGCCTACTTCGAGCCAAACTCGAAGCAAAAACTAAAATAAAAGGGCTGAAAAAAATACATACAGGCAGATAAACAGACACACAAACATCTTGCCTTTTATTTATTTATATATATATATATATATATATATATATTATCGATTTTTCTGCACTATTGTAAGAACTGCAACCTTGAAACTTCTGAATATCATTTGTTATGTCTTTGTCTATGAGTGTATCAAATTTGATTAAAATTGAGCCACTCCTTCTATAACCCGATTTATTTTTTTATTTTTTATTATCAGTTTTTGATATTTATCAGGGGTACCTTGACACAAAACCTAGCTAAGAACACTCGCAGACGCTTATAGTACAACTGTGTAAATTTTCAAGAAAATCGGTTCAGCTGTTTAGGAGTCTATAAGTAACACACACACACACACACACACACACACACACACACACACAGTTCCATTTATAAATACGTTTAGATATGATTAATGCAAATACTATTTGTAACTTAGCTGATTGATGTTGTTATATTGAGAACCTCAGTTCCAGAGTTTTGCAGATGTACACTTTTTGTAATTGTTCAGTTCACTTGTCAGGATGATTAAGCAATTGTCTGTGGTTTTTCTCATCTTTTATCTTTGTACTAAGTTTGCTGTAATTAATTTATGTCTTAGTGGGATCTTTTCTCTCACACACAGCATGTTTCATTAAATAATATAGACATATTATGTCTATTTTTACAATAATCTGTTATAGTTCTCTAATTATTTTTTCGATATTAAATTGAAATTTGTCAAGGAAGATGCTGTAGTTCTTGTTAACTCAAGTACTTTTATCCAGGGATGAATTGTGAAGGTAAACTTAATGTAATTGTAATCGTTACAATGGTAATTTTTTTTTTTTTTTTTTTTGTAAACACGTTTTTAAAAATGCACTCTGTTATAATTATCTTAAAATTAATTGTTGTGGTTACAATGTTTTGTAAACAAGTATTCTCAATGCAAAAGGAGTAACCAGAGATAATAAATTGCAACATGTGGTTAAATGTTATTCAACTCAAATGCATTTGAAAACATTGCTACAATACTTATAATAACTCTTGTTCAATGTTGGTTGCTTGCTTTTGATATGTAGGGCCTCAAGAATTTGGAGTTTTTGCTATTTTCATAGTGTAGTATATTGCTGTTGTCAACAAGTATTTTCCTGTATTTTGAAGGTGAACAGGAATGTGTCTTTAAATGTTGTGCAATAAAATTTGTATCTGATAAATGGAGTGTAAGATGTCTTGATAATATTGCTGTTATCAAGTCAACATATATGCTTACTTTTTTTGTCAGACATATAATCTCTCAACAGACATTTAAAATGGTATATAATGTTGGTTCTTTGCTAAACACTAGTTAAAGAAAAGTTATTGCATATGATTAAGTGGATTGTGTTAAAATTAGTATATAATTAGTTTTATTTCTTACCGAGATCAGTAGGGAGTATATATATTTTTTTTTTCATCTTGTTTATAGTTAGTTCATGATATAATGGATAATGGCTTAGAATTGGAACTCAGAGAGTAGAGTTCCAGTCAGGTTAGTCATATTCACTTACATGCTAACACCCTTGGGAAATGTATTAATCCATCTCTACTTCCCCCAACAATAGGTTAATTAGTAGGATTTGTATTAGTAAATCATTATCTTCAAAATAATTCTTACAATCTAAAAATATTTTATGTCTTTAAATAACCTGCAAAAGATTGACAATAATTAGCTTCTCTATGCTGTGCATCTTCAGGACGTGGGTGATCAAGATTCTTCACAATTTCCTGTTCTTTATAGTTCTTAATAAATTTTGTCTTTTTGCTGTCTCTCTTAAAAAACGTTCTGACGACCATTTACACAAGTTCGTTAGGTTATGCGCTTCTTTCTTCTGTCTGTCTTGCTTTCAACATGCCCTGTGAGTGTCAAATTTTTTAAACCCTCTTTCCTCATTATGTGCCTCAGAAATTGTAACTCTTTCTAATGTTAAATAAAGATTTCCTTTTTGTTTTCATTTTCTCTGAAACAAACATCCTAAGGGCCAATTATAGCCCATGGTTAAATTTCATATGGCCCTTATTCTCTGTCATAAAATGTATCACTTATGGCCCACTAGTATTCTCAATCAGTATGTTTTTTTTTATGTGAAGTAGACACCTATAAAATGCCATTTTGCGTTTCACCAAAAGATGTGCAGCACTTTGCAATAAAATTTTGATGAGATAGTTCATTTGCAATAAAATTTTAATTGTTCAAACAATACCAAGAAGAATGGTATGCATGTTCACCTCACCAAATCTAGCCCCTTTCTGAAAAAGGTTTGGCCACTCCTGCTGTAAAACATGTTCAGTCCATAGTATCTGTAGTATCCTTCAGTAGAACCACATTTCTATTATCTCTTCTTCTGTGAGCAGATTGTCCAGGATTTACTGTCATGTAGGAAGACTGATATTAAATAACAGTTCAGTTCTCTTTTCTTTGTTTCTACCAAAATGTTTTTGTTTTATAACTTTTCTTAGCTTTTGGAAAGAAGTTTTTGCTATCCCAATGCATCCTAATGTCATTATGCTAAGTCCATTTGAATTTCCTACACTGGACATAGCTAAAGAGAGCTGATCATGAGAAAAACATTTCTAATGTTTATATTAATAATACTAAAAATGAATTCAATAGATTATTTTTTCCTTATTTAAATAATTTGTACAGTCTAAAGAAAATCTAATTAAACAGGTTATTTTGATAATTCTACAGAAAATTTGGGAGTGAGGGTGGGGGCTCTACTTATTTCTAGTGATGTGATAAAACAAAAAACAACAATGGTTTATCACTTATGTGACACAGATTAAAATAACTTAAATAAAATTTATATATATATATATATTGCTCTAAAAAGAAAAGACGTCATACTTATCCCAAAACCCGAGGAACCTTTCGGCCAACACTTTTTCAAGGGCTTCGTTGGCAAAAATATGAAAAGGGCTGAACGAAGACAATATCAATAGGGGAATTACGCACAGTACTGGGAGAAAGTGGAATATGTTTAAAAATAAACTTTAATGAAAACATACATTAAAATGTGAGGGGGGTTGTAAATTTGATTCCACAAGATTGATTAAAAAAGTAAGTTTCACTCACAGACTTTCCGGTAACCGCAAGGAGCAAAGAAAATGCTCTGTCTGTCTGCACAGGCTCGGTCGCTGGATTTTCAGGCAAATAGCCTCTAGGACCCGCAGTTGATATGTTGAGCGAGCGCTGTGCAAGACAGAAAACCAACTGTCCTCGTATGAGGATGCACATGCAGGATTGTCCAGCAAGTGTTGGCCGATAACTGAATCCAGAACAGCTTGGGTTGTTCTTATAGTACTGATAGGGCTGCCAGAACGTATATTCGCAGGGACGTGTTGCGAGACCCGCGTCTCCAACCTAAGACGGGTTCGTCCTATGTATGCCGCATCACAACAGCATTTAAATTTATAAACAACTGAACTTTTTCGAAAATAGGACAACCTGTCCTTGACAAAGGATGGAAAAACAGGTCTAGTATGGAAAACAACACGCAACTGTACTGAATAATAACAAGACGAAACACACGCCGAAACTTTGTCAGTAACAGTTTGACATTTCCTGCCAAGCCAGGGTAATTTTAAGTATAAAGGACAGCAACTCGGTCCTTCGACTTTTGGTTCCTTAAACCATTTGATCTTGCGATCAATAACACGTTTAACCACATTGGTTGGTTACCCATTAGCCTCAAAGATACTTTGCAAGCGCAATAGTTCACTGCTCAAGCATATAGGGGAACAAATATTGAGGGCACGGTGAACCAACGTTTCTATAAGACCAATTTTGCGGGATTTAGGAACAAAAGAGTTCCAATTTGTATACAAACCGGTAAAAGTTGGTTTGCGAAACATAGATGTCACGAAAACATCATCCCGTCGCTGAACAAGGACATCCAAAAAAGAAAGACATCCATCCCTCTCTGTCTCCATAGTATACTGAAGAGAAGGATGTCAGGAGTTCAACTGAACTAAAAAACGTTCAGCATCTGAAGCGTTGTAAAATAAAGAAAAGGTGTCATCAACATAACGTTGATATATTAATGGCTCATCAACCTTTTCAAACAACAAACACTCATGATGCCCTACATTTGTGGTTTCTGTGGGTACCGTTCTTTATTCACACACACACACACACACACACACATATATATATATATATATCTAAATGAATAAGAATAAAATAATTGCACTGTTCAAAACTAACTATATATATATATATATATATATATATATATAGTGTATCAAGGCAGCAAATAATTTTCTAAACATATACTGTTAAATATAAGAGACAATGAATCTCTTATCTTTTATTAAACATAATAGACATTCATTGTCTCTTATATTTAACAATATATATTTACCCCAAGCAAGGTGATAATGCCATTAAGATACAAAGGGCTACTGGGAGTGAAAGAGAATGAAAACACTTTAAAAGGAACTCAATCTCCATTTCTAAACGCCAAACAAATGATAAACCTCTGCTTCTATTCAAAACAGCTGGGAGGAATGTGAACTAGGCAAAAGGCAAACATATCAACTCCTATTGAGAAGAAAAATAATTAGTAATATTTCAGTGTAGAGGTGGAGATATTGGAAGTAACCAGAAACCCTTTTATATATATATATATATATATATATATATAAATTTTATTTCGTTAAATACAGCAGACAAGGAAGAATCAATTTTTTATTTAGTTTTTTCCAGCATCCTTATATTTTTTTCATTTAGTAGGAATAAGTGGGTATAGAAATTTTTCATAATTTTTACTGTCCCTAGTACTTTTGTCCACTTCTTTAGCCATTTTCAAGGGAATTTGATTTTGGTGGTGGTAGTTTTTTCCTATATTTTGAATGTTTAAGTTGTAACTTTTATATTTTAAAACTTTTAACTCTCCATTTCCACTGTTAAATAAGGTGAGGTTGATAGTCAGAGAGAGATGTTTAATATACAGGGCCTCTTTAACAGCAAGATGTTTATGGTAATGTGATTCATATAGAATTTTAGTGCTTTTGACTAGAATTTTTCTTAAGAAATAGAAAAAACATAAGGATACTGGAAAAACTAAATAAAAAATTAATTATATCTTCCTTGTCTACTGTACTTAACGAAAGATATTTAAAAGAAAGGTTGTTGTCTATACATTATTTCTATATATAAATTGGAACAGTAATTTTCAAATCATTTCTTCCCATTATCTAAACTGCATAATATTGGATAAAAGCAAGATCAAAGATCATTATTTTGAGAAAATAAAAGAAACAGGAATTAAGAAATCATTCTCAAAGAAAACTTTTCTTGAATGATCAATGTTGCATTAACACGAGGATAATTTTATTCATGACATTAAACAAAGCTAATATTAATCAAATATTGTCTGACATGACAAGTGTAAGTAGACAAATCTTAATTTGTGGTTTATTGCTGTTTAGGTACAAGTATAATAAATGCCTAATGAGCAATGAAATATTTTTTATTATTAGTAGCTTTTGGTGGAGAGTCAGATGTATCCTTGCATGAACAAGTAAACATAAGCCATCACAATAGCCATGATTGGGTGTGGCTCTGTTATGTGATAGAGAGAGCAAATTAAAGACTCAATAGCAACCAGGTATCTTAAGTAGAACTGGGCTTTGTTTTTGTGTTTTGTAGTTGTAACTATAAACCAAGAAGTCTTAGGATGAAATAAATTTTGCTAGATAAGTTCTGTGGAATGTTGGTTCATCACTGAATGCAAAAGAATCTTTCCCAAATTCTATATTTTGAAGCTCTCTAGTTTTATGTGTATCTATTTATATTCTGTGGACCTTCACAGAAATATAGAGAGGATCTGTTTACTATTTGGTAATTTTCAAGGAGGTAACAAAAGGAGATTCTCGTTTTTTCTATAAAATCATTCATTCAATCCTACATGAAAAATTACAGTTCTTAATATTAAAATGGGACAAAATACTTTGTTTCAAGTTTTTTTTAATATTTAAATGTTAAGAATTTACTCCTAGAAATATAGTTTGACTTTGGAGTACATCAAAATTATTTCAGTTTTCAAGACTTTAGTATAGATCCTGTATGTTTTTTTTTTAAGTTTCTTTAATTTTTAACATTGGTATCTTTTAATAATCTTAGCTCTTCTGAAAATCTTTTTGGTGTTGGGGGATTCAAGTTTTCTTCTGTCATGCATTTTAATGTATCATAATTGATGGTTGTTGACTTCTAGGTTTTATTTCAAGGGATAAGTCACAATTTTTAAAATGCTGCAACTATTTTTGGAAAGTATGGTAATTTCCTTCCACTTTTTCTTTATTTAAAGAGTCAAGTCACCATCCTTAAAATTTTTCAGTTTTGAGAAGTATGGTTAGATATTGTTTCATTTCCTTTTACTTTTTTTATTTCAAGGGTCAAGTCAACACCCTTAAATTTTTTAAACTAGTTTTGGGAAGTATGATTAGATATTGTTTCATTTCCTTTCACTTCGTTTATGTTGTTGAGCAAATTAAACACCTCTTGTAACACAAATTAACTAGGCAAAATGCATTCAATAAGGAATTCAGAGTTCAGGGAGATTACTGATAGTGTTCATTAGAGCACTGTTGGAGTCAGTTGAAACATAATATAACCGTTAGTAACAAGTTATAACACTTTATTTTCAGGGTCAAAACATAACCCTTAAAATTCTTTAACCAGTTTTTGGAAGTATGGTCAGATATTCTTTAATTTGTTTTTTTTGTTTTTTTTAATTCCTTTATTTTAAGGGCCAAGTCACCACTCTTACAATTAAGTATCTCCCCTCATTTTCAATAACTTTTAAATTGAATTTTTTAAAATAAAAAAGTTCTTTGGAAAGTTTTATTTTAGTTTTAATTGGAAGCTAAATGATTAAATTTACTATTTTCAGTAAGCAAAATACTCTGGCGTATTTCAAACAGAAATTATATGGATCAGAATCTAAAATTTTGAGATTTTTTTTTCAATTTTTCTGCCATTTTTGATTAATTGACACATTTGTATTCATAAGTTAATTCTTGGTTTTAAAAATCATACAAAAATAAAATATACATCTGTGCCACATTATTTTTGGAAAGTTAGCAAATTTAATGTTAAATTAATCTGAGTATTACTTATTTATAGCATAAAATTTCAAATAAAACTATTTCTTAAAGTGTTGAACTTTCTAAAGTTCATTGGGAAGAATGAGTGACCATAAATTCATTGCACACCCACTCACAAGCACATGAATATGTATACATATACATATACATACATATCCCTACATATACACACATACATACAAATGTGTCTATGCATACATTTACATATACAAACAATCAACTATATCCACATATAAATATTGTGTTCACACTCTCAAATGCACACATATTAGGACTGGACATATAAGCATATAATTAATACTAACATATATTTATGCGAGTATACTAATCAACCTCACATATAAACACAAAATATGCATATACATACACAAAACCTTCTACATATACATATAAATTTCTTATTTATACACACTCGCCTTTTCACATCTATGTACTCACCTATGAAGATCTAATATTAATATTGGTCAACACTTTCTGAAATTGATTGATAAACATTTTAAGCAGAACAACCCAATCTCAAATAGTTATCCATTGAATTGGCAATGTACTCTGTTGCTAAACTTAAAACTGTTTTTGAGTAAATAAGTTATTAAAAATATTGCTTCTGTCATTTAAGGGGGGTTTGAATTGTGTATATATAACAATTGTCATGTGCATAAAACTTTAAGTAGCATCAAGCAGTGAGGAACAGGTATATAATTCTTCTTATATATATATATATATATATATATATATATAATGTGTGTGTGTGTAATGATAACCAAATGTAAGAGATGAACTTTTGTTTTAAAAAAAGTATTGCCCAAATCAATGTGGATTGAGTAGCTATGGCCAAATGCAAAATTGATAAAGTTAGTTGCAATAACAAGAAAAATAAAAGAACAGGGCAAAAAATAATCTAAAGCAAGCAAACAATATATACAAGGCACATATAACAGTAATAAAGCAAAGCTACAGTAAGATGGCAAAAAGTTCACAAAGTAAGAACTGGGGTTGATATCCAAGAGCAAGTTCAGATAAGCAAAAGTAGCATTCTAACTTCAAGACGAGACAAACCACAAATGAGTCATATGAAACTAAGAACAGGTCTGTTTTATTGACTTGCAATAAATCCTAGCATGCAATTGTGTGCTTCTGCCTATAAATTGTGGAGGGGAAAGTGTTTTGCAGTCATTCCTACAAAGATCAAACCAACAGCTAGCTTCTTTATAGTTCTTTGTCTGGAACAATCTATTATTTGTAGCTTAGTAAAATGCCACTATATATATATATATATATATATATATATATATAGTGTGTGTGTATTTAGGCAGCAGTTTTTCATTAATGCATGTTTTATTAAATAATATAGGCAAGTTTTGTCTATTTTATGTAAATGTTTTTCATATTATCTGATAAGCTTAATAGCATTATCATTAAATGAGGAAAAAAAATTATAATATTGATACATAATTTTTTTAATAATTCAATCAAAGCTTTCAGCTTACATAAGCCATTTTCAAAGATATCAATTACATTATATATTATAAACATGAACAAACAATAATGACAAACTGTTTTTGTTTACATGGAAGATTACCAAGCAACAACAAACTCGTGCATTTAAGATGCTGGAAGCAAATGTCACATCACAGCTCATGGTGACACACATGACCAAGTTAGAGTGAAAACAAGAAATATTAAGTATGGGAAGCCATTGAAATAAACCAATGGCTTCTGTTATTAATTATAGGTATTTAAGGATATTTGTAGTTATAGTTTATCTTGTTCAGGTTATGTTTCAACTGTTTTATGTATTTGAGAATTTTTAGTTTTTGTTTATTGTTTTCATGTTTAAATATAGTTTTCAACTAGGGTCTTCAGGAATTGTGTATGTACCCAGGCATGTTGTTTTAAATGTTAAAACATTTTTAGGCATTTAAATTAAAATAAGTATGCAAAACTTGTCTATATTATTTCATGAAACGTGCATTAATATATATATGATGCAATAGGTAAATTGTGGCCATTTTATATTTTTAATTCCACACATTGTTTTCATTATTGTTGTCTGCACAGTATAGTAGGGTCAACTGCAAACTCAACACATAAGGCCTACATTAAGTGCCTTGAGTAAGTGATGCTACTCTGGGTAAAGATGATGGCTGTTGGAAGACCCTATGCCTGGCAACAGGACTCTGCACCATGCCACACATGCAGGAGAACCTAGTCATATCTGCTAGACAATTTCTGTGACTATATCACTCCTTGCATTTGACCACCTAATTCCTCAGACTGCAAACCTCTTGATTATTGTGTGTGGGGTGCAGCTGAATGAGAGACCAACAAAACTCCTTATAATACCGAAGATGAACTGAAGGCAATGATATTAGCAGCATTCACTGACTTAAACCAGAAGAATGCCCAGGAGAATTCCATAGATTCTAAAGTTATCTGGAAGACATGATTGACTCCAATGGAGATTTTATTAAATAAATTTACTCTTTAGTTATTCAAGATATTTTTGTGCAAGTTCTGTAAATATATCTGTTAAAATGAAATGTCAGTGTTATATTCATTTTTGTGTAATTTAGATGACGATTTATCCATCTCACACGTACTGAATATAAGATGGACTTTTGTTACTCCACATTTTTAATAATATTATTCAAGCTAGCTTCTGCATAGTTCTTTGGAAAGATCTAATGTTTCTAGCCTATTAAAATGCCACCAGTGGTCAGTTTTGCATCATTTGACTTGGTTAATAAGTTGTATATTATTTAATGTCATTTTTTAAGTTAACTTCAAATGCCACTGCTTCTATTCTCTGAGTTTTTTTTGTTTTTCCTGATTTCCATGATTAATAAACTTTTCTTGTTTTAACAGAAATTTGAGCAACACAAAAGTAAACTTTTCTTTTTATACTTGATGACTCAAATATTGATATTATTTATATAGAAAATTTTAGATTCTATACAAGTTTCTTTTAAAGACATGACTGCACTTGCTTACCTTTTGTATTTTGTATTCACTTGTTTCAACTGACAGTTATAAAAACAATATTCTTCAAAAGCTTGTCTTAAAAATAAAAGATAAATTGATATGTATATAAATTGATAGTCAAGAAGTGGATATTGATTAAATAAAAGAAAGATATTTTGTGGTCGTTATTTTTATGTACTAATTTCAAATGCCAAATGGTATTTCACTATTCTTTTGTATGAAAATTTTTTGTTCAATAAAATATCTCCTTGAAATGGAATTTTCCAGTATTCGTTGATAGGCTCAAATATTTCCATTCTGTGTACATACATCTGTGTATGTTTCAGAGAAAGATTATAGATTGTTGTATTTAACATGAGCATGTGTGAATGGTTGAGTTCAAATTGATGCACAGGTCTGTATAGGTTTGTGTACTTCTCTCATAAAATATGCAATTTTTTTTATCTATTACTTCAGGCCTTTGGATATGCATATATATGTAAGAGAGAGTGATGAAATAATTTTAGTTTGATCAAGGATTCCAAACCCCATGCAAGTCCCCACCCTTATATTTAGTCAGATTTTAGAAAGAGATCAGGCAAAGTACTTTTCAGCATCCCCATTTTATATATATATATATATATATATATGATAGAGAGAAATCTGCTTGATTTATAGAGGAAGAGTGATCAGTATGGAATGGGGATAGGGGATAGAGCATTTATAAGTATAGACAGTGTGGACATGGGGATCATCATTATGTCATATTTATTCACTCTCTCTCTCTCACACAATTTATTTTTAATAGATACTCATATTTGAGTAGATATACTATTTAATTAAAAAGAGAATATATATATATATATATATATATATATATTTTTTTTTTTTTTTTTAAATAACTTTAATCCAAAAGAAAAATTAGGAAGGTAAATCCCAAAGACCCAATCCTAATTAATATTAATATTTTAATATTAAAAAATGATACAGGAAGGAGAGCTCAAGGTAATTAAAATTACAGAGCCAATTATAAAATAAAATAAATTCCGATGTTCAAAACTGTTGAATGATCATTTCAACATGAAATCCCTAAGAGAGATTTCACATCTCATTGGCAACTACCACATTTCAAAAATCAATTAAAAACTCATGGTTGAATCCATTTTTTTTTTTTTTTTTTTTATCAAAGTTCAAAATTACCCTATGCAAAAGTATTGGATACATGACACTTTTTTCAAATTTTCAATCAAAACATTGTGTTTTAAAAGACTTTAAATATTCAAATTTTCTATAGTATTGGAATGTTATCTCTGACCAATCAGAGAAGCACACAATTGCTTACAAGATAGTGCTACTAATCATCTAATTCTTTGATGTGCATTCTGCAATTCAAGGATTAAAAATGGCAAAAACTAAAGAATTATTCAGAGATATGCAAGATAGAATCATTGAACGTCACAAAGAAGAACAAGGTTACCAAAAAATTAGCAAAGAAATGAATCCAGCACTAAGTACAGTAGGAAATATCATTAGAAAGTATAAGTATGGCAACAGTACAGCAAACCTTCCAAGAAATGGAAGACCGAGAAAAATAAATGAGAGGATTTCAAAGTGGATCAGCAGAAATGTACAAAAAAATTGCTCATTCTGAAATCAAAACTGATCTTGAGGGTGCTGTAATTAATGTAAGTAAGGATACCATTACTAGAGCTCTATATCATACAGGCTTTCATTCAAGATCACCAAAAAAATTGCCTTTACTGAAAACCAAACATGTCAAAGACCAATTAAAGTTTGTCAAAACTTATGAAAAGAAGGTATGCAGTTTTGGGAAAAGGTAATCTGGTCGGATGAAACGAAATTTGAAGTATTTAGAAGGAACACAGCGACAACTGTTTGGCGAAAAAAAATGACACTGCCTTCAACAAGCACAATACCGTCCCCACAGTTAAGTTTGGGAGTGGTTCTATTATGATATGAGCATGCTTTTCATCCAAGGACACTGGTGAGTTACAAGTTATCCATGGTAGAATGAATGGTAGCATTTACAGGGAGATTCTAGAGAAGAACCTTCAGAAATCTGCAACTTCTTATGGACATGGTCAGAATTTCATGCTTCAACACAACAATGATCCCAAACATACCACAAAACTTACAAAGAAATAGTTTGAAAATAATGGTATTAGTACTCTCAGTTGTCCAAGTCAGTCTCCTGACTTTAATCCAATTGACAATTTGTGGAATACTTTGAAGGTTAAAGTTCATGAGCGGAATCCACAAAATATCAAGCAATTAGAGGAATTATACAAGGAAGAATGGGGTAAAGTAACAGTGGATCAGTATAGAAAACTTGTGGCCAACTATAGAAAGCGACTGGAAGCAGTGAAACAAAACAGGCTATGCAACAAAATATTAAATTGATGTATCCAATACTTTTGCATAGGGTAATTTTGAAATTTGATAAAAAAAAAATGTCTTCAACCATGAGTTTTTAATTTTCCTTCCACATACAACTAAAACAACTTTACAAGATATTACTTACCAAATATCAGACAAAATGGCGAACATAGACTAGTTATAACAGAAAATAACATGTATCCAATACTTATGCGTGTCACTATATATATATATATATATATATATATATATAACTGTACCTTCCTGAATATTTTTTGAGAAATTTTGTCATTTGGCAAAATTTAAATACGTCGGTTGTTCATCCATTTCGTAATTCTCTGGAACTTTCTGCAATATATAGTTTGTCACTTAAACTGGGCAGGTTCATGCCAACTTCAAAATTTCATGAGTACACTGTTATAATGATCTTACTTGTCAGAGCTCATTTGCCAAACTGTGCTTATCAGTGCTCTATCTCCATGTCTATATTGAGCACTTTATGATAAAAAACCTGCTTGCCAAAATACATTTTATCAGTGAAACCGCTGAAAAAAAAAAAACAACCTTGGTGCTAAACATTATCACAATTAAACAAACACACACGCACATATATAAAATCAACTGTAAAAATTACAGTGCACTTCTTACCTCTTTCAATTATAACATGCAAAGGATAATCCATGAGTACAAACAAATTTAATTAAAAATAAACAGACATAATACACTATTTACATTATTCAGACTATTGTCCTCATCTTTGTCATTTATGATTTTTCAGCCATTGTATACTCTGGCCTTCTTCAACTGCAAGGAATTTCCAACCGAACCATTTGTTACGATCACTAGGGTATATCATTCTCATTCCTTGTGTTAATCCTCTTTTAGTAGTCATGAGTTATTTCTCTCTAACCAGACTCTCTAAGTTAATTGTTCACCACTAGGCCATGTGTCCTTAAGGTTGTTAGTTCCAGTGACCTTATCCAAAGAGTTGTGAGCTCAGTACCAGGCTACAGCAGTATATATATATATATATAGGAATAGGAAGATTGCTGGGATTATGAAAAACTTTCAAAACTGTTTTTGATATATAAAAATTTATATATCATTATCACACATATACAGTAGTGAGCATAAAGATCACAACGATGTTAAGAAAAAGTTTAAATGTGAAATAACATTTTATTTTAAAGCTTCATAGAACATTTTATCAAGGAAAAATAAGGATATAAAGGTAAATTATATAATTCCAAAATATAAAGCTCAATAAACTTATTTTGATAAAGTTATAAGAATAATTACATAAAATTCGAAAAAAAAATAGATGATCAAAAACATCAGAACGATTAACAAAATCATACTATTATAATGGAGACATCATATTCAAATGAAAATAACGTTCATAATTCATTAGTACTTGATGAGAAAAAAACAAACTTTCAATAACAGCTTGACATCTTTTGCTACATGAGCAAATTAATGTCTTGCATTCATAAACGGATATTTTCTCCCATTCTCCTTTCAAATTAGGCCATAGTTCTTTGACGTTTGTTGGATTTTTTTTTCCTTTAGCTCTTCTCATTTAGTAACTTCCAAAAATTCTCAATAGGATTCATGTCTGGGCTTTGAGCAGGCCTTTCCATAACAGTAACATCCTTCTCAGAAAGAAATGTCTTGACAGCCTTCGCTGTGTGACATGGCGAGTTATCATGCATAAATACAGCTGGTTGATTAATTGCAGTTCTCAAATTAGGAACAACACGTTTCTTCAATATCTCTTTGTATACAGTTGCGTTAATTTTACCGTATAGCCTGACAAGAGGTACCATACCAGCAGATGAAATCATGCCAAATACCATTACACTTCCTCCTCCAAATTTAACGCTACTTTTAGTGCACTGAGGCAAATATTGTTCATTAGGACTGCGTCAAACGGACCTTCTCTTGTCATATCCGAACAGGTTAAACTTTGATACGTCAATGAAATGAACATAACCTCACTGTTCTTATGAGATGTTCAGTAGAAAATTTTAATCGGCTCATTTGATTCTTTTTAGATATGGTAGGCCAGAGATAGGGCAGGAACAGTGCGGGTTCGTTAAAGACACTGGAACAAGGAATGCCATATTCATGATTAGGATGCTCTCCGAAAGGGCAATACAAATGAAGAAAGACTTATGCCTATGTTTCATTGACTATGCGAAGGCATTCGACAAGATACGACACAAAGAATTGATGGAGATGGCTCGGCAGCCTAGACATTTTCAGGAAAGATATCAGAGTAATTAAGAATCTCTACTGGCAGCAAACGGCCTGCATACGGACAGGTAACGATCTCAGTAGATTTACAAAGATAGAAAGAGGCGTAAGACAAGGATGTGTCTTTTCACCGGATTTGTTCAACCTGTACAGCGAGAATATTTTGAGGACCCTAGATGACACGCCAGGATTTGCTATTGGAGGCCACAACTTGAACAATATAAGGTATGCAGATGATACAGTGCTGATTGCAGACACGGAAAGGAAACTGCAGGAGAGTGACAAAAAAGGACTACAAATAAACTTTAAGAAAACTGAATGCATGGTTATCAGCAAAAGGTGCAACCCAAAATGCCAAATACAGGTGGGGGATACCAGAATAAAGCAGGTGCAAAAATTCAAATATCTAGGAAGTGTTCTAACAGGAGATGGAAAGTGCGACACAGAGATCAAAAGGCGAATTGGCATGGCAAAGGGCGTGTTCCAGAAGCTGAGCAAAGTACTAACACACAGGAAAATTTCACTAGAAACAAAGAAAAGAGTGCCGGATTGATATGTGATGTCAGTTCTTCAATACGGTAGTGAGTGCTGGACAATATCATCGAAAATGAGGACAAAACTGGAAGCAGCGGAAATGTGGTTCTACAGAAGGATGCTGCGGATATCGTGGACTGAACATGCAAGCAACGATGAGGTGTTGGAAAGAATGGCAACCAAAAGGAAATTAATACCGAGCATCAGGAAGAGACAACTGAAGTTCCTGGGACACGCAATGAGGAAGGAGAGTTTGGAGAACCTGATACTGACTGGCCAGGTAGAGGGAAAGAGAGACAGAGGAAGGCAGCGGATAACATATTTGCAGGGCCTAGTTGGGTGGATGACGGAATGGGGGTTACCAGGAGTAACGGGAACAAACATGCTGAGGGCCACAAGGGATAGGGAGACGTGGAGGGCCATGATCGCCTACGTCCTGAAGGGGCAGGGCACATAGAAGAAGAAGGCGGCGGCTTCGTAGAGGCTACTCAACTTTTCAGATTTTATTTTATTAAGTCTTCGGGAAATAGTGTGCCTTGATATTTTAATGCCAAGGTTAGCATTAGCTCTCTTTTTTATTCTTTACCAATCCATGTCTTCCCTTGCAGTAGTTTTCCTAGGCCTGCCAAGTGGTTTCATGACTTTGCATGACCCAGTTTTCTCAGGTTTTTTTAAAATACTATGAATAACCACTTTTAGATTTTCCCACACTCTTTGAAATATCCCCAATTGAGAGTTTATTTTCATTACATAACTTTTCTAAGTTCCAATGACGTCACAGATTTTTTCGCCATGTTTACAATGCAAGAGCCAGTAAAATTTAGTAAAATACCCAATTTTATATTCTTACCCTAAAAAAATTTTCAATAATGCAAAATATTAAATTTTATGGATTTATTTAATCATTCTGATGTTATATAATTATTTTTATAACTTTATCAAAATAAGTTTATTTGACTTTATATTTTGGAATTATAGAATTTACTTTTCCCTTTGATAAAATGTTCCTGAAGCTTCAAAATAAAATGTTATTTCATATTTAGACTTTTTCTTAACATTGTTCTGATCTCTATGCTCGCTACTCTGTGTGTATATGTGTGTGTGTGTGTGTGTATATATATATATATATATATATATATATATATATATTAGTCATCTGCAGACAGTTTTGTTTTGCTGTAAAACACTTCATCAGTATGGTTTGACATCCGATTGCCTCATATATCTATGGAGATTGTTGTGGTGTATGAAACTGTCATGAGTAAAACATGGGATCATATGTATATATATATATTTATTTTTTTTTTTAATCATATTACTCCGAGCATGTGCCGAGGTCTACGTAAGAGTGAAAAGATTGGAAAAGAGAAAACCGAAAACAACATCCTAAACAGGGAACAAGGGATGAGCCTCTACACCTGTTCAATAGACGTGGGTGGAGTGTGAACTGGGCGATAGTTTAGTCTATCTACTCCAATTGAAAAAAAAAAAATATATATATATATAATGTGTGTGTGTGTGTGGCAACAGTTTTTCATTTATACAAGTTTAGTGAAAGACTAGCAAAAATTTCAAATGTCTGAGTACTTTTGACTTTCATAAGTGAGCAATATATTTATATTAGCAACATAGAAGAAATAATTTCATCCTTGATTTTATAAACATAAATAACAGAATCTGCATTTTAGATATATCGATTAAATTGACCAAGCCAAATTTTAGAAATTCCATTTATTATAAAAAAAAGACAAAAAAACATCTTCAATCTATGCCTACTTAACTATAACAAAAATAAACTTTAACCTTTATGCCTTCATAAAAACAGTACGTTAAAAGGATGTTTTTTTCTTTGACACTGCTTTTATTTTAACTACATTCACTCCTCAGTAATGTTTGTTTTAAAAAGTGATCTTATTGTGTTCAAACCTAAAAATATGAAAGTGATTTTTCTTGTTTTTTTTGTTACATTTTCTTTGCTCTTGAGAATCTACAACAAAAATAATAAACACTGTTTATTTATTAGATTGTTTATTTACACTATTAGATTGTTTGAGATGGTTGGTAAGATATTGGTTAATTGCCAAACAATTTGAACTTTACAGAATAGTAAACAAGAATTTACTTATAGTGCATATATTGTTATAATTTAGTAAATCTTTATAGATTTATAAATAAAAATTGTTTTCATATTTCTTTATAAATTGGTAAATAAATACTACATTAGTTTTAATAAATTTGTCTTAGTTTTTACAATGTTGTAAATTTAAAATTATTCTTGAAAATAAACAATAGTATTTAATATTTTTGTTATAAATTTTAAAGAACAAAATATGTATAAATTCATTTTCATCATGTATTAAGTTTTATTAAAATTCTCATCATCACTTTTTAAAACAGTTAACATTGTCAAGGAGTGAAGGTAGTTAAAATAATAGCCATGTCAAGTGAAAAATTGTCCTTTCTGTTGTTTTTTTTTTCTTTTGCAGGCATGGATTAACAAAAATTATCAAAAACTTAATATTAGATACATGTCATTTAATACCAAAAACAATCCAAATCAAAACTTCAGTGGACCAATATTGCTTATGAATTTGCTTGCCTATTTCGCAAATGCTTCTCTGATGATAATTCAAACAGCATATACATTGGTTTCATAATTACTACATTATCATGTCAATTAATATGGCATTTATCTGATGATGATAGTGTAATTAAATCACTTATCACCAACCAACACTAAAAAAAAAAAACAACCAGAAACTTTACAAATTCCTACCAGTAACAGAAAAATTCTATATTACATAAACTGTAAAAAATGACAAATACTAGAAGAGTTAAGCATAAAAAAAAAATAACAGAAACTTAGTTTTGAAGAAGCAATATAAGGAAAATGATGAAACTGGCATAGCACAAAAACTCTTATAATTTCTTATGAAAGCCAAAAATCAACCATCACAGGCAATCTCTTCTCTTACCCATAAGCATGGACCAAGCAAGTCTCCCTGAAAGTAATACACTACACCTCTTTGACCTTACCCTATCTTTCGACCTCAAGTGGAAATAATTACATTAAATCAATAGCTAAATCCACTGCTAGAAAGGTTGGGTCACTGTATTGGGCCAGGAAGTTTTTCCCACCTGGATCCATTTTGCACATATACAAATCGACCATCCAACCGTGCATGGAATACTGTTGTCATATCTGGTCAGGCGCCCCTGCTGTTCATCTCAGTGTTCTTGACAGGCTCCAGAGGAGAACCTGTAATGTGATTGGTCCTGACCTGGCAGCTTGACTCCAGTCACTTTCTCATTGTCGGAATGTGGCTTCCCTCTCTTTTCTATAAATATTTTCATGGCTTCTGCTTTGACGAACTTAGGTCACTGTTGCCCCCTCCACAAGAATTTACTGGCAACAAGGTATCATCCTTTTACAGTTAGATCAACCAAATGCAGCCAACGATTCTACTCCAGCAGCAGCTTTTCTCACGCTTCTCGCCTGTGGAACTCCCGTCCATATACTTGCTTTCCTGACGGCTATAACCTCCAGGAATTTAAATGCAAAGTTAGTTCACATCTCTTATCCACTTAACTCCAGCTCTTTCTGCATCACCCCCTATATCTTGTTCTTTTCCTTTCTCTCTACTTTTGCAACTGTTTTCACTCCTGTGTTCACATCCTTCTCTTGCCCTTTCTCTTTCACCCCCTGTAGCTGGTTTGTCTTTGTCTTCATTCTCCTCCTGCCAAATAGTTCAACTCTGTTATGTAACCCTCTGCGCATCAGTGGCGTTAACACCTTGCTTGAGGTGAAATGATTAAAAAAATACTCACAGTGGACAATTTGTATTTAAACATTTAACCAGACATAAAGAAAATGATAATTAATGATAATAATGATGGTTTAAAATATA
The DNA here is from genome assembly GCA_037127315.1 of Ascarosepion bandense. Taxonomy (NCBI): domain Eukaryota; kingdom Metazoa; phylum Mollusca; class Cephalopoda; order Sepiida; family Sepiidae; genus Ascarosepion; species Ascarosepion bandense. The sequence goes on along the minus strand of JBBBDQ010002478.1, from coordinate 851,349 downwards.
GAAAACTAAATTTAAAAAATTGAGTTATATTTTAATTACAATTGTTTTTTGTGTTCCAAAGTGTCATGTGTATTTTTCATTCCATCAAATTTCATCAAATTAATTTTCAACCCTAATAAAAAAATATATATACACACACATACATACTGAACAGTTATAAGTCTGATTTAAATTAAGTTATACCAGTAAACAGTTGTATTAGAAAGTGTTCAATACATGTTTGAAGGAAGATGAAGAGTCAGAATGTAGAGCATTTAGATATTTAGGTAGGAAAGATCAGCCGGTTATGCTATCATCATTTAGACTTTTTTGGCTTCATCAGGCAATTTGTTTTGACGAATGGTTTAACGGTTAATGCTTTTAGAAGTTCATGACTGGATTGCCTTGTGTATTTCACATTTCAGTTATGAACTTATAAAAGCATCCGTCAAAACATGCTGTTAAAGCATCCGTCAAAACAAATTGCCTGGCAAAACTGAAAAGGTCGAAACCATGGTAGCGTAACCGGCTGATCTTCACTACATTTATTTATATATATATATATATATATATATATATATATATATATATAAAAGAACATAAGTTGGATGTTTTTATAAACCCATTGGTAATATAATATTTCACGGCTCTCTTATCAGCCGCTCCTCAGACCAAAAATCTTAACATTGAGTTTTCTTTGGATTTAATCTCCTATGGAATTTACCTTACCAAGTACCAAGGATTCTACTTATATATATATATATATATATATATATATATATATATATATACTACTTATATATATATAAACTAGCTTATAATGTGGTGATTTTCTAAGCATAGCTTAGACATGGCACAAGGCCGAAAGTATGGGATAGCCAGTGAGGATTAAACTCACGACTCAACTGTAATGATTCTAGCGTGACAAGTTTGCTAATAATTACACCCCCTCAGGGTGCCCAAACTAGCTTATAATATGTGTACCTAACATGTTAATTCTAAATATAATTGGCACTCACGATGAGTTCACACATATTAAATGCAATATATTGAGGTATGAACAATGTTTAATGCAGATATTTGTATATATCTATGCAAAGTTTAGTAATTATGTGTATGTATCAACATACTGTATAATATGTAACCTAATATATATAACAGACATGTGTCTGTGTTAAGAGAGAGAAAGGTAGTACTTTGTTTGGTAGAGGAACTGATAGCCTGTATGTTGTAAATTTGCTTTCTACCTCCCCCCTCTACACTTTACGAAGCTGACTCAGCAGAGAAGAGGCAAGATTGAAATATTAGTGGTTTACATGTGTTATGACACTTTAGTTTGGCTCATCTTCTTAGAGGGAGGAGTAACTTGTGAAGATTGTAAATAATAAACTTGTGTGTGCGTTTGGTGGGTGTTCAAACTCTGTCACTTGATAGTGTATGATCCACTCACCAACATAAACAAAAAATCCAGGAGTGGAGAAGAAATTCATGTACTGCAAGATCAGGTTTATAGACAGAAATCTGCACTATGTCAAAAATATCCGTCTTTGTTATTTTTTTTTGCCAGAGTTGAAAGATTTGTATTTTGAGAATCTAAATACATTATGCTGTATGTGTTCCCTGCTTTCTGGACATCTTTCTCACTCCTCAGCCAGTGTGCTCTGTCATCTCAAGGAGAAGGGTGATAGATGATCAGCCCTATGCAGCCTGCTAACCTTTGCTCTCTACCTCCTTTCTTAAACCCTTTCCCCAAACATTCAACTTCTACCAACTTCTTTTCTAGAATTGCTAGAATCAATAGCTTGCATAATGATTAGATATATATTCACCGCCCCAACCTCGCCCTCCCCCTTCACCATGCCACCTCAGCAAATCAACCCATGAGACCATCCATTGCATTAAGAGTAATTTGTTTTATTCAATAGACAAATGCCTCTACTACTGTGGCAGTAGATTGGCCCTTGGAAACTACAACTGCCCTGGACACTAACTCTTCATCTTTTCTTCTTTTTCTTGTTCTTCCTTCTCCTATTGCACTTTCTCTTCTCTTTCGTTTTGCTTACTTAGGCCTGTGGGTTTGTGGGGAAAACCTCTTAGAGTCACCGATCATCACTTTTTCTTTTTTTTACCATCTGGTGCATGGTTTTAGTGTTGGCAAAAGTTTTGTTGGCTTGAATTGGACGACTATTTTTGGCAGTCTGTAAATGCACAGATTTGATTTATTTAAACCAGATCTATTGTTTATTTTCAACTGAAATCCTTAAGTTTTCGTCCAGCATTTTTTTTTCTTTTAGTTGCACAATATAAATACAATTCATGCATAATCATTTAGTGACTGGGCAATTTTTACTGGATGTCTGATGAATGGAAAAAATAAATGTAAGTTTTTAATTTTTAAATTTATTTTCATATTTCAGTATTTTCCCCCTTTTCTTTTGTTTAAAATTTGTCTTTTTTATATTTCATTGGTAAAAGGTATGCTATTTTTAATAGGTACATACATAGTAATAAATAATTTGGGATTAAAAAAATCAATTTAAAAAAAATTACAAAATTTGTGAATTGTTTAGATGGTACCAAAAATTAAAAATTTGTAAATTTTTTAATTGGTACAAAGAATGTTCTGTTTTTGTCAAACACAGCAAGTTTTCATTTGCCAAAAATAAGATTATAACAATTTTTTCCATATTCTTGTCAATAAGAATTTATTTCACCAATTATTTTTATTTTATGCAAGACCATATAAGTTATATCAATAAGGATAGATAAGATGCTTTTTTGTAAAACTCATTTTAAAATAATTGTTTTGTATTAATGTACTTTTGTAGTTGCTTTCCAAACAAAGAAATAATTGTAATTGTGATATTTTGATTTTTCTTTTGTCCTAATCTAAAACAAAAAAAATCTTTTAAATTGTTCTTTAAAATTTAGAAATTTCAATGTTCATTTTTTCTAACATAAGAATGAAGCAGTATTTTTCAATATTTTAGCTAAGTCTCTATCATTTCACTTTTCTAACTTTCAAAAGTGCATCCTCCCAATATTAATTTGGGTGCTATCTTACTTTTTTTTTTTCTTTTTTTACTGTTTGTTATGAAGAAAAACTTGTAATTTTTATGTAGATTATAAGAACATTTCTCAATTAGCTAAAATTAGGCCAAAAATATTAATTTTTAAAATGATCCCAATAAGATAATATAGAAACTGAAAAACAAAGAATTATAAACTTGAAATTTATTTATTTTTTAATGTAAAATGTATTTGGAATTTTAAGTTAGAGCACTTTCTTTTCTAAGCATGTATGTTGAGAATATCACAAGCTGGTATATGATTATAACTCCTTATTGTTAACAATGTAGCTATAATAATAATATTTAATATATAATAAATAATAGACTTTAAGCCTGAAGGTTTGAATTTTAGTTTTGTTGCCTTCAGGTGGAAATTGTTAATCTTTATTACATGACAGAATAAAGACTTTAAATAGAAGGAAGAAATCTCTCCCTGTAGCATTTTTAGTGTTTGAAGTCAGAAAAACATAATTTTTATTTTTTTTCATAACTACAAAAAGCTGAGAAAAATGTTGTAGAAGGATGTTTTTATTTTTACTATAAAACAATCTTTTGTACATTCTTTTTTTTTTATGTACTAAAATTTTCCTCAGATTTTTCAATACAAAATTTTCTTCTGATATTGGGAATTAAAATAGCTGCACGTACAAGCAGTATAGCTGTTCTTAGCAAACACACGTGTAAAGATTTTACTGATTATTGGCTATTAACCATTTTTATTAAATCTTAATGTATTGAATATGGAATTTTGCAGAAAGTTATATCTTCATGTTCTTACCAAATTATCTAGACCAATCACAAATGCATCTGGTCCAAGATCCCAATTAGTAGTTCTTCAATAGTTTGTGCCTCATTTAGAAAATGTTCAGATTATCAGAAAACCAAAGATTTGGAAATAATTTTTTTATTTTAGCCTGGAGCAACAAGATTTTTTCAAAAAATATCCATATTTGAATAATAATTCCAAGAATTTATCAGTAAAAATGAATGCTTATTTTGTTTAATATGTTAAACAGTTCTGGTTGAATTGAACCAATGTTTAAAATGTCTCTCTCTTCTTTAGTTTGCATTTGTCGTTTTTTTTTTTTTTTTTCTGAGCCACAATTTATGCTGATCATAATATTGCTATTCATGTGTGTTTCTTTTTTTAATTCATTTTAATACTTTCACATCAGTCCAGGTGATAAAGCCACTATGACCTATTGATGGAGAAAGAAAATGAGAAAAGACAATAAAAGAACAGGATTAAAAAAGACTGAAGATAGTGGTTGACATTGCATTTATTGAAGATCATAGTTGCCAGGAAAAGAAGCAGCCAAAAGATTCCACAGGCAAGAAAGGCAATAGAAGAAACTGTTAGAATAGAACTTACATTTACATATAGCAATTTCAACTGTAAAATAGTGAGCCCTATCTACCAGTCTAGTACTGGAATGTTGTACTTAAATTCATAAAGTTGAGAAAACAGATAGGGAAGCTCATCAGAATAATTGTCATGAAAATATTTACAGAAAAGGCATGTGGGGATGTGACTGAAGTTAAGATGCTAGCTCAAAGCTTGATAACATTGCAGATTCTTTAGATTTTGTAAAGAAGTTCAAGGTATACAGCAGGAACACCAGACTAGATGTGGTATTGCAGGTTGTTTTATCTGATTCAGAAATTGGTAAAATTGCTAAAATGTTTAGATAAAGCAATTTCAGATGCTGATATTTTTTGTCTTTAATATTCATTTCTGTCCGTTTTGATATAATAATGAATTTCCTCATGCTATCAAAAATTATGGTGTGTCAGTTCCAGTTAATATTGCTGTACTTTGCTTTTTCAAAAAGTTTTTTTTTTCCTACCAGGATTGTAAATATCTTGAATAGTCTTCCATTATTATAAAAAAGACACTGCCACCAGACTTCACTAGTGCATGGGAGAAAATTCTTGTTACAAACTTGGCATACTTAATGATAAGATAATCTGAGTTTGTCTTTCTAAAGTTTAAACCCAGATCAACTATTAAAGATAGGTGTTCTTTTTAAATTTAATCAGTGATGATGTCCTCATGCTTTATTTTTGTTCAGTTTCACATGGCTTTTTCATGTGCTTATTATTGAGTATCATAAATATTAAATGTGGTCCTGGGTATGGTGCTAAACTGCATCCAGCAGGAAGGCCTTGATTGGGAGGTTGTGAGGAGCATGGGACAACCTCTTAATTGCTGTTCTCAGGTCCACCCTGACCTGGAGTGGTAGCACCTGTTAGGCTCCCAGCTATGGGCAAATAGTTAACCACCAAACTGAGATCAAAACACTATGAAAGTATAAAAATACATTTTTATGAAAATATATACATAAAAATACACTTTTATAAAAATATATGCATAAGAATCCACTTTTATAAAAATATATACATTTTTGAAGGAAAAATTATTACCAACAATACATTTTTGAAGGAAAACAATTTTTTTTTTTTTTTTTAATCATATCACCCCGAGCAAGGCAGTAACACCACTGATGTGCAGGGGGCTACATAAGAGTGAAGAGATTGGAAAAGAGAAAACTGGAAACTGCATCCTAAACAGGAAACAAGGGATGAGCCTCTTCACCTGTTCAATAGACGTGGGTGGAGTGTGAACCGGGCAATAGTTTAGTCTATCTACTCCAATTGAAAAAAAACAAAGTGAGAAGATTAGAAAAGAGTGAACCAGGCGATAGTTTAGTCTATCTACTCCAATTGTGAATAGTGAGATTGCAGTCAGCAAAACATTTTTGAATACAAAACTAGAAGACATTTTCAGTTTTCTAAAATAAAAAAGAATAAAAACAAAATAATTTTCATTAAAATCTGACTATATCAACCTTCTCACTATAACTGAACATTTAAAAAAAATACCTTAAGACGCCACCTTTTTGGCATTGAATAACCCACAGTGGTTGATAGGCCATTAAACACAAATCAGACTCAAATATTAAGTGTTTGATCTTTATTAAAAGAAGAAAGAAACCTTCCTGCTCAGTAGATGATACTTATATCTAAAAGAAAAAGAAAAAAAAACTTTGATACCTTCTTCACTCTACAAGATTTTTCTCTTGTAAACAGTTTAATTTCAATCTGTTCATCCCTAGTTTCCTCATAAGCCAGTTGGTTAACCTAGTGAGGCCAACAGATGGTAAGCTAATAAACAGAAACATAAGAGCAATATCTGGCCAGGTTCCTTTCTCTTTCCTTATAAGATTAAGAATGACAAATAGAATTTGTAATGTTCTACCTTCCAGTGTGGGTCTTCCAAATTATGCTTCTAATCATAATAATATTTGGTGCTTCCTTTCTTTGAGCTTCAGATGGGCATTCCTCTTTTAAACAAAAGGTTGGTGGAAATACCTTGCTAATCTTTTGAAGCGGAAGATAATTTCTAGTAGCTATGCAACCAACACATGAGAACATCAAAAAATTATATAAATAAACTATCAGTGCACTCTTATGTGTTCTTGTTTTCTGGATTTATTTCAGCCTATTTAATTTTTGATTTTAATTAAAGATCCAAAAATAGATTTATGTATACAAGAATAACTAGAATCTATATTTTGTTTTGATATTTAGTGGCTTATAAATTTTCTTTAATGGGTACATGTTTGAATGATTAGAATATTAGCATTCTGACCATGAGAACCAGGCTCTAATCTTATCATGGTCAAAGAGATGATTTCTTGATAATATCAGACTTAGGAAATGATACCGGAATTCAGCACTATTAAGACACTTGTGAGTGGGTAGATGTTGTGCACTGAAAGTTATAATCGTGCTATGTCGGTTGCTAATCGACTTAATGCACCCAAAATGTTATGAACTTGGTAATCTTCCACTGTAAGCTGACTCCTTAGTATTCGGCTAATTGCCGACTAATATCAGCTGCCTAGTAGTTCTACTAAACTCCAGTAGAACTCTGAAGAACTCTCTAGAGCTTCTAAGAACTCCTATGAAATTTCCAAGAACTTCTCGAGTTAACTTCCAGTTAACTCTTATTAATATAGGAGGGAGAGTCCATTATTTGAGGAATAGGTGTGTTTCACCATAACAGTAGATGAAACTGTTTGATAGTTGTGTTAGCATAGTCTGTGGGTTTGAGCATAATGGCCATGTTAAACTACAGCTCATGCCTAATAAAGTGCTCTTTCTCAGCAACTCAGGTCTGCTCAACATAGTTGAGTGTTCTTCCTTAGTAACTCAGGTCTACTCAGCATAGTTGTAGCTTGGCTCTTTGGGTGTTGAAAAAGAAACACGATTTGCCTGAGCAGGTATCTTTAATTGGGAGTAGCTAGCTATCCTAATAGACTCCATATTTACTAGAGACTTGAAGATAATGTCTTTACAGAAATTTTAGAAAATATCTTGGTATATTACCAAATATATTTGGTAATGCATTTAGTTTCATGATCAGTACTTTTTTCTCAAAATCATTAAATTTCATTTCTTTGATCAAATGGCAATATAAAGAATTTATCAATCATTCTTGAGAAATTCCAAGTGGAATAAAGTTGGTTTTTATTGATCTTTTTGATTTATATTCTGCATTATGTTTTCTTATTTTGTTTTGTTTGGCTATTAGGCAAGAAAGCCTCTGCTAATTCTTGAAATAGAATTTTATATTTCTCATTGGTAAATGTTTTTCTTTCAAAGTGAAATTTTTTTTGTGACTTTTATCCAGTAGTTATTGTAAAACAAATTTGTGAAGAATTTATCTAATTTTCTAATTACTCTAATTATACAACTTTTTGTTTTGGAAAGTTAATAAGAGTGTTTTCTATAAAAAATATAAACACAGCCTAAAAAGTGAATAGCTTATATAAGTGGTTGATACTCACTTGGCAGACTGGCTGCAACCACTCTCTCACCGGCGTGATGTGGCTTCCCTGTGCCTCTTCTACAAGTACTTTCATGGCTTCTGCTTCGATGAACTTAGAGCACTGGTGCTGCCTAAGCAGGAATTTACACGAGATACTAGATTAGCAACTAGGTCCCACCCTTTTACAGTTAAACAGATAAGATGTAACCGTAAATTCTACTCCAACAGCTTCTTTTCTCACGCTTTCCCGCCTGTGGAACTCCCTTCCACAAGTCTGCTTTACCGACAGCTACAATCTCCAGGTGTTTAAATGTAGGGTCAATAGACACCTCCTATCACGCTAACTCCCAATTATTCTCAGAACACTCATCTACCCAACCCCCATTCTCGGTATCCTTACCCGCCTATCACCCACCCTCTGACATTTCCTATATTTAATCATCCTTTCTCCACTCTATGTAGCCCCCTGCGCAGTAGTGGCAGTGACATGCCTTGCTCGGGGTGAAACGCTTATAAAAAAAAAAAAACAAGGCTTTAATCAAATCATATATAAGCATTTTAAACTTAAAATTACTAAAAAGACATTAATGAACATGCTATTCTCAACCTCTGGATGTCCTTCATTGTATTAGTCAAGTTCATGTAAACTAAAATACTGTTGAGGTATTTGAGGTATTAACTTGTTGAGGTATTTGAGGTGTTAACTTTTATAATGAAAACTGCTTATTTTTGTGTTTGTATAGAAACATTTTATCTCGAAAAACAATTGTTCAAATATTATTTTTTTTTTTTTAATAATGCAGCTAGAACACAAGGTTAATCTTAGATGATCACTTGGGATTTATATTTCTGTAAAAGTAAAAGTTTACCAAATATCAAATAAATTTTCGTCACATCAATTGCCAATTTATTTAGTTCATTTTTTTATTTTTCTCTCAGAGAAGAAAACAAAAGCATTTGTTTTAAATGCTTATTAAATTTATTACATTTTTTTTTTCAAAGGAGACATTTATTACAATGAAAAATTGGTTCAAATAACTAGATTTTTAATTTTCATTTATGTATTTGTTTGCAGAATATCTTTTAAATCAGCCTATGGAGGGGGCAGAATTCCTATTGATTTGTTGTTTTTGTCTCATTTCTTTTGCATTTTCATAATGTGATTCTCCCCCCCCCCAGTTTTGGAGATGAGCCAGTCACACTTATCCAATGTCAGAATTGGTCAGTTTATTGATAGATGAAATACAGCATCATACAATGTTTATAATCTCACTTGAATTGCAAAGCAACACTAACCTTATATGCTCTTTTTTTTTTTAGTTGCTATCAGTGTTTGGTTCAATCTCTTTGCTCGTGAAATTTTATGGTCTTTTTGTCTGAAAGTGCTTAGGAGTGGGAGAACAATACTTTGATTGACTTGTATCTTTCCATTAAGATTAGCATTGTTTTATTATTATTATTTTTTTTTTTATTAAATACTTGACCACAGGCCATTTTTAAATTGGTATGGGTTTGATTACTTGAGAACTCCAAGTCATTTTAACGAATATGACTACTTGTCTATATCCATACTGAATTACCAAAATTTAAGTCTTTTTGTTACCAAAGATAGCCTAGTACCATTGGAAAAAATCCCCCATTTTTTTCCAATTTTTAAAATGTTTTATTATTCTCAATATCTTTTCTTATTATTTAAAAAACAAATTAAGGTTAAATGTAGCGCTGTGAAATTCCTCAAAAAGAATGTAATTGAATCAAATATTGAAGATTTATTTTGAATGCTGATGGATTATATACTCTGAGTCTTTATTGCTATTTAATCTCTATGAGTTCAAGACATATAGTAGCTAAAAATGGTTGAATAAATCTTTGCAAATTTCACTTAAAGGCTGCCAACTTTAGGGACAATTTTAGTAGAAATTTTATATGGCTAAGTGTTTGTCTAAAATGGCTTGATTAATTTATTATTCATTGTTGTAACCTTTGACATATTTTCAGCAAACATTTGTCCTTTTATTGAAATCATTTTACTGTAGGATTATTTTTTGTTGTGCTTCTAATGTTACCTGTTGGCAACAAGATTTGATTTGTTTTTTACATCTTATCAACCATTTTATAAGTTGGTGGCAAAGGGAAGACAAACTTATAAAAACAAAGACTTGTTCCATTGACAATTGTTAACTGCAAAAAGCTATGCACTATTTTATGACTATCATTTCTGGAGTGTTTTAACAAGAGGTTTTGAAATGTTGAGATTTAATATCTAAATTGATACAATTTATAAAATGTTGTTTTCTCAAAGATAATGTCTCTTGTTAATCTATTGAAGCTGAATTCTAACTTGAATTTTAAAGATGCTTTTTAAAATATTGTCCAAGTTTAGATTTTTTTCTTCTATGTGCCTTGTCCTTTCAGGACATAGGCAATCATGGCCTTCCACATCTCCCTATCCCTGGTGGCTCTTAGCACGCTTTCTCCTGTAACATCTCGCAACCCCAGTTCTGTCATTCACCTGCTCAGGCCCTTCAAATTTGTTATCTGCTACTTTCCTCTGTCTCTTTTTCCTTCTATCTGGCTTGTTAGTATCAGGTTCTCCAAGCCCTCCTTCCTCATTGCATGTCCCAGGATCTTCAGTTGTCTCTTCCTGATGCTCAATATTAATTTCCTTTTTGTTTTTATTCTTTCCAACACCTCATCATTGCTCACGTGCTCAGTCCATGATATCTGTTTCATCCTTCTGTAGAGCCACATTTCAGCTGCTTCAAGTTTTCCTTCATCTTTGTTGGTATTGTCCAACATTCACTGCCGTATTGAAGAACTGATATCACATAGCAATCTAGTACTCTCTTCTTTGTTTCTAGTGAAATTTTTCTGTCTTAATACTTTACTCAGCTTCTGGAATGTGTCCTTTGCCATGCCAATTTGCCTTCGGATCTGTGTGTCACACTTTCTATCTTCTTATAGAACACTTCCCAGGTATTTAAATTTTTGTACCTGCTTGATTTTAATATACCCCACCTGTATTTGGCATTTTGGGCTTCCCTTCTTACTGATGACCATGCATTTGGTTTTCTTGTAGTTTATTTGTAGTCCTTTTTTGTCACTCTCTTCAACTACCTTCTGTAGTTTCCTTCCTGTGTCTGCAAATTGCTTTTTCAAAACAGAGAAATATTTTTCTTGTCCAGACATCATTAAGTTGCACCAAGGGAAACCACTTTTTTGCCATGGGTGGTTACCTGTAATGCTTGAGAACAGAATCCTGGTGGTTGAGAGTTTAGGAGTTTGGCCATACATTTACATCTGAACTCCAACACACTACTTTTGGTCCCGACTTGAGCTAGATGGTCAGTTGGAGAGAACCAATCTATTCAATCAGCTGGTCATGTAAAACCCCAAATTAAACTAACAAAACAAATAAAAATTGCTTACATATTAAATAGACTTAGTAAGTAGTGACTGTAGGATTAATAAGACTGGGAACAAAGGAATCTGACAATGAAGTGAATGGGATTTTTTCCCTCATCATCTCCTCCATATGGGGCTCCAAGGTGGATGGGGAACATGGATGATGAATAATAAATAGACTAAACTATCGCCCAGTTCACACTCCACCCACGTCTATTGAACAGGTGAAGAGGCTCATCCCTTGTTCCATGTTTAGGATGTGGTTTCCGGTTTTCTCTTTTCCAATCTTTTCACTCTTATGTAGCCCCCTGCACATCAGTAGTGTTACCACTTTGCTCGGGGTGATATGATTAAAAAAAAAAAAAAGTATTAGCACACAAAAAAAAAAAGAAAAACAAAACAAGAGACATAAAAAGTGACACAGAAAATCAATCCAAGGAAAAATCTTTTTAATTCATAGCAATAGAACCAATAAAAGACAAACTAATAATGAAGGTGTCACCTTTTTATCACAGAAAAAATCTTAGTATCTCAGAAAACTTCAAAGACAGTTAAAAAAAACAAAATAAAATCTAGAAATAATGTTATTTAAAGTAGTCAGAGGGAAACATGATGCTAAATCTCTATTAAAGACGATCAAACTTCATGGTATAAAAGTGAGTCTACTCACACCAATTTTTAAATTCCCCCAAAGGCGTGATGAAAAGTTCTGAAAAAAATTAAGAACAATAATTCCATCAAAAAACAAAACATTACAGACATTAAAAAGAATATCCATTAAAAAACAATTATAGAAGTATAAATGCCAACACATGTATCATTACTTTTGATGCACCAGAACCACCACAGGAAATAAAAATTAGATATACATTTTCCAAAGTAGAAACATATTCCAAACCCATTAAGATGCTTCAACTGCCAAAAATATGGATATGGTAAGATTAAATGTACAAGGAAGTCGGTATGTGGAAAACATGGAGAGAATGATCCAAACCACAGAGGGATCACATGCATCAAAGAAGCCAAATGCCTGAATTGTAAAAAAAAAAAAAATCATTGTGCAACTTCCAGGGATAGTAAAACCTAGAAAAAAGAAAAAGATATATTAAAAATTAAATATACCAAAAAAAAACAAATTCCTTACTCAGAAGCCAGAAAAAGCATCGAAACAAACTTCAATAAACCATCATATGCATAAACTACTGAAGCAACATTAAGCTATACCTATGAAAATCTAATATCAAATAAATTACATGAAACACAAGAACTAGTATTTTTAATTCAAGAATTAAAAAAAACATATATTGAAAGAATTAAAACCAATTGTAAACTTGGAAACAACCTATACCTCTGAACCAAAACTATCCACAAACACAAATCCAGTGACAATAATAATATATACAAAACGTGGGGCTGTAGGAATCCTAATCAAACTGGTAAGATTATAGAATCTCTACTAGAATCATCTGATCTATGTATACTTAACCAAATGCACACATACCTACACCCAGGTACTAGATCAATATCAGCTATCAATTTAATCATATGCTCCCCATCAATTTTAATGGACTTTCAATGGAAAGTTCATGGTGACCAATGTGGTAGTAACCAATCACTTATTTTCCTAAATATAAGCAAGCCAATGCCAAAAGAAAGGAATCCATGGCAACTACACAGACCTAACTGGTTAAAATTCAATGAACTTTGCTCATCCCAAATCAACATGGAAATTCTCAGTGAAGCAGGATCAATAGTTTCCTTTACAAAATACTACGACAAAAATACCTAAATCTTTCTTTTAAACCATGTACCAAATCAAAACCCTGGTTTACAGAAGAACACTGAAAAGCAGTTAAAACCAAGAAAAAAATGCTAAAAATATTCTTATACAATTCAACCACAATCAGCTTAGAAAACTACAAGCACGCTCAAGAGAAAGTCTGCTGTATGATTAAAAAATCTAAAAGAGAATCTTAGTAAAACAACATCTTCAGACTAAGCAACATAACCCTGACAAATAAAACCTGAGAAATAAGGAAAATTGATGGAAAAACATCACAAACTGCAAAATCTCACTAAACCAAAACAAATAGAGATACACATTGGAAAAAAAGAAATAGCTAACCTAATGGCAACAGAATTTCAAAGAAGCACCTCAACAAATGACAACATTGTAAATTTAAAAAATATAAAAACATTATGGAATAAAAAAAAAAAACTAAAAATTTCAAATAATAAAGAATACAATATTCTTTTTACTCAAGGAGAACTAAAAGACTACATAATCAAAAGTAAAAACTCTGCAACTGGTCCAAATGAAATTCATTACCAATTTTTAAAATACCTGCCAGAAAAGTCTCTTTTAATACTTCTCCAGATCTTCAATGATATATGGTGTTCAAACAAATTTTCAAAATTGTGGCTTGAGTCTGTCATCATTCTAATTCCTAAACCCAGCACAGACCATTCCAACCAAAGAAACTACCAACCCATTGCACTAACAAGTTGTATTTGCAAGATGATGGAAAGAATGTTCAACTAATGTGGTGTGGTACCTGGAGAGAAACAATCTTTTATCTAGCTACTAAAGTTGTTTCCAGAAGAGCCAATGAAAGATCAACTTGTACAGCCAGAATCCTTTATTTATGTTGGCTTTGTTTGAGGTCATCATGTAGTATCAATATTCTTTGATCTTAAAAAAGCCTATCACACTACATGGAAGTATGGTATCTTAAAAAATATGTACAAGATGGGAATAAAATGAAGAATGGCTATATTCATACAAAACTGAGTATTCAAAGTACTAAATGGAAACACAACATCAGACAAGCAGGAATACCTCAAGTATTTTATGAGTTACATTATTTATTCTCAAAATAAATGGTATTATCAAAACCATTAATACAGGAATTGAAAAACCCTTATATGTAGATCACCTCTCAATATCATACTCCTCACCAAATGTGCCATTCCTTAAAAGATATCTACCAATAAGTTTAAGCAAGATAGAAAAATGGACATATGAAAATGGATTCTGTTTCTCCAAAACAAAAATTGTCTACATTTCTGCAAAAAACAAGCATACCATCTCAATTCAGAATTAAAATTAAATGAACACTTAATTCTCATAGTTCAACAAATCTAGGAATCATACTGGATAGCAAACTTAACTTCAAGGTGCACATTGATTACCTTAAACAAAAATGCTAAAAGCCTTTAAAGCTTCTAAGAATAATATCAAAACTGAATTGGGGTACTGACCAAACAGTAATGCTCAGAATATATAGGTCAGATATCAGAATTAGATTATGGATGCATAATTTACAGTGTCACATATAAATCCGATCTTAAAAAGCTATAAACCATACAAAATCAAGGACCAAGATTAAGTCTCGGAGTCTTCCAGACATCACCTATGCAAAATCTCTATATAGAAGCCAATAAACCACCTATATTTCTGAAATGGAAAAAATTATCGCCCCAATATGCACTAAAACTACAATCCAATCCAAATAACTTAGTATGCCAAAAAACATATAAACCTTAATATTCTCAGTTTTGTGGACATGCCAACAGTATCCCTTCATTCGGACTTCAAATTATTAAAGCACTAGAACAAATAAACAAAGATGCTGATCCCATAACAATAAACAAGGTAGCTCTATGGACAATCTCTAAACCTCACATAGACCAATCAATGGCACACAAAAAAAAAAAAACTATCAACAAAAGTATGTACAGAAAATTAAGAGACAAATATGACTATAGACCATTCTACGCAGATGGATCAAAAATCGTAGATAGAATAGGTGCAGCAGCCACAAAAAGACAAATTCATAAATAAATCAGGCTGTCAAATAATCTATCTATCTATCTATCTATCTATCTATCTATCTATCTATCTATCTATCTATCTATCCAGCTGAACCACAAGCCATTAAAATGGCACTTGAAATTATAGAAATTCAAAAGATAGGAAGTTTATAACATTCTCAAACTCCCTATCTCGTTTAACAGCTATTAAAGGAAAGAACACAAATCATCTCTATATTCAAGAAATCCTTGAAACTTGTTATCAGTTAATAAAGCACAAAGATAATATTGGTTTGGATTCCTTATCCATATAGGCATCAAGGGAAATCATGAAGCTGACACACTGGCAAAAGAGGCAATGAAAATAACCAACATCGAACTTCCATATACAGATTATAAAAACAAAATTACATGACACATCAAAAGAAAATGGCAAGCAAAAAAACTCTATGAACATCAACTGATGATAAGGAGAATAGAAAGTCATTGGATAACCATAGACAAGACACAGTGCTCAACAGAATAAAAATTGGACAAACTCACATCTCACACACACACACACACACACACACAGCAGGAACTACACCTCAGTGTACCCACTGCAAACAATTCTCACCATCAAGCAGATCACTGTGCAAGAAGCACAAAAAATACACACAGAAACTATTACTAAACACAAAATCTTAAAATGCTCTTCAAAAAATGTACCTACTGCCCAAATAATAGGATAAGAAAAAAAATACTTTTGACTTCTATAGTGCTTGGATTTTGAACCATACAACTTATCTTTTGAAATACTATCGAATTATACAATTGGTGATATTTTGAAAACAATTTTAAAACCTCAGAACCACATGAAATGCTTTGAAACATTCCTGAATAAATAAAAAAAAAATCCATTTTCAGGATTAAATGACCTGCAGGTGTTGATATGCTAGTAAAAAAAATAAACAATCAACCAGACATCATTAAAAGAAATGATATATAACAGAAAAGAGCTTGGCCAACCCTTTCACCATTAATTTTTATTCTTATTGGGCCCAGTTATCATACATACCAAATTTGAGGACTTTTGAGAATTTTAGTGTATTGTAGAGACACACAAAAAATCTTCCCAATTTTGCTTGTCATGAAAGTGGAAATGTTCCAAAATGTGATATTTGAATGTCCAGCTGTGAAAATTCTGGTGGCATTTTGGAAAACTTTGCTTTACTTTCACTTAACAACTTTCATTGAATTACATCAGCACCAATGCATTTGATTTTAGCTTTCTTTGATCTATATTTTTTTTTTTGTTCATATAGTTTTTATGACTCAACTTTAGGATACAAACGTTTTTTTGTTTGACATTTTAAACTTCTATTAGTTGCATGTCACTGATACATAGAAGAAAAATCATTTGACTACACATTGAGAAAATGATCACAAAATGAACATTTAAGTTGATCTTTTTGTATCTTAAAAAGTATATCAGCCAGTCAGTTAAATGCCATACGTGATACATGCTTGGGTGATCATGTCTCAAAAGAGATGTGACTGACTGGGCAAATTATCCTGCAGTAGGTTGCCATTACTTTCTGTGGTAGACTAATTGCCGACCAAGGCTATAGAACCCAATCTGTCCTGTTATTTAACTGTTAACTGGAGGGAAGAGTTAGATTAATATCTTTCTTAAGGGTATTTGCGCATAAGTGAATGCAAGGAATTCAACTGGAATTCGAACTCGGCACTCTGATTACTCGTTCCGAGTCGAGATCCACTGCTCCACAACGCATATCCGAAAGTATATAGGTTAAGTAAAATGCTTTGATTTAAAAATATAAATTCCTTTTAAATTATTGTTTCATATATATTATTTGTCAAAAGTAAGTTTTTATTCAGATGTGTGTTTGTGAATGCAAAAATTAAATGTACACACAAATTATATACCTATTTATTGCAGCATTTTGATGAAAAGAAAGTTTTTTCCTAACTTGTTTGACAGCTATTTTAAAGTTATTTCTTTGAAACTCTTTGTAAACAATTTGACAATATATATATACCTATATATATATTTTTAATATTTTTTTATATTTCTCCTCCCTTTCAAGCAGCAACACGTAACAGGTGTAGAGTCTCATCCCTTGTTCCCTGTTTAGGATGTGGTTTCCGGCTTTCTTTTTTCCAATCTTTTCACTTTTATGTGGCCCCCTGCACATCAGTGGCATTACTGTCATGCTCGGGGTGATATGATTATTAATTAAAAAAAAATGTAAATCTCCGTCTCTCGCTCTCTCCTTGAGCACCTATTGGAATGCAGGTCTGAAGTGGAAGTCCTATATATGACCAGTCACTAAAGATATAAGACAAAGGGTTTGTTCTCTGTACCAATCTGATAGGTACCTGTGAGATCAGGCAGATAATGGAGTACTGCTGCCATATATGTGCAGGAGCTGCTCAGGCGTCACATTTCAGTCTCAATAGTTCAAATGTGTGTCTATTTAGAACAATCTACCCTAGGTGAAGGAAATAAAGGTTTCAGTTTGAAATTCCAGTGACCTGAAGAAGGTCGATGTGTACAACAGCTGAAATGTTATGAATACAACAATAACATTTTGTGTGTGAATGAGTAGACATTTTTTAAAAAGTGCTTCTTTGTGAAATATGGATGGATGGAGGCCAACCATAGTCAGTATCGTTGAGTCAATATGAATTCCATGAGCCTTTCCTTAGGGCTGTTTACTTAGAATATTCCAGGGCTAATGTTTTGAATGCAGAGTTATCTTTCTCTTACACTGTTTGCCAACCAAGCTACAGTGCCCATACTGCCCTACAATTTAAACCATAATTGGAGGTTTTGAATTCAGTTGTCTTTCTCTTAGACTGGTTGCCACCCAAGGCTATAAGACCTAATCTGTTCTGCTATTTACTCATAGCTGGGAGTAAGAGAAAGATTCATACCTTTCTCAAAGGTATTTGTGAATAAGTGAATGGTATAAATTTGACTGGAATTTGAATTCTGCTCTTTGATTCCTCAATCTAAGCCTCTATCCATAACTCCACCTGTTGATGAAATATAATTTGTGTAAGTACACCATGTTTTCATTTAGCATTGCTAATATTTTTTAATACTTATTTGTATAAATCATCAAGGAGATTTTAACTCATATAAGTTTAAATACAGATCATCTGTGTATCAGTCAGTTGTCATATGTGATATACGCTAAGGGGATCATGCCTCTTTTGAGACATGACTGACTAGGCAAAAGATTTCCCTGCAGTAGGTTGCCATCTTTTTCTGTGGCAGACCGGATACCAACTGAGTCTAAAGAAACCAGCCTGTCCTGCTATTTAAACAATAGAAGAGATAGATTCATATCTTTTCTAAGAGTATTTGTGAGTAAGTGAATGTAATGAACCTGATTAGAATTCAAACTCAGCTATTTTGATTTCTCATTCAGAGCCGATATCCATTGCACTACAATGTATATCTGGATGTGCATCATGGTGTAATGAATGTCAGCTCCGACTGAGAAATCAGAACTGAGCTCAAATTCCAGTCGAATTCATTTCATTCACTTACACACAAATGCCGTTAGGTAAATGTATTAGTCCATCTCTTCACCTTCCAGCTATGGGTTGAATAGCAGGGCAGATTGGGTTCTATAGCTTTGGTTAGCAACCACTCTACCTCAGAAAGTAATAGCAAACTACTACAGGAAAATCTTCTGCATATACAGTTATTGAACTCACAAATATTTGGGTCAGGTCTATGGAACCAACTAACGCCTAGATTCCACTGGGCCATGTGCCCTAGATGACAAATGACTTAAATGATTTGGTTCAAAATCCTTAGCATCTGAAGAAAGCCAAAGCGTACAACAGCTGAAATGTTATAAACATGGCAATAAAGATGAGAACAACAGCCCGAACAATGTAAATAATGTTTAAACTTTTTTTCTATACATTTAATGTATAATTTTGGAAAGTGAAATAAGTTGGAAAATTTCTAAGTTTTCATCTGAAAATATGAACTTTAAAGAAACGATCCCAATGTGTAGAAAAATGTCAGTTTCAATTGATACCAAGAGGATATGGGTTAATAAACTTTTTTCTTTATTCTTTCTTGATAATTGAAATGAACCAAGTAACTTTATGTAATTGTTAAAATCTCCTCATTGTTCTTGTACACCTTTTTAAATTAGAGGTCAGTTGTCCAAATCACTTAAATGTTAGCAGTTTTAAAAGGAGAGTGTTTTCATAGCATGACCTTTTCAGAGTTAATGGTTGTCTTAAGTATCTAAATTTAAATAAATCTTTTTATTTTTATTTTTTTTAAAAAGGATTATCACAAAAAGTAAAAACTGATAGAAAAGAGGATCTTTGTACATTTTCTTTGTTGCTAGAGAAGGTAGGCCATTTAAAACAGTCAGTTAAGTGCCATACGTGATACACACTTGGGTGATCATGTCTTGAAAAAGACATGACTGACTGGGCAAAAGATTATCCTGCAGTAGGTTGCCATTACTTTCTGTGGTAGACTGGTTGCCAACCAAGGCTATAGAACCCAATCTGTTCTGTTATTTAACCCATAACTGGGAAGGAAGTGACAGATTAATACTTTTCCCAAGGGTATTTGCATGTATGTGAATGCAAGGAATTCAACTGGAATTCAAACTCGGCTCCCTGATTTCTCGTTCCGAGCCGATATCCACTGCACCACAATACGCATCCAGAGTACGCCGCTGATATTTTCTGTATTGAAAGAAGAAACAGAAAAAAAACATCATGCATGCACACGCACACACATTTTTCAGGATAAATTTATACTTCGTTTTATTTTCAAGAAAAGCTTTTACAGAGACATTAAGTTACTTGTAAAATGTTGGCATTGCTAATTAAACGATATATTTCATTGGTGTCTGTACAATTACAGTAATTAATATTATAGAACTACTTTGTTTGTCTCTATTTTCTTAATTTCTCGACCAATGTTTTCTCTTGTTAGTATTTTTAAAATGTCTTTAT
Source organism: Ascarosepion bandense (assembly GCA_037127315.1). Lineage (NCBI taxonomy): Eukaryota > Metazoa > Mollusca > Cephalopoda > Sepiida > Sepiidae > Ascarosepion > Ascarosepion bandense. Next base: position 831,240 of record JBBBDQ010002478.1, on the reverse strand, counting down.
TACTGTCCTTAAGTATTTACTTAGCATGTATTAGTAATTTTTTTCCATTTATATTAATACAAGTGGCGTTCATGTATTTCCTCATTTAGAATTTTGTGGGTCACTAATTTGTAGACTGTTCTGAGGTAATCATTGATCAGTTAAGTGCCATACGAAAGAGACATGACTGACTGGGCAGAAGATTATCCCACAGTAGGTTGCCATTGCTTTCTGCGGTAGACTGGTTGCCGACCAAGGCTATAGAACCCAATCTGTCCTATTATTTAACCCATAACTGGAAGGAATAGACGGATTAATACCTTTCCCAAGGGTATTTGCACGTAAGTGAATGCAATGAATTTGGCTGGAATTCGAACTCTGCTCCCTGATTTCCCTCCCGTTCTGTGCCGATATCCAATGCACCACAATGCACATCATTGATAAGGTACAAAAAACAGTTAGTAAAATTGATATATTAAAAAAACATAAAATTGAATATATATTTACTGACTGATTTAATAAGAGGTAATGGTAAATTCAAAATATTAGTGAGAATTTACTGGTAGGTCTGCTAAGAGATCCTCCTGAGATATGTAAGAGATGAAGTGATAGTAAGAACATTATGATGAAAGAAAATGCATTAGCTAAAGTCTGGTATAGTCACTGTAGGTTAAGTTGGAGAGGAAAGGACAAATAGAAATATTTTGTTCAGAGTTAAGTAGCACATCTAAGTGGTTAAATTTATATATTGAATCAAGTTCTGATTTTTATATTACACAGATACTACACTCTAATCCTAGGCTAGGGAACAGCACTTTGATTTGCCTTCCCACAATGTTAATCTATAATATAAGGTTGTTTTTAATGGGGGATGTCCATACACATACCTATAGACTAAGCAAATATTTTCCATCTAACCCTCCCAACTTAGTACAATGAGGAAGGTGCTGCCACAGGGTTAGAATCCCCCAAGACTAGGCACATGTCCTTGGTACAAGTGTTGATCAATATGTAAATAATCCTGTTTTTTTACATGTACTATGCTTGTACCATGAGATCTGAGTTTGAATCTCACAATAGTTGATTTGTTATTATGACTTCTTGAAATTATCAAGTGGTGGGGGGGGGGATAATATCAAGCTTATAAAATTAAAATTTTCTTAAAGTTAATTTTCTTAGGTTCTTTTTATTGTATCCTTATTGAACAGCAAGAGAAGCTCAGCTTACAATTTGTCTATATTTGACAAGAAAATGATCACTCACTTAAGACTTAGTAAGGCCAGAGTGTAGAGGAGTTATAACTCTTGAGTAAATATGTATAAACCCCCTTAACATTTATCTATACAAAAAATATGCATAAAAATAAGTAACAACAAGACATGAAAATACCAAAATGAGTATTAATTTATTATCTGGCTGTTATGTGATGTTGGAGAAATGAAAGACAGTAATACTGAGTAAAATTGTGAGTTTGGGGTCAAATTGTAGATCCAATATTTATCAGAATGTGACAGAAGGATAAGATAAATAATAAGTAATGTGTCTGCAGTTTTTTCTCATGTGTTTATTTTTAATATAGATGAATAACACGACCTCTGGCTGTGTCCAGCCAACCTTTCTGATCTTCGGTCAATTCTGCCCATGTTGTGCTTGTTGATCTTGAACTGGCCAAAGCAGGATCATTGTCATCAACTGACTAGGTTAGCCCAGACACATGAGAGAATAGTATATAATTAAAACCAGATTTAAGACTGCAACAACATGGTGTAGATTTTTATATATATATATATATATATTTATGAACAATTTTGTATGTGTGTGTGTGTGTATGTATATATATATATATATATATATATATATATATAAAATTGCTCATAAAAATGAGTAACAGCAAAACATGGAAACAAGAAAATGAGCGTTATTTATTATCTGGTTGTTATGTGATGTTGGAGAAATGAGAGACAGTAATACTGAGTAAAATTGTGAGTTTGGGGTCAAATGTAGATCCAATATTTATCGGAATGTGACAGAAGGATGAGATAAATAATAAGTAATGTGTCTGCAGTTTTTTTCTCATAGGTTTTTCTTATATTTTTTTAATATAGATGCGTATAATGATTGTCCAGATAATTTAGTTAGAAAAATACAAGTGTCTGGAGTTTTCGTACCTCAATTTTTTTGTTGATTGCTAAAAGACAAATGTTACTATTATGGCCTCCAAAAGAAAAAAGATGAAATTTTCATTGACATCCATATCAATGATCTGGAGGAGACAATTGGGATCAGTTCTTATTTGTTCAAAATGAGTGAATTAATGATAATTATAATCGTTATAATTATTTTATATTTTTTTCAGGCTCTAATTGATTTTTATTTAATTTTATGGACACGACAAGAGTAACTTTGGATTGAATAATTTTTATTACAGTAAAAGTTGACAAAAGTAAAGATTTTCTCACATTGGTCATGTGTTTTATTGAAATAATGACCTTGTTAGTTGATTAAAAATACTCTATAGATCTTACATAGTAAAATTTCAGTGATTCGTGTTGTAAATAATTATTTGGTATTCAAAGAAAATGAGATTTAGAAGGTGACGATGATTAAAATTCCAGTGTGGTATGATTTAGTAGAAAATTTGACTAGTCACTTCATGGAGTATTTTATTATTAATTATTTATAAACTGAACTTGTTTTACATAGAAATATACATAAGATGATAATTTTTTTTTAATAAGACTTCATGATTGTATTGCTAATGATTCTTTACATTGACAAGTGACTATAATTAGTTGAAAATATGGCTTCCGTGTATTCGAAAAATGAAACTCGGTGAATAGTTGACAGAATTCTAGATGTTTGTTTTTAGATTTGTGCATTAAACTTTTGACTTTACAAAATACTATATTGTTTATTCAATATGAGCAAAATCTAACAAAAAATTCTGAACTGCAAATTTACAAAAAAGTTTTTTGAATTTTAAACTGAATAATTATACTGCACTTTAGTTTTAAAAATACTTTTCAATTTATTGAAGGAAATACACTTAAATGTTGGACTGGTTTTAATTAATTGCCATATATCAATCCAGCTAAATTAGAAAAAAGTCAATTTTGAATGCACATACCACTTATTTAGCCTGCTTTGATGTCAAAAGGTTACAGGCTTGTCATAGCTATGTGATGGTTTATTAAAAAAAAACAAGCAGAAATAGATTTTGGTTTTCAGTAAGTGAAGTGACAATTCTTCAAAGTAGATTTGTCAAAACGAGTTGCACAAGGCAATAACTCTCTGGGGTGTCTTATTTCTTAATGAGTCTATAAGTTTGTAGTGACTCTTTAGATCAGAGAATTGGTTGGTGGTGACAATTTAGAAGAAAAGAAGAAAAATAACTACAAAAGATCAATCAGAAAACAGTTTTCCATTTACCTTTTTGTAGGATTTTTCTTTGAATGTTGATTTTTCTTTAGAACTTTTAATGTGCTTTCCTCTGTTTTAATATTTTAGTTTTGACAAAACAAATCACACTGGAAATAATTCTAACATAAGCGTGTTATATTTATCTCTTCGTTGTAATATATTCTTTTCATTATGAAATTGAAAAAAAGCAAACCAAAATTAACATTTATTTTTTAGACATAGGAGCTTTTTTTATCAGTATCACTCCATGCAAGGTCATTAAGTAAAGCCACTAAGACACAAGGGGCTACAGGGTTTGGAAGAATTAGAAACAGAAACATTAGTAATGAGTGGGAAGAGAAAACGGTAATCGGATAGACAGTAGATAGTGAGTGACATTAAATTGCATTTAAATTTTGGTTAGATTAAAGTCAGCATGGAGCTGGAATGGAGTTCCACAAACAAGAAATATGAGAAAAGAAACTGTTAGCATAGAATTTACGGCTACATCTAGCCAGCTCAAGTGTAAACTGATGAGATCTTGATGCCGGCCTAGTCTTCTTTATGTGTCATGTCCCTTCAGGATGTAGGCAATTATGGACATCCACTTGGCTCTGTCTCTTGTAGCTCTTAATATTTTTCCTCTTGGTATCTTTCCCAAACCCCACTCTGCCACCCATTTGCTCAGACTCATCTAAGTAAGCCTCATGCTGCTTTCCTCTGTCTGTCTTTTTTTTCTGACCTTTGAGTATTAGATTCTCCAAGCCCTCTCCTTCCTCATTACGTGTCTCATAATTGCCAGTCTAGTACTGCGCTTAAATTCCAAAGTTTAGGTACCATAATGAAGAGCTCATCCAAACAATTACCATGAAAGTGTTTATAGAAAAGGTAGAGAGAGGCAACCTTATGACTGAAGCCAAGCTGCCAGATCAGAACCAATAACATTGCTGAATCTTTGTATTTTATCAAGGAACAGAACCATATGTAGCAGCAATATTCTAAGTATGAAATTATCAATTGAAATGCATTTACATTGTGGTACAGGAATATATACTTTTGCCATTGTGGGTAATATCAGGTTTTGTCATTTTTGGTCATCCGTCTTCAGTTGTTACATTACACACTTGCCAATTGAAATGGGTTTCCTTTACAAATAGGTAAAGAATGCTGACTCCATACTTTATATTTGAACAGTCGACATCAACAGTAAAAAAAAAAAAAAGAATATATATATATATATATATATTCTTTTACTACATTTTGAATAAATGTAATAAGAGTAATGTTTCCAAAATCCCGCTTAGTAATCATTAAATTAGCCATTTCTAAAAAGGTTTTTTTAAAATTACAGAATTTTTCTATTAACAATCATCATAAAATTTTAGATAACAAAAATTGACATTAAAACAGTCTAAAAATCTGTTAAAAAATCAATTTTATCGTTTTTGCAACTTTATACTATTCTTTTTTTATTGTTTTTTAATTAAAAGAAGAAACTTAAATTAGCTTAATAAATAGTCTTTAATCATTGCTACAATTTGGAATGTTTTGCAACTTTGATAAACAATATATAAATTAGACTATTTTATGTTATTTTCAGGTTATGCATGCAAAATATGAATTATTTCTTTCCTGAAATTAATTTCTCTTCATGCAGTCTATAGAAATCAAAAACAATTGTTACTCTTGAAGATTATGAGAGGCTCCTGACAAAGCTGACAATGGGAATAACAGCTTTTTATTGATATAAAAGACAAAGAAATTATGAGAAACTGATTTTTCTCAAGTATTGCTCACACACCCACTGTTAATCATAATAATGGCATATGAAGTCATGCCTTTCTTGATAGCTTTTGTGCTGAGAAAATGCAAGGTAATATCAGTGAAAGTTCAAACTCTGTCCATTCTGATATTTTACCTCATACCTCCATCATCTATGTATATTTGTGTGTGTGTGTGTGTGTGTGCACACACACACGCAGATTCTATTAATTTTATTAATATTAAAAATAATCCAGGTGGAGGGCTCTATATAAATAGTACTATCTATTTACAGATCCAAAATGTCTCTATTTCAATTTTTAATACAGATGTAATCTAAACATCTTCTATAATCAAGTCTTGAACCCCTTTCTCTGTCTCTTTTTTTCTCCTTTCTTCCCTACCCTCCATAACAAGTGTCTAGATGACAAATTTTTAATTCTTTTTTCTTTCTTATTTACTTTCTTTTTCCTTTTAATGTAAATCTATTGTGTTTGGAATTATTTTGAGTGACTTTCCAGAGTGTCTCATATTTGGAATAAAATTTTGATTGTTGCTGAGGAAGTGAGATTTTTTTCTTGCTGAAATGGCCATAAAATGAATGTAGTTTTTGGAGTTTTATTTGAAAATGTGTGTGTGTGTGCAGGTGGTGCAATGGATAGTTGCTCAGAATGAGAAATCTTAAAGATTAGTTCAAATCAATGTCAACTTTGTTACACTTACTTATGTTCAAATACACTTGGGAAAGGTATAAATCCACCTTCTTAAATATCAGAACAGATTGGGCTCTTCAAACTTGGTTTGTTACCAGACTAAGAGAACACCTCTGAATGCCAAATAATATATATCTCTGATTAAGCACATACTATATAACTAAGGAAAAGAGCATGGAGTTCACAATGAGCGTATGATCTTGACCACAGTCGACTTCCTTTACTTATGTATTTATATATATATTGCTTATATATTTATGTATATTAATTTTTACCAGGAGACTAAGATTGTTTGCTTAAAATGCATTCCTCTTTAAATTACATCAAAAGAAGTAAATCATTTTAAAGAAATGTTTTTAAAGAAGCATAAAAATTTGCTTACCATTTTCTTTGAAGATGGTTTAAGGATAATTTTATTTCAATTTTCTTTTATTGTAATTTCTTCTTTGATGAGGAGTCTATCCTTTTTATTAAATTCACTTAAACCCCACCCAAAAAAAAACCTCTTCTTTAGCCCAAAGTCTTTTCTTTATATTGTAGTTTATTAATTCTTTCATGCTGAATATCCTATGAAGCTCACCTGGTTAATGAAAAGAATAAATTCAATTAAATCTTTTTGAGTCTCGTTGCTTCTAGCTGAACATTAAGTAACTTCTGTGAGCTTTGTCAAAGTAAAAAGTATAATTCTCTCTCTGCTCTTATTTTTTTCCTCCCTGTATGTAGACATACAAATCAATTCTGTGTTTGTGCCTAAATTTTCTATAGAATTTGAGAATAGTTTTGCAGATCCCATAAAACATTCTGGAGTGACTGAATCGTTGACTAAATGTCTAAAAACAGTACATAGCTTCTTTAGCTGCATAAATTTAGCTTCTTTAGCTGCATAAATTTTTTAATTCTGATTCTAATTTTTCTTACCAAACTTCACAGTACCATTTTTATTAATGGTAACTCCACCAAGCTAAAAAACTGAATACATTCCCAATATAGTGTCAATACCTGCAATCAAACAGTCAATTATGATGGCATATAGATTTAGTTACCAACCCCATATTTCCAATGCCATGGTGAATGTTCTTCTGCATCTCTAGTCAACCACTTATCTTATTCCATCCATTCCATCTATCCACTAGATTGGACAGTATTGGTGTAGAAGTACAGCTAGTATCAACAAGGTATTTTACTCTTTTCCTCTCTACCAATATATTTATTATTGGCCATGATCTGTGACACACTGATGCTAGAATGAATGGGTAGTGACTCTCCTTGGTTCATTTTGCTGTGAATATGCCCTGTCTCAACACATCTGAAGCAGGTTGGTTTAGATCTTGGCAGGTCTTTACAACCATGCAACGTATGTGGACCCTTGCATCTGAAAGACTGGCCACTAAATGCTCTGAATTATTTCACCCACCTCTCAAACTCTGTTGGCTTCTCTCTATATCAAGTTTGGCTCTGTCTTGCAATCACTTCCGTCTCAAGTGCTTGTGTTTTGTTGGCTGTCAGCACCCTAACTGTAGAGATCAATTCGCTAATATTCATTTCATTTATCCCAAGCAACTGCTGGAGGACTACTGAGGCACTCTCTAAAAAGCCATTGACAGAGGTCAGTTTCACAAAATGATTTAGCCATCTTCCGACAAATTTTGCCAATACTGCCAATTTGTGGATGTCTGTAGCGTATACATCTACCGATTCTCTTGTCCATTTTATCTGTCTTAGCTTTCCATGTGTAACAAATGGTCCTTCTGAAAATGTCTTTTTCAGTGCATGCTCTATCCTACCTGTATTGTTTTCACTGAATTGCATGTAAAGAGCTAAAACATACCATTCCAGAAACAAGGTAATAAAACTTGCAGTCAGGGATCTTTTCCAACCTCTCAACCCAATTTCATCTTTTCTAACCAGGCAATTATGTGTCTCCCTCTCCACTGGAAGTGCTTAAGTGTAATTTCCCATCCATAGTAGCTGAAATATCTTGAGGGTTTAAGGGAGAAAAACAAATTTTTCTTCCTTTCTCACATGCTTTTATTTGTTTGTTCATCTGTCCGTTCGTTAAGTTGCTTGATACTTGATCATGACTCAGTATTTATCTAGGCTTCCACACAAAGGTAAGATATGGTATGTGGCTGAACTTTATGTAGGACATTTCTGACGCTTGGCCAAAATTTCCCTATGTAGATGCCATGTGTACGGAATCAGGCTCTTATCTATTTACCCAAGACAAGGATCTGCTCTTTGGTATAGCCATCTGGGTTCTTCTTTACCTGAAGGTGGAGAGCCCAACAATGTCTGAGATTTTCTGGCTTGATTAAGCCTCCCCACCAACTGATTTCTCATTCTCATATAGCCTCTTTTCTACCTACAATTCCCTGTTTTTTCACCATGCATTTTAATTAAAGGTTAAGCAGGTAGCATCCATTATGACACAATTCATTTAACAGCTTTTATAGGCTATATCCTTTCGGGTTGTAGATAATTATGGCTTTCCACATCTTCCTGTTTTTCCCCCTTTACTATCCCACTTTGTCTCTTTTTCTGATATCCATCTACACACACATTAAGTACGTCTTCTGAGTTATTCTCCAAGCCCTCTTTCCTCATTACGTCTTTTTCTGATTGTAAGTATAAGTTTTTTATTTTCTTTAAAAGCTTATCATTACTCATATATTCTCTCCATGCTATTCTTAGCATCTGTTGATAGAACCATATCTGTTGCTTTAAGTATCTTAGATTATATATAGAACACTAGATATTACAGGGCACTTCAATTATTCATTTATTTGTTTATAATTAAATTTTTCTACCTCTTAATACACTGCTTAGTTTCTAGAAGACATATTTTGCTTTTCCTATGCCCCTTCAAATTTGTCATATTTTCTGTCTTTTATTACAAAATTACACAAATCATTAAATTTCTGTATCTAATTGATTTTGATGTCCCAATACATAACTCACAATTTGGATTGTTTCTCTTACTGGCATTCGTTCTTCTTAACAGCAATAATTAGTCTTTTTTTTCTTTCTTTTCTTTACTATCTTTCTCTCTCTCTTTCTCTCGTTTACAACTTGAATGAAATCAATGATATTGACCACTTATATCTCAGATATTTTTAATGGGTCTACATATCTTCACAAATTCTCTATTTGTAGTTCAATCTCTTCAGCTGTTAATTTTATATTTACTCTGTATTTTAGACTTAGCATTAAATATAAGATATCTTCAGGAAGAAATGCAACATTTTAAATAAATGCATTCAATTTAATGGTAATGGTAATAATAACCATTTCCTTATAAGTGGAAACATTCATTGACTGAACCACCAATGCTACTTTCAGATGAAATTTTCATATAAATAATTTTTCAAGAAAATAGGTTTCTAAAGTTGCCTAATTGTTATTGCTCTTTCCAGTACTGATAAGGGTTTCCTTCTGAACTTTCATCTGAAGTAGTGTAGCATGTCAATATCTTGATAATGTCATTTTCTCTTTGAGTTAAATGTGCTCTCCATTTTTGTTATTGCTGTCATTGAAAGCAAATTAAAACTAAACTTCATTTAAAGATAGGAAATGGGGAGATATTGTTTAAAAATATTTAAGAGGGTCAATATTGATCTTTGTTTTGTACAGTTGAATAATTTTATTGGATAAGCTTAACAAATAAGTTATACACAATCTGAAGTACCATTTTTACATTTTTGTTTCATGATTAATATATTTTCTAATGAAATTATTAAATCTTTTGTTGTGTTTTGAACATTCCTCAACAAATCATTGATAAAAATGTTATAAAACTAGAAAAATAAGTATTTCCAATTTTCAGATATATTGCAAATATTAATGACGCTTTCATTTTAATACATAAAAAATGAAAAATTCCTGTGATGTTTTGATGAAATTTTAGATTTAAAGAAAAATTCAAATCAATTTAGAGTGTACTTTTTAATCATATTTATTTAATTCTTGAAATTGGATATATTTTTGAAGATTTGAGGATTTTTACATGTCAGACATTTGTAAATAAGTTATGCATAGTGATTGTTTTTTTCAAGTTAGTGATTAATGAAAGGTCCTATATTTGATGAATCTTATTTATTGTGAGGATTAAATCATACCAAATGCTGATTGACATATTATTGATATCTCATTCCAGCTCAGATATTCTTGTTTACTATTGGCACAAATGAAAATATATTTTTATTTTATGCTTGTCTTCTTTTGTAAAAGAAACACGACCAAAGAGATTAATTTTTATTTTTTTTCATTCTTATTTACCTTGGGGGTTTTACTGTAAGATTACAAAAAGGATGCAGTTTTCTTCTGAACTTGAAATAGGGGATCACTTTTCTTTATGAAAAAAAGTATTTGCATGCCAGTTTTCTGTACATCTTGGATATCTTTTACATAAAGTGTCTTTGAATTGGTGACATTTAACTTTCTGAATAAGATATCTACAGAGGACAGAAAATGTGACGCAGAAATTCAAAGGTGCATTGGTATAGTGAAAGATTCCTTTCCAAAGCTAAGCAAAATATTATGAAATTATTGGAAGGTTTTCTCACACAAGAATAGAAGACTTGAGGCAACACATGTTCTATGAAAGGATACTGAGAATATCATAGACTTGAACATATGAGTAATAAAGTTTCAAGGAAACTGGAAACAAAAAGGATACTTATAGTTGCAATCAGAGACATTTGAAATTTGTGAAACCTATAATTAGAAAATAGTGTAGAGAATTTGACACTCACAGGACATATTGAAAACAAGCAGGATGGAGTGTAAACTATAAATAACTTAATAAGTTTATATGAACAGATAGCAAACAGGAACTGTCAGGGACAGTAAAGAAATAAACATTGCTAAGAGCTTTAAAGGACAGAAAACATTGGAGTGCTATAATTGCCCATGTCCTAAAGGGACATGGCATATAAAAATATGATATACTTTAAATGTGGGCCCAAGATTAGTTTATATATTTCTAAGCAAATTTGCATTTTGTATTGAGCTCTGCCAGTATTACTGTAACTGACAAAATTAGATCTCTCACTCCCTTTTTATCTCTCTTTCTGTTCCTCTCTCCCCTATTTCCCTTCCTTCTCCCACTCCCGTTCTGAGTTAATAAGCATTCCAAATATACATTATACTTCAAAGAAATGCAAATGTATTCAATCAGCTAACGACCCGATGGCATTAGTTTTCAGGGAAACAAAATAAATACCATTGATTAACTATTCTGTGTAAAGGATTAACTGAAGTATCTGTTGTGAGAGCACGAAGAAAAATAATTACATTGATTTACGAGCAATGTACATACTCAGTTGGGGATTGATGCCATTGTTATGACATGTGTCAAGACTGACTTGTAATTGTTTTTAACCACCAAAATCTCATTTCATTTCATTTGAATCTTTTCTCTAATATAAAAATGCTGACTTCTCGGTATTAATCAAAATATTTAATTATTGTTGATGTTTTTGAAGAGGAATCAATTGAATATGGGCAAAGCTGTGACAGTGAAACAAATTTCAATAACTCAATAAGTCCCAGGCTTGACATAGAGATGGCACCACTAATAAAAATTCCATATGATTTTTATGAAGTACTAACCTTCAAATAGCATGACAAAATTTGGGCTCAATCAAATTATTAGTTTACAAATTAGTTATTTAAGTGAAACTACTGTTGCAAATTTTCAAAACAATTTTGAGTGTTGATAAAACATTGCTTTCTGGGGTGGAAAAATACTGTTCAAGCAAAGCAATGGCTTGATAAGTGTTATTTGGATTCTGCTCTGTCAAAAACAATGTTTAAGAGGTGGTATGCTGACTTTAGATGTGGTTATACAGACATAAATGATGCTGAATGCTTAGGTCACTCAAAACCAGCAGTTGTCCTAGAAAACACTAAAACAATCCATGAACTCATTTTGACCAATCCTAAATTGAAGTTGTGTGAGATAGCTGAGATGAACATGTCGAAAGGCAGTGTATTTAGAGCATTGTTTGCAACTGTTTCAATGCAACAAGGAGTTTTTGCATAAATATGTGACAATGGATGAAACATGGATCTACCACTTCACTCTAGAGTCAAATTGGTAGTCAGCTGAGTGGACAGCAGCAGGTAAAAGCTGTCCAAAGCAACCAGACACAAACATCAACAGGCAAAGTGTTGGCCTCTGTTTTTGGGATGCACAAGATATTTTGTTTATTGATTACCTTGAGAAAAAAAGAATCATCAATAGCAAATATTATATAGCATTATTGGTGCGTATGAAGAAAGAAATCGCCAAAAATGGCCACAAATGAAGAAGAAAAAGTTAACTTTCACAATGCACCAAGTCACAAGTCAATTGCAACGATGGTAAAATTACATGAATTGCACTTAAAATTCTTCCATATTCACCTTATTCTCTAGATCTGGCCCCCAGCAGCAGCTAGCTGTTTGCAGATTTCCAAAAAATGCACCAGAGAAATAGATTTGGTTCCAATGAAGAAGTGATACCAGAAACTGAGGCATATTTTGAGGTCAAAGACAAATCGTTCTACAAAAAAGGTATCAAATTGTTAGAGAAGCATTGTAATCAGTGTATCACCCTAGTTTGCCTAAAAGCTGTTGTTTTATTAGCTAGGCCAGGGATTTATTGAGTGATGTGTTAACTGGTAACACTCCCAATGTCAAGTTGAGACTTCATAGATTAAGTACTTATTTTTTTGAAAAAATTTGCTTTTTTGTGCAGAGATGGTGGTTAATTGGTTAATTGTGATCCCCTATCTAAAATTATTAATTACCTATGCTTACTCATATAAGAGAAGGAAATGTTTGTTTTTTTACAATCATTATTGATTACGACTCTTTGAAGTTCACTTAATCTATATTATAAAAGAGATAATTCTCTTGTTAAGTATAACAAAAGAAAAAAAAAATGATTGACCAAAACTCATTTAAACCACATACAAATATTTAATTTACAAAAACATTCAATAAAAATATTTACAAATATACAGTTTTTGTGTTCAAAAAGAAAAACAGAGTTTACTACTGGCAGGCGAAGTGTTACGAAGGGTTGGTATCTTTACCCTGTCAAGATAGCAAAGACATTTAAGTGCTATACTTCTTGAAAATCTTCAAATGTGTATACAAAGAATAATTATTAGTTCGGTCAATGAAAGAGTCAAAAATATCTTTTTACTCATATAGTCCCATGAGGTTCTCTTTCAGGTGTTAGTTGGTCAGCAACTTTTCTTAGAGATTCTTTTGGCTGGATATAAATCCTTGAATCAAAGCCAGAGTTGATAATGTCAGCAAATCCTGTTAATAAATGACTACTCTCTTCCCAAAACCTATTTTTATAGGAGCTAACACCTAATTTGCATATTCTAGAATCCTTTAGAATTCTCTAAATTTTACTGGCACATTCTGGTATCTTCGAAAAGTTCTATTTCTAATTTCCTTATTTTTATGACTACTTCATGAATTAAAACTTTTTTGTAATAAGTAGAACTCAACTGAATCCTTTACTACAACCTTTTTAGACATTATTATTATTATTTTTATATATAAATACATCCTTGTAACACTCTGTACACCACAAACTGTCTGTTTGACTGTGCATGCATATATATATATATAATGTATATGTGTCTCTTTTGCACATGATGGGTTTATTTTCTATGGCTTGCAGGTTATTTAAAGCCAGAAAATATTTTTAGATTAAGACTTTTTCTTGTGATAATAATGACTTAATGATACAAGTCTTATTAATTAATCCATAGCTCAAAGAGAAGAGGTAGATTCATACCTTTTGCATGGTTATTTGTGCATAACTGAATACAATGAACCCAACCAGAATTCAAACTTGGCTCTTCAATTAACAGTTGCTAGATATTATCCATTACACTACCAGCACATCCAAGCTTACAACATCTGGTATTACTAAGCAGTCACTCATTTAGGTACTGACCATGATCAACAGTGCTTAACTTTGGTGGTCATGCAGGAATTAGTTTTGTGCATGAGCTTGTGCCATTTAATTTACACACACAATTTAACTGAGTTTGAAATAAGAGACATTCAACTCCCACTCAGTCTGGACAACACCTACTCTGAGCTGAGCAATACAATCAAGGTTGAAAAAAAAAAATTAATTTGTAAATCCTAAAAGCTCAGATAATTAAGAAATTTATTGAAATTTTTGAAATTTTAGAAATTTTAAAGTTTCATAGAAATATTTTTTGGTGTCTCATTAAATTAAAATATACATGCAAAATTTGAATGAAACTGAAATAGACATCCATCTCACAAGGACTAATTTCTTATTTTGTCTGGCAACAACCCCTGAGTAACACACAATAGGTATAAGCTGGACCTTTTTGAAGTCAATTTTATGACTCCTATATTTAAACTGGATATATTTTCTAATAAATGTATTTTAAATGGACAAACAATTTGAAATTTCATCATATTGCCATCAGCAAAGTGACAGGTACTGAACTAGCATTCCTAGCAATCCTAAATATTCCTGTTTTGTTTGTAATTGTAATTACTTAGCATACCACTTTGAAATACCTTATCTGTCTCCCTCTCTTATATCGAGAAATTATCTTGTTTATGCTATTATTTTAATCTGTTTGGGTGTGTGTTTTCTTATGCAACAAGTCATAGAACTTAATTTAGCCGACTGTAAATGAGTAGCAGAATGGCATTTAAAAAAGAAAAAGTCTGTGCCGAGCGAGAGGTACAGGAAGAGGCAGTGTTGTTGTAATGTTCATTCTTTGCATTACTGAAGAATGGGGTCGTGTGTAATTGTTGGGGAGCAGATAGGGCATTTGGGGTTGGGCCTTGCTACTTATCAGTCTTGGAATTCTATAGGAAAAGGTAAAAAACAGTTTATAGTATACATGTTCACAATGTAAGTAGACATCTGTGTGCCTGCAAGCATTTATTTTGATCCTTCCAAACTTGTCCACACATCTCTACTTAGATGTTTCTTCTTTTAGTCTATGTATGGATTGCTTTATTATTTTGTATTTATCATGATCTTCCTCCACTCTCTGTATCTTTAAATCTCTGAATGAAAGGAAAATCAGTGAACCGAGTCAATAAATAATCCTTGTTTGAAAAAGTATTCATGTATTCACGTACAGTTAAATGAACTTTATACCAGAATCAAAGGACAAATTAGGACAGTGTCTATACGTAAGTAATAATTTGGTGATTTTGTTTGCTTGTATCAATAAAATAGTGTGAGCATATGATTTGCAGATTCCTTAAGTTGTACCACATCTCAAGAAAAGGAAATCAAAATCAAGGGTTTATACATACTTATAAAATCATCTAAATAAATTGATACTTAAGAAAAAAAAAAAAAGGATTATCCTTTTATACACATATGCACAATTGACCAAAAGTTTTGGGCCACACACTGAATTTTAAAGAATTGCCTAAAAATTAAAGGTTGCATGTTATTTCAAACTAATTTACGAGCACACTGTCCTCATATATCCAATTGTAATAGCATCCCATTACTACATTACTAGTTACTTATAATATATGGATGGCAGACATAAAAGTTTAACTGAAAAAAACAAAAATAAATAATTAGATGTCATGCACTAATGAGTTAAATAATTTTGACCTTAGGAGAAGTTGGTAAAATCAAACAAGGTATCAAACTATAAATTATTAAATCCTGAGGGTGGCCCAAAACTTTTGGCCTATGATCTATCTATATACATATATTTGCATGTATGTATATACATATATATATATATATATATATATATATATATATATAGTTACATGTTAAGTGTAACAAAAGAAAAAAAATGATTGACCAAAAGTCAGAGTTAAAACTCACATATAAATATTTAATTTACAATAAACACAAAATGATATATATATACAAAATTTACAATTTTTTGCATTCAAAACAGAAAACAGATTACTACTGGCAGTCGAAGTGTTACAAAGGGGGAAGAAGGTGTCAAATATCTTTACCCAGTTAAGATAGCAAAGAAGATTAAGTGCTATACTTTTTGGAAATCCTCAAATGTCTATACAAAAAATAATTATTAGTTTGGTCAATGAAAGAGTTAAAAATATCTATTTACCCATGTAATTCCATGAAGCTCTCTTTTGGGTTTTAGTTGGTCAGCAACTTTTAGAGATTCTTTTGGCTGGATGCACGGATCCATGAATCAGGCCAGAATTGATAATGTCAGCAAATCCTGTTAACAACTGACTACTCTCTTCCCAAAACTTATTTTTATTGGGGCTAACACCTAATTTGCATATTCTAGAATCCTTTAGAATTCTCGAGATTTTACTCGAATTCTCTTGGACATTCTATTTCTAATTTCCTTATTTTTATGACTACTTCATGAATTAAAACTATTTTGTAATAACAATTAGGACTCAAATGAATCCTTTATTACAACTTTTTAGACATTATTATTTTTATATATAAATGCATCCCCATAACAATATATATATATATATATATATATATATATATACACACACACACACACACAAACTAACTTGATTTTTTTTTTTCCTGCTAAACATTTGTAATTGATAATCTTATCATTTGAGACATGTCAGTGGATTAAAGGATCCTTAATTTTTTTTAAAATTGCAGAATTTGTTCATTATTAATATCCAAACAATGATTGTTTCAAATCAGATTTCCTGGCAACGTATTCATTTTATTTTTACAGTAATTACTGTGGTTCCCTTATTTTGCATAAGCAACATTCTTTGCACAACACATGTTCTAACAGATAGCAAATTTCACAACCTCTTTTGAAAATTTATATCGTAATTCCAAATGTTTGTCCCTGCTTGACTTATTTTAAAGTTTACCGTCTTTAGTCTTTATAAACATAAATAATACAAATTCCCAATTAATACAAACTAAAGATAGATTTCTTTTTGTTTTTAAATAAAAAAAGCACTTGGTGGAGTGGGTGAAGTAATTTTATGTTCACTACTCTGTTTCTTTTGTCTATGTTCTTTTATTAATGGGGGACACATTCTGAGATAGATGGTTATTGGGAGTTTATCTATTAGGCTTTTGTTTACAAGCTTGAAGCAGGCCTCACAGTCACATCATGTTGAAGTACCAGTTCCTTGGTCACTGAAGTTAAACAATGTTGAACCTGGTCAGTATCTAGATAAGTGATCAATTGAAAATACTAAGTACTGTAAGCTTGGATGTACAGGTGACATACTGGATAATGGCTCTGAATTGTTAACCGAAGTGCCAAATTCCAATTCCTGTTGGGTTTGCTATATTCACTTTCATGCAAATACTTTTGGTATAAATTGACCTCCCCTCCCTCCGGTTATGGGTTGATTAATAAATCATTATTATTTCTCCACCCCAACAAATTCTTACAATTTGAAAGCATATTTTTTGAGTTTAAATAACTTTACATTGCAAAGCGTTAAAAAAACAATTTAGAAAACACTGTAATCAATTAGTTAAAGCAACAGCAAATAACTTGTAAATTTGACAAGTTTGTTTATCAATATTTCTTTTTTTTTTTTTTTGTTCAAATTTTAGTCAAATCTTTTATTATATTTTAGGTAAGTCTGTATAAGTATTAAGTTATGAGGTTGAAGAGATATAAACTTTTGTGGTCATCTGGAAGAAATATCACAAAGCAATAAAGGAGAAGCCACTAGCTAATCAGCAGTAGTGAATAAAAATGTTCAGTATAAAATGTATGCATTTATTTATCAGTCCCACTGTGCTTGGTTATAACACATTTTAAAATACAAGATTTAATTTACTTGTGTAAAGTAGTACATATGATGGCTTCTTGAACAGAAATTGATGCTTGAACTGGCAAAGCAAACCAGACATTGGTGAAATTCCATAACAATGTGTGACCAATTTGTGCAATACAGTAGTGCTTTCTTCATTTCTCTCCAGATGTGAAATGGCAAAATTTGAAAATTCTTCATTCAATGCTTGGAATCTGGTAACATCTCTGGTTTAGAAGTTATTGTTTGAAGTGTTGAATTAGTTTTTTTTTTTTTTATCATTTCACCACAAGCAAGGCATTACACTGCCACTATAGTGCAGGGGGTTACATAGAGGAAAGTGATGAGAAAGAGGAGTTATAGGAAATGTCTGAAGGAGGGTGATAGACGAGTAAGGGGGTACATAGGAAGAGTGTTTGAGAGAGTGGGTGCGAGTTAGTATGTTAGGAGGTGTCTATTGACCTTACATTTAAACTCCTGGAGATTCTAGCAATGTTCTTGAAAGAAAGTGGATATTCATAGAATATTCTTAAGTCTCTGTAAAGAATGAAGAAAACGTCAAAGTTACTCTGTTTGTGAGTTAAAGAGTGAATGATACATATTGTCTAACCCATGTGACTCTATAACATGGAGCACTAATTTTAGGATCTTATTTTGACCTCAGCCCAAAATGAAAGAGCAAGAGCTAGCCTCTAGGGATTTAGAACACATATATTGTTAGTGCTTTTGGGGTCGTTTTGTATACTAGTGATCCAGCAATAGACAGACTCATTTTATAATTCACCAATAGAAGAGTTAACCAATCAGAAGGCTCAAAATATTCAATGTGATGTCTATAAAAGGCGGCCATATTCTCCCAAGTATTTGTGATGTAATCTGATTCAGTAGAGTGTTAAATCTTTGACGTTGTTTCATTGAACAGATTACGTACTGCACTGTATTTTATATCCATAAACTATAGTGAACATCGTCAACACATACTCCCTAGTTTTTTTCTATACATGCCCCCAAACTAAGAGAATTGCTGCTGCTGACAAGGTTATCAATGCATGTATACCTAGCAAAAAAGTTAAACATCTGTTATAAAGTTTTGGATCATACTAGCATTAACAGTATCGAATCCGTACTTATCAACATTGCTTTGTTGGGTGGGACATGCAATCCTCATGGGACAGCAGTACATACCAAGAAGCATAAAAACTTCATAAAACAAACCTTCAATGGTGTAAGATTAAATTAAATAAAATGAAGGTGTATGCCGTAAATTTTTCATGCAACAAATTTTGAGGTGGCTCATTATTGCAGGCAAACAAGAAGACAGAACAATACAGAAAGTGATTACTACAATGAACATTCAGTACCTCTACTGTCCTGAACCTTGCACCTCCAATATTGACTTGTACAGCCATCTACTGAAAGGCAGTCTCCTTTGCATCTGAAGGATAAATGTTATTAAACATAGATCTTAGTCTTGCTTTTATTCACACTTTTCTCAAATTTTGACCTGACAAAACGTTGAATGAGATATTTGTCTGCATGCACAATTTAAAAAGAAAATCCATTAAGATCTTGCAAATGAAATAAAATGAGTATTTTGGCTTACTTAAAACAGTATATGGTGTTGGTCTTTTCAGTTTATTTTTTGAATTAATTCTGTTTATAGAAATCTATGATAGCTAGAATTATCTATGACACATCCTCTTTCCAGATGAACCGGACACTTTAGAGAACAGCAAAGAAAGCAGTAGCCAAAATATAAAATTAGCAAAGAAGTGAATATTAGGCAATAATAACAGCAACAACAATATATATATATATTTTTTTTTTAATCATATCACCCCAAGCAAGGCAGTAATGCCACTGATGTGCAGGGGGCTATGTAAGATTTAGATGTAAATAATATATAAATGGTTATTATAAAAATTATAATCTTTTTAACAGAATCTCTCTCTCTCTCTCTATATATATATATATATTTTTTTTTTTTAATCATATCACCCTGAGCAAGGCGGTAATGCCACTGATGTGCAGGGGGCTATGTAGGATTGAAAAGATTTGGAAAAGAGAAAACCGGAAACCACATCCTAAACAGGGAACAAGGGATGAGCCTCTACACCTGTTCAATAGATGTAGGTGGAGTGTGAACCAGGCGATAGCTATGTGGAATAATTATAATGGCTTGCATCTGAAGACAAATTTTAATGTTTCTGTCTGAAATTCTCAGATGAGAAATTATAATTGATTTATTCAACCTGTAATCATCGTCTTGTTTACAAGTCATCACATTTTTGGTCAGTGTACTATCCAGCCTTTTTCAGATACTAAAGCACCATTAATTATTTTTTTAGACAATGGTTGAAATGGTTAACCTGGTAGGTGTGAGTTTACTTAGTACATTAGGCAGTTTAATCTTGAATAAAAAACAGTTGTGATAGCGAAAAGAATAAATAAAATAGTAATTGAGATATTCCCCTAGTATGAACAGTGGAATAAGACATTTGCCTTCATGAAAGAAATGTGGGGTCTGACTAAAATACTTATATATATATATATTTTTTTTTTTAATCATTTCACCCCGAGCAAGGCGGAAATGCCACTGATGTGCAGGGGGCTACATAACTGTAAAAAGATTAATTAGAAAAGAGTGAGGAGTACAAACTAGTTAGAAAGGAGCAATAGAAAGCTGAGAATGCAGGTGCGATGACAGATACATAGGTGGAGAGAAAGGGAAGGTTATATGGGGGTGGGGAGAGAGCTAGAGTTCCAGTGGTTAGTAGATGAGTATTGACTTTGCATTTAAATTTCTGGAGGTTGTAGCCATCAGGAAAGCAAGAATATGGGAGCGAGTTCTACAGGCGGGAAGTGCGAGAAAAGAAGCTGCAGGAGTAGAATTGTCGTCTGCATTTGGTTAATCTGACTGTGAATGGGTGGGACCCAGTTGCCAGTCTGGTTGCACGAGTAAACACCTGTTGAGGAGGCATCAGTGACTTAAGTTCGTCCAAGAAGAAGTCATGAAAGTATTTATAGAACAGACAAAGGGAGGCCACATTTTGACGGTGTGGAAGTGGCTGCAGTCGAGCCGCCAGATCAGTACCTATCACATTACAGACTCTCCTTTGGAGCCTGTCAAGAACACTGAGAACGGCAGGGGTGCCTGACCATAAATGGCAGCAGTACTCCATGCACGGACGGATGGTTGACTTGTATATATGCAGGATGGATTCAGGCAGAAAAAACAGCCTGGATCGACATAGTGACACAACCTTCTTAGCAGTAGATTTTTCTATGGATTCAATATAGTGGTTCCATTTGAGGTCTGAGGAATGAGCTTCTGAAGAAGGCCATAGTGTACAATGGCTGAAATGTTGTGACAATAACAATCAAGATGAAGACAATAACTTGAGTAAATCTGTATACAATAATTTTTATCCTGTTCAGAATACTCACATTAGGCAACAAAACAATTTGTGTGATTGAATACCCTGTGAATATATATATATATATTCTTTTTTTTAAATTTTAAATGTATAACTTAAGTAATAATGACAAAGAAAAATGTAAAACTATCAAAATAAAACCTTTCCAAACAGATTTTTCGTTTGACTTTTGAAATAGTATTTGGCTTACAAAATGCTGCTTCTTCTTTTTTAGCCAAAGCACTGTCATGTCACAGGACATAGCACAATTCCCTGGAGAAAATCATTTCTATTTATTTTTACTTCCATGCAAATTACTTCTGAGATTGCTTCTGCATCAAAGGGATTTGAACCTATATTTTTGCACACAACCTTTTCAGAAATGACTAATTACTTCCTTGAATATTCACACTCCAGCAAAATTTCGTATTTAAAGGGTACTTGATCCACTTCTGTTTTGTGCTCATGTTATAGCAGCGTTTTCAGCCATTGTCTGGTGAAATGTGTGTGCATGTGTACAGTGACAGCAAAAAGTTTGTGCTCTCTCTTATCATCATGCTCTAGTTGTGACCTGTTTTTCTGGTCATTCATTTTTATTTACTTTCTTAAATTTTTTTTACTGTAGACTGACTTCCAATTTAATGCTGTTTGAAAATGACAATCTAAACTTTTAAACTGAACTGCAAAGCGATGTTTTATTTTTAAAACTGATAGTATTATGGGACATAAAATAAAAATCAATGATATGCTTATTAATTAGAATTATTTACAATTTGATTAATGTTATCACAATGTTTCAGCCAATTAATGTTGTCATCAATGTTTCGGCTATAGATTAAGTGAAGGTTTCAGTTCAAAATACCCTGAAGGTTACATGAATTAGCAGACCTCTGAAGGAGTCCAAATAGCATAACAGCTGAAACATTGTGATGTCATGGTTGATGAAACAAATATATCAAAACTTTCAATTTACCATAAATACTTGTGTATAAGCCTACTTCATGTATCGTACAACCTCCTTTTTTTTTTTTTTAAATCTTTAAACTAGGTCTGTCTCCTACTTAGCCTAAATTTTTTTCCTTTTTTTGCGACATGAAGTGCAAAACCTCATCCACTCTGTATGTGATTTAAAATCAACAAATACCTTATATAAATGAAAAATTAATAGATTTTTTTCCTATTTTAAATTTGCATTCCTCTACATTTTGCAACTGTTTATAATTCAATGACAACCTTTTGGTCAGGATTCTTCTTCTTTATATGCTGTGTCCCTTCAGGACATAGACGGTCATGGACTTCCATGGATCTGTCTCTTGTCAGTTAACTTTTTGTTTTTTTCTTGGTATCTCCCCCAAAACTTGCTCCACCATGGTATCCCACAATGTATGTTTTGTTTGTCTTGAAAATCAGAAAGCTAAATTAGCAATAAATAATAATTAATGCAAATGTTACTGACAAGATTATTTATTCATGATAAGTGAAAATTTTTTTTTTTGTACTTGTATAACATAAAGACAAAGTAAGTTGTGGCCACTAATTTTTGGGATTACTTATGGGAACTAGAGTTATGTTTTTAGCATACTAGTTTATGAATGCTCCAACTCATTTTAAGATTTTAGTTGGGGGTTTCAATTTACAATGTAAATAAAACACTTAACTGGACCCTTACTTTGGATCAATTGTATTTACCTTTTCAGTACAAGAAATAACTGCTGATGGGCTTGTGGATGATATAAATTGTCACAAAAAACATAGATCTCTCCAGGCCCATCTTTATTACTCCAATAAAAAGTGAGATAAATTTATGGTCAGTTAGGTATTTTTTACTAACCAGCATTTAAACCTCCATTAATACTATAGAATGTTTGAATGTTCTTTCATATTTTCATTTTTTTTTGTTTTTTTTTAGATCTGTATCAGTCAGTTAAGTGCCATATGTGATACACACTTCGGTGATTATGTCTCAAAAGAGACATGACTGACTGGGCAGAAGATTTTTCCCACAGTAAGTTGCCATTACTTTCTGCGGTATACTGGTTGCCAACCAAGGCTATAGAACCTAATATGTCTTGCTATTTGACCCATAGCTGTAGGGAAGAGATGGATTAATACCTTTCCCAAGGCTATTTGTGCATAAGCGAAAGCAAAGAATTCAACTGGAATTCAAACTCTGCTCCCTGATTTCTTGTTCCAAGCTGATATTCACTGCACCACAACCAAATCTGTATAACCTAATGCAAAACAGTAAAGCCACTAAGACACAATAGGCCTTACAAGGTGTGGAAGTATTAAGAACATTAATAATGAGCAAGAAGGAGGAAAGAGTAATCAGGAGAACAGTTGATAGTGATTGACATTGCATTTAAATTTTTTATTCTTTATCACCCTATTAAAGCAGTAAAGCCACTAAGACAAAAGGGGCTTACAGGGTGTGGAAGAATTAGGAACATAAACATTAATTAAACAAGAAGAGGAAAGTAATCAGGAGGATAATAGATAGTGATGGACATTGCATTTACATTCTTGCAGATTAAAGTTGGCTGGAAAGCATGGAGCCAGAAGGTAGTTCCATAAGTGGGAAGTGTGAGAAAAGAAGCTGTTAGTGTAAAACTTACAAGTACATCCAGTCAACTTAACTGTAAATTGACAAGTTCTAGATGCCCTGAGAAGCAATCTTATGGCAGTGGGGAAAGAGACTGAAACCAAGCCTCCAGATTAGGACTAATCATATTACTGTTTCTTCTTTGGATATTATTAAGGTGCTCGAAATAAATAGCAAGAGCACAGGACCATATGTGGCAGCAATATTCTATGCATGGATGAATGGTAGACTTACAGATATGCATGATAAATTCTGGAGAGATAAATTGTCTTGCACGACACAATGAACAAACTTTTTTTGCATATTTTCCCTTAATATTTAGCAAATGGTAAGTCAAATGTTCATAATTAGTCAAGTAGTTACAAGGAGTTCTGGATTTAGTTATATCATTTTCCTGAATTATAACCGCCTTTTTTCTTTCCTCACTAGATTTTGATATATGTCTTTTTAAATTGGTCTAATTATACAATAATAAGTAAGATTACAGTTTTAAGCAATTAATTCTGTAAATAACTTGTAATTTTTCATCAATATAGCTTATTTTGCCCTCACGGCCACACAAAATAAACAAAAATATTTTTTGATTTTAGAAAGTAAAACTTTTTCTTTCACTTTTATTTATCCTATTAAAGCAAGATAGATCACTCAAGATGATGCATAAAAAGAAAATTAAGAATTAAATGGTATATCGGAATATTTTAAATGGGGTGTTTTGAAAACTCCACAGTCCTAATTCTGTGACAATGCTTCTACTCTACTGACAGAGAGGTGAATTAAATGAGTTGATGATATTGATTGTCAAATAATATTTATTGATTCATGCTTTATTTGACTATTCTTCCTTTCTTGAGTGGTCAAATAAGGTATAAATCAATAAATACAAAGTTCAAATTCCTGATCTCTTATTGGTGCCAAAGACTGCAGGAACTAGCTTCAAAGCCTGCCTTCTTGGCAGGTTCAGAGCTATTATTTATAATTATAGACTATAAGATTATTAAACCCATTGTTATTGTTTTTGACCTTACATTATTAAAAATAGCATTCTTTAATTTCCTAAGCAATAAGGTATTGTAGAAAGAGTTTTATGAGTGAAGCAATGGTGGTCCAATGGATATCGGCTCGGAACAAGAAATCGGAGAGCCGAGTTCGAATTCCAGTTGAATTCATTGCATTCACTTACGCGCAAATACCCTTGGGAAAGGTATTAATCCGTCTATTCCTTCCAGTTATGGGTTAAATAACAGGACAGATTGGGTTCTGTAGACTTGGTCGGCAACCAGTCTACCGCAGAAAGCAATGGCAACCTACTGCGGGATAATCTTCTGCCCAGTCAGTCATATCTCTTTCGAGACATGATCACCCAAGCGTGTTTCAGATATGGCACTTAACTGACTGAATTGGTTGGTACATTCCTTTTCTGTGTTGAGTAACAAATCATCATCTCAACCAAACCATGTTTCTTGATTTATGGTCTTCAATAAAACTTAGCTTGTACCATATCGTGTTGAAAGTTAGATGGGTAATGACCAGGTGCTGTAAGCTTAGATGTCTGACTGGTATAATGGATAACAATTCAGAATTGGAAATCAGAGAGACGTTCTAATTACAATTGGCTTTGTTATATTCACTTACATGCAAATGCCCTTGAGAAAGGTATGGATCCACCTCATTTTCCCCAAGCTATAGGTTAATTAGAACTTGTATTGGTAAATCTTTATTATCTTCAAAAAATTCTTAGAATCTGAAAATATTTTCTGACTTTAAATAACCTGCCAAAACAGATCCTCTGTTTTCTCAATGTCCTTTCTGCAATTTATTTGTTGCTTTCTAATTTCTTTAATTCTGTTGACATTTAGATGAATAGAAAAAGGTTGTAATTACCTGAACATCTTTAGAATTATCATGGGATGAATGATTTTTGTTTTTCAAGAGAGAAAATGAATGATTTTTTTTTTGTTTTTTAAGACTGAAAATTGACTTTGGGAATCATTACAGGTTTTCTGATTACTTTTATCTGTTTGTTTTTTTTTTGTTTTTTTTTTATCTTAAAAGATTGGTTTTCCAGTCTCTCCAAACATTATTAACTCTTCACGTAAATGTAAAGAATATCTGAAGTCTAGCAACAACTTGCCTCAACAAGTTTCTAAATCACTTTGAAGTTTCCTCCATTCATATTCTTATAAAATCTTCATTATCTGATAATACAAATCTCTAACCTATTCTTAAAACTAGGTTTGGGCTGTACTTTAATCCTCGACTCTTCTTAATAACGCACTTGAAATTCTTTCCTTAGTATTGCTTTGTCTTAGAAATCTTTGGTGATAATCCTCTTGTCTTCTCAATTGATAACTAGACTGCTATTTCTTCCTTCTGTCTGAATGTTTCTCTTCTCTTTTTGGTTTCTACTATTGCTACTACTGCCACCCAAATTTTGACATCTTTCACTCAGGCATTTTATGTTATGCATGCAAATGGCTGCACACACCTTCCCCAATTAAAACAGTTTTCTCAAGTTGCCTAATGTTGAGCTGCACCTTTTCCTCATCGTTTGATGTGGAATGTTCATTAAATGACTCTACATTTCACGAATGTACACTAATTTTGTAAATTATCTTTAAGACTGAGACAGAATCATGAGATTATTTAAAGTAACGTCTGTTAATCATAAAGCATCTAACGTTCTTTCAAAGTTAAAACTTCAGTCATGATATGAATCCTATATTCTTTAAATTTATTTTTATTTTTATTATCATTTTTAATATTTCATTGATGATATGAGAAATATCATTATTTTACAAGGAAAGATAGAATGTAGCAAATTTTCATAGCTAAGTTTAATAAGTAGATGTTTTTATCAGAATTCTTTATTAATGTATTGCAATAGTTTTTATCCATAACTGAAAATTGATAAAATTTTGTTTTAAAAAATCACTTCTCCCCAATTTCACATTATCAATCCACCATTTCTACCTCGCATCTAAAAGTGAAACTTGATAAAAGATGAATGAAACACTTCAAAATTTTAAAATTTTAATCTAAACAAGATGTTTAATTTACAGTCTTTAAACTGAAATAGATCAATTAAAAATAGCTTCAGACTGAGCAAAATAAAATATTTTTCTGTGTACATTTACTTAATATAACAGTTATTGATATGAAAAATAAGCTGAGACCAAATTACAGCCTAGTGTGTTCCATTCACTTTCAAACTGATCTTCTTGTTAAAGGCATTAATCAATCCTTTCTTCTTCTAACTATAAGTTAAATAGTAGGGTAAAGGCCTTGGATGGTAGAAGACTATGAGAAGGGTTAGTCCTAATTGAAAACTGAAGAAGTCAACAGGGAACTGCACCACTATTTTTCCTAAGAAGTCATGATTATTCACAGATTCTATCTATTAGAATAAATCTTCTAGTGTTTGAGATCCAAAATGATGTCTTTTTGCCTAATTAAGTTGGTTAGAATTTGAGAGTCAATCAACAGTGATTTCTTTACAAACGCTAACATTCTCTTTTATGTGCTGTCTTTTCAGTGTGTGGCCACTCATGGCTAACCACAACAATGTTTTTCATTGCTCTAAGTAATATCAGTTGATATCTGACTTGAAAATGATAGAAATGTGTTTCAATATTTTTCAGTTTAATTTGTCAGTGAAAGTTTTCTAAATAATTTATCGCCTTGTTTTATGAATTTAAGGAATGACTATTAAACTTATTTTGCTTAGTCTGAAGCTATTTTTAATTGATCTATATCAGTTTAAAGATTGTAAATTAAACATTTTGTTTAGATTAAAATATTTGAGTTTTTCATTGATCTTTTATCAAGTATCAAGTTTTACTTTTAGATGCCAGGTAGAAATGGTGGATAAATGTTATAAAACAAAAACTGTTGATGTGAAATTGGGGAGAAGTGATTTTTTTTTTTAAAATTTTTTTTTTTAATGAATTTTCAGTTATGGATACAAACAAGTGTGATACATTAATAAAGAATTTTGATAAAAAAACATCTGCTTATTAAACTTAGCTATGAAAATTTGCGATATTCTATCTTTCATTGTTCTATTTGATAGTCACTAGTCAATCATACAGGATGAGACATAAATTGTCATTTAAATTATGTAAAAATGAAAATAATACTAATATATAATTTTAAAAGATGTATTTACAAAAATTACACAAAAGTATGTTAAAATAAAAAAGAGCAAATTTATTCAATAAAACTGCCATTGGCTTTAACCACAGTCTCCCAACAACTTCAGAATCTCCTGTAACTCGTCTGGATAGTCTCCTTGTTTAAATTGGTAAATGCTGCTATAATCTTTGCCTTCAGTTCATTCTCGGTGTTACAAGGAGTTTTGTTGATTACTCATTCAACTGTGCTCCACACATAATAATCAAGAGGGTTGTAGTGTCTGGGGAGTTAGGTGTAAGGAGTAAAATGATCACAGAAATTGTCTGACAGCCATGACTGGGTTTCCTGCTTATGTGGCATGGTGCAGAGTCCTGTTGCCTAGACACAGGGTCTTTCAGCAGCCACTCTGTTGATCCAGCACAGCACTACCTTGTCAAATCACTTGATGTAGGCCTTCATGTTAAGGCCCTGTAGGAAGATTAATGAAAGTATAATGCAGCTAGCACTAGTGATCACCATTAGACTCATCCAGCTTTTTTGCCCAAATACTCTCCAATGTTTGTATTGGAGCTCCTGGCATGAATGCCAAGCAATATAACATGCCATTTTCAAATTTCTGGTGGATTTAATTACCTTATGGTGCTCTTTTTCTCATAGATGGTGCCCAACTGACTCTACTATACTGTGCAGTTGACAAAAACAAACAACACATGTGTGAAATTAAAAATATAAAATAGTGACAATTTACCCATTGCACCCTGAATATTATTCTTTGAGGTAATACTTCCACATTTATTTTGTAAAATTATTTGTCTTTTATAAAATCAAAATTTAGGTCATACGGTATGTTAAATATTTTATTTTTCTAATTTTTATATTTATTTTTCAATTTAAAAAAATGATCTTGGTTAGCAATTTAAAAAAAAATTTCTAGGAAGAAATATACAAAGGCTCTAGAGAAATAGAAAAGTAATTCCTGTGAATATTTTTGAACATCCATAGAAATCTCATTGTGACTTTTCAGACTCACTAAAAATTAAAATTTCAAAACTAATATTTTTTTCTTTTCTTCTAAAATATTATTTTGGTTATTAAAAACAAAACTTGAAAAAATAAAAGTAAAAAATAAATCTTTTTAATGATTTCAACCAAATTTTATTTCTTGATTTCTTGTTATATTACATTTTTATGAAAAATTCTTTTAATTTCTCAAGGTTTAGGAATTATAATCACTTTTCTTACTCCTACAAGAATTGGGCAGGAGCCTTTCTTTCAAGCATCTTTCATCAAATACAACTAACACGATTAACTGCCCAATGTGGGTTGATTTTTGTAATGTTAACTTACAATATAGAAAAGTTTAATTTTTTTGAATGAAGAAAAAAGTCATTTATTTTTTAATTTAAAAAAATTTTTTTTGAGAGATTTGATTCTATAAAATGTATATATGTATATGTGCACACACTCCCAAATATATATATATATATATATATATATATGTGTGTGTGTGTGTATATATATATATATATATATATATCGTCTGTTATATTTAGCAATATATGTTTTATATATTATATAACACCCTTGAAAATGGCCAGAGAACTGGCTGAAAGTGCTTGAAATGATAATTATGAAAAAGTTTTAGATTCCTTATCTCCAGAAAAATAGAAAAATGTGGGGATACTGGAAAAAATGAATAAAATCTTGTTAGTTGTATTTGATGAAAGATGCTTGCAAGAAAGGTTCCTGCCCAAGTATACATTAATATATATATATATATATCTTGGAGGAATTATTTATATCATTGTGATCAAATAATTGTAGAATATAGTGAGATGACATACAAAGGATGCTGAAACACTTTCAACTGGGTCAAGAAGAACTTTCTCCCAAAATTTGTATATTTTGTTAGATTTTGGGAAGACTGAAAACAATTTTCAGAAAACACTTTCACAGAACTGACAATTTGGTAAAAAGCTGCTGTTACAATATACATGGAAATGTAGTTTTGCAAACCATGTGTGAAATTTTGATTTCATAGTCATTGTTTTTATTCATAATATGGGAGTTTTGTGCATATGTTTTATGAACACAGATGTCTTTTTAATGTGTGTGAAAGAATATAAACAAATATTTCATTCTGGTTGTGAAAATATGTGAAGAAATTAAGCTCGGATAATATTGTTGAACTAGACATCCCAATTAGGCTTGTTAGTCATTAGACCCAAAAGTACCCCCTTTCTTCAAACAGTAGCATACCAGGTTTTGGTAATCAGTTACATGCAAAATCAACATGCCCCTGAGTATGACAACCAACACGTTTCTCTCGAGTAGAGTAAGTGCTCAATTAGGTTTTTTTTTTTTTTTCACTGGGCACATGTGTGCACACTAAATATGCAACAACTGCATGCGTAGGAGTAGCAGGGAGTGATTTTTTTTTGTTTTTACATGTTTTTCTCTCCGATAGTAACTCTTGAAGTTTTTACTTTCCAATCTCTATGTTGTAATGATTCCAGTAAAACTTTTAAAACCACTTCTCCCTCTCCAACTCTCTTCAGCTGTCCACTTTCTCTATACTTCTTCTCTTCCTACTATTTTTTCATCTACCCCACCCCCACACTGTTCCTCGCATTTCACAGGGTTATTTCCAGATCGCTTTTCACATCACTATATGAATCAAAAGATTAAGTAAAGTGAGACGCAAGATGAGGAATGTAGTCTCACATGTGCATCTGTTGCCATCACTCCTCACCCTGCAACCCAGTATGTCACACCCTTCCTCTCACGCTTCTTATTTCTAAGAATCACTAAGTTTGTGTTTTTTTTTTTTTGTTTGTTTGTTTTTCTATCTTTTCATTCGTTCTTTTAATCCTGCTTCTACAAAGTCTGATACTTGTGCAAATCGTTGCCATCACTGGATAACCAATGTGGGCAGCAGTAGGCAAAGGACCATGGGGAAGAGGACTTTAATCTTTCTCATCCTCCACCCCAACTGACTCCATCACCGCCAGTCTTTTCCTCAGCCTCCCTGGGTCGCCTCATGGATATATAAATGGGATACATTCACACATAGAAGCGTCAAACCCTGTAACCGAGTGAGGGAAATATTACATACTTCTATATTCTTAGTCATCATGATGGTTTCTAGAGGAAGGGCACCCAGGTGAGATGGACCGCTGTGATTTTTTTCCCTTATAGTTCTAAGTTTACAGTACTTATTCAAACAAACTCATTTTGCGTGTTTTATTCTAAAAATCTAATGTTTGTTTTCTTAATGGTTTCATTTATTAACGTTAGTCTTCAAATCAACAAATGCTCATTTTTTAAAGTAAAAATGACTTGAAAATAAACTTCTTCGCTTATTCAGCACATAACTGAAGCTTTTTAAAAAGTTTAACAAATAACTAATCAAAAATTAAATTATTTCTAATTTTTAGCGTACCGGTCAGATTTTCTTTTCAATGTTATTGTTGGGATATTTTTAAATGTCAATAACTCAATAATACTCAAAAAGTCAATATTACTAAAACGAAAATTCCATTTTTTTTTATCGGGTTGTGAAATCTTTGAAGAAAGCATTGAACTTGGAGAGGATGAAGTTCGCGTTAAAATCCAGATATAGTTGTTGTTTTAACGTTAAATTTATTTACATTATTACTAAAGCGAAAATTCGGAACCCCTTTTTTTGTGTACAATCAACGTGCTTTTATTTGTAAATGTTTTTCATTTTTATCGTTCGCTGGTTTTCATTCTTAAAACGTTTTGTCTTTGTAACAAGTTTGACAGATATTGTACTTTTCGTTGACTCCCTACTTTTTTTTTCTTTGTTCTTTTATACTTTGACAATTCCATAAGTTGTTTACATGCTTGGTCTTTTTGTAAGTGATTATTATCCATCTAATGATGACCCTTAGTTTGACACTAAATTTAACTTTCGTGATCATCCCAAAACCGGTGCTTTCAGTATTTATTTCATCATGAGTAACATTGAATTTTCAGTTTGTGTGGATGATTTGAAAACTTATCCAGTTTTATGTCCAAAGTTCTACACCAAAAAAACTATGAATCGATTATTTTTCAAGGAGATACGCCTCATGTTAAAAATATTTTTTTTTATTTCAAGTAAGTATTTTTTTTTCAATATTATGGATTCAAATGATACAAGGAAATGAAAAATAAACTTTTTTTTTCCACTCTTCAAATAAGAATACATTTAAGAAGTGTAATTTGCTGAGATATGGAAGAAAAGTACTTTTTAGTACTGCTTCAAATTTTTCTAGAGAAGCGATTGATAAAAATAATTGTAATTTTTTCTGCATAAATTTTGTTTTGATTATCTTTAGTTTTAAAAATTGTTTTGTCAAAAATGTTTATTCTAGTAAATCCCTGTGAAAAACTCAAAAAGAAATTAAGACGACAAAAAACACATTTATGTAACTTTGAGTACTTAAAAACTTAAAAACAAACAAAGCACACTGACAGCTAATTACAGTTTTACTTTTAACTTAAATTTAGGAAATAAATGAAATTTTTATTATTATTGTTTTATTCTTGTAACAAAAATGCATTATGCGGTTTCCGGTTTTCTCTTTTCCAATCTTTTCACTCTTTTCCTTATTATCTTTTTTTCAATTGGAGTAGATAGACTAAACTATCGCCCGGTTCACACTCCACCCACATCTATTGAACAGGTGAAGAGGCTCACCCCTTGTTTCCTGTTTAGGATGCGGTTTCCGGCTTTCTCTTTTCCATTCTTTTTACCCTTACGTAGCCCCCTGCGCATCAGTGGCGTTACCGCCTTGCTCGGGATGATATGATTAAAAAAAAAAAATTTCGAACTCATAACAATGTACTCTTCTTATTTCATATTTTTAGTATAAAGTAAGTATTTGAAATTTACTAGGGAGTCTCTTATTGTTTTATTGCTACACGTGATGAACTCAAACTACACAGTGTGAGATGGATAAATTGACGTCTAAATTAAGAAAAAAAAGGAAAATTTCATTTTAATAGATCTATTTAATAAAATTACACATCTTGAATAAAGAGTACATTTCATTTATTCAATAAAATCACCATTGGCTTCAACGACGGCCTCAGACAATTTCAGAATCTCCCGCAGCTCTTCTGGACGGTCTCCTTGTTTAAGTTGGTTAATGCTACCAGTACCATAATATGATAATCTTTACCTTAAGTCAATTATTGTTGTTACAAGTAGTTTTGTTGGTATCTTGTTCAACTGTGCCTCACACATTCAAGGAGATTGCAGTCTGCGGAGTTATGTAACCACATGCAAGGGATGATATGATTCCAGAAATTGTCTGATAACTATAACTGGATTCTCCAGCTCGTATGAAATGGTACAAAGTCCTGTTGTAAGACAGGTAGTGTCTTCCAGCAGCCACCCTCTTGACCCAGAGCAGCACTGTCTTCTCAAGGCAAACAATGTAGACCTCCATGTTGAGTTTGCGGCCCTTACCAACACATTCTTTTCCCGAGCTGCCATACCTTAGTAATCACCATTAGACTCACTTAACTATTATTATTGAATTCTCTGTACTGTCCTCAGATTGACTCTTAAACTCAAACACTCTGCTGAAATGTTCATATTGGAGCTTCCGGCGCTAATGCCAGGCATTTGATGTTTTCAAATTTCTGGCTGAGTGAATCGCATCATAGTGATCTTTTTCTTACAGACGGTGCCCAACTGACCCTACTATACTGTGCAGTTGACAAAAAACAATGCACATGCACAAAATGAAAATTATAACATGGCGATAATCTACCCATTGCACACTTTAAATGTTATTTTTTTTAACTGGTCGTGTGTTGAATGATAAATTCTCAAATTTATATAATTTCACTTGGTCAAACTTTGCCTTTAGTTAATGGTGTAATGACTTCGATTCTTAAATGAGATGAAAGATTTGATTTGAAATTGAGGTCTTGGTAATTACATTTAAAGAATGTGAAGCTCCAAATAAATGACAAACTTTCCATAAGGGGAGGAAACTCATTGGTGCTATTTGAATGCGTTGCAAACAAAGTTCGCAAGGAGCTGGTATTTTTCTGATGTATCATTTGACAAATTTACTTAAAACTGGCCAAGTATTGGTTGCAGTATTTTGCACCTACTCATATTTGGCACCAGGAAGCATTACAGTTGTTTCTGTGAAGGCTTGCTGCTGCTGCTTTGATATTTCCAGAATCTCTGAGTAGTAAAGAGGAAAGGCATTTTGGTAAACCAGAAAAGAATTTAAATCCTGTAAGTATCTTTATTATTGCTTCATTTTTCTTTTAAGCAGCATAATAAAATTTGATTGCTGATTTGAAATCTGCCGGCCAAATAACAATTAAGAAACTACTCTGAATACATGACGCTCTTAATATATCTTTATCCTATTTTATTTTTTTACTGAAATCTACAAGTCACTTTATTTTTTTTCCTATCACAAACATTTTTGATGTTTACTCAAATAATGAAGACAAAGTTGGTAGCTTATAAAACTAAGCAATTCTTATATCTCTTTCAGTTCATTTAACAATGAAGTGGTAAAACTATTATATGCTATTTTCATAATATAGATTGTCAAGGCAATAACTAAAGTTAGTTATCCCCTGTGTCATGAGGATGGGAAGAGGACCTGCAGTGAGCATTGAACTATAAAGAATGGTGTCATCATAAGTCCATTACTCTACAATCTACATCAAGCTCAACTTTTTAGGAAGAATTTGTATGTCAGACAAACCTACGTGAATTCTTCTAAATATCTTGGTTAAAAAAAATAAAAAATCACACAAATTTACCAAATTAGTCATACCATTCATCCATTTACAGTGTGGTTTACAGTTTTATTTTTCTGGGCCTATTTTCAAAATACCAAAACTGTCACATTACATACCATGGATGTAGATACAAAAGCCAACATAAAATTACAAATTCATTCTTTTTAAATGAACATTCATTTTTTTAAATTATTTTTATATAACAAACTGTTTGAATAAATTTTTAATTGTAACTTACAAAAATGTGAAACTTTTGTTTTTGCAAGCTGTTAGCAAACAGAATTTTATGAAAATCTGTTTTTGGATGGTTGCATATTGTATGAATTAACAAATAAACAAAAAGTAGCCACTTCGTAACTGGTTGAGAGAAGGAAGTAGAAGTAAAAAAACAATCCAAAAAATACTAGGGTTTTTTTTTTCTCTCTTGACTTTTGCCTCCATTATTTCTTTTATGGAACATATTTAATTTTCTCTTTCTTTTTTTGTTTTTTCCTCTTAATTTTTAATTAATTTATTTTTTTGTAAGTTTATTTGGTGCGTATCTTAAATTTCTCATGGATTTACATTTTCAAATACTGACAATTAAAAACAAAACAGTAAAAGCCATATGAATTGTTTTTAATATTATTTCAAATTTTGAACTACTGGCATGTCTTTGTTGGATTGAGATTTGATTTTAGACAATTCTGTTTTTCTGGTAGCATTCATGTTGATTGAGAAAATACAATTCTTTTATTAATATTGTTATTCATGGATTAAAAGTTTGTACTTAAGTCATGTCATTCAATTCATCTATGCATAATGAATATAAATAATGAATTTAAGACAAACTTGTGTTTTATTTCTATTTTGTGTCATGGTATAAACGTATTTCTACTGGAATGCTTAAAACATAGAAATGGAAGGAATTTAGTGTTGATAAAAACAACTAGATGAAGATATTGCTTATGCTTGGCCCTAAAATATTGAATTGGTCTCTCTTACCTTTTGTTGGACAATAAGTTCATAATTGTCTTGTCTAGTTATGAAAAAAGAACACATCAAATTAGATGACAATGTTAATTTGAAAAATGGACACATATCTGACTGTTTGATTCTTTGACATTTTGAAAATGTCTCTTGATGTTTATAGTTTTGTTTTCTAAGTTTTCTTCAATGATTTTTTTATTTATAAATTTTGGAATGTCAGAGGAGGAATCAACTGAAATCAAAATAGACGTCTGAATCTCTATTAATAGCATACCTAAGAATAATTTAAGGTATATTCTGATTTCTTTTTTTTTGCAACACAGTCAGTGTAGGTATCACTAACAAAGCTGGATTGATTCTTGAAAGCAAGCATCAAAATAACTCATTTTCTTTGAGAAAACAAATAAATCATGACTGGGTGATATTTTTTAACACCTTTTTTTTTTCTAAATCATTTTACTCAAAGTAAGTCAACAAAGCCACTAAGACACTAGGTGTTATTGGGTGCATAAGAAAAAGAAAATTATTATTGATGAGTAAAAATAATAAAAGAGGAATTAAGATGTCAACTGACATTACATTTAAATTTTTAAAAATCAAAGTTGGCTGAAAAACAAGTCAGAAGAGGGTTTCACAAGTGAAAAGCGTAAGAAAAGAAACTATTATTAGCATAGGATCTACAGCTACATCTATCTGTTTTCAACTATAAAATGATGGAACCTTGTTGTCAACTTAGTACTGCACTTAAAATCATAAAGTCTTAATTCATAAATTCATAGCAAAAAAGTTAATCAGAACAATTAATAGAAAAGACACAGGGAAGCTACATGCCGGCAATGGAAAAGTGACTAAAGTCAAAATACCAGGTCAGAACTAATAATATTGTAGATTCTTCTTTAAATTTTATCAAGAATCTTTAAATATATAGCAGGAGCACAAGAGAACATATGTGTCAGCAATAGTCAAAGCATGGTCAAGAGGTAGACTGAAAAATATGTAAGATAAATTCTCAAATAAAAAAAAAACATTAAAAATTGCAATTTATTTTATCTTATTTATTTTTTGTGAACTCAGGGATTATCTTTTTGGAAATAAAGCTTTTAGTAGGGTTGATACTGAAAAGAATTTCAAGAAGATTGATTGATTGCCAAAAAAAAAAAAAAGAAATCTTTCTCTCTCTTTCCCCACTCAGTTTCCAAATTTTCAGCTCGCTCCACCTGGCCAACTTTTAGGAATAAGAAAGTTTCAAAGAAGCTTACTTGTTATTACAGGACAATGTAAACATTTTATTAAAATATAGTAACCAGATTGGCTGCAATATCTGTGTACATTTTGTAATATAAAGATAACATTCATTTGACTTTTGTGTCTGTATTAGCCGTTACCCTCAGTGAACTTATCAGTGTAAATATTTGAAAAGGTAAAAGAACTTGCTATTTTATATAAGAGTGAAGCTGAATATTTATCTTCTCTTGTGTATCATTCTCAAGGATGCTGCTTGAGTAGAAGATGAATGAAACTACTTTTATGGAATGCTTTACCAGCCAAATGAGTGGTTTGTGTTGATAGAAAATATGATTGGTAGTAGTTAAATGGTTATTAAAAGTAACAACCAAGAGACTTTAGAAAATCTCTTAAATAATTAGATGTCCTTGCTCATTGCTTTTATATTTTATTTTTGATTATTAAAAATTAAAGGGTGCTGAAAAGTTCCCCTAAAATCTGACTAAATTTTTCTGTTTTGATTTCCTTTTTTTTTTTTTTTTAAATCATGTCACCCCGAGCAAGGCAGTAAGGCCACTGATGTGCAGGGGGCTATGTAAGAGTGAAAAGATTGAAAATGAGAAATCCAGAAACCACATCCTAAACAGGAAACAAGGGATGAGCCTCTACACCTATTCAATAGACGTGAGTGGAGTGTCAAACCGGGCGATAGTTTAGCCTATCTACTCCAATTGAAAAAATCAGAGCAAGAACTTTGTAGCACCCAATTATTTAATTATCCAAACAAGTTTGATCAATAAGATTGACATGGTTTCATTTTTTTTCTGTATGTTCCCAATTTTTGAGTGTAGTGAATTGACATAAAAATTGTGGCTAAGCTGTCCAAAATTCCTGTTTATTATTTTGTTCAAGGACTTTTGACTATGTCATTTTCAAGAACCAATGAGAACAAATTAAAAAGAAATATATAAAAAATGGCCATAATTCATAAATAAGTTTCTGATGATGCAAATTGTGTTGTGGCTTGTACCATGTGACATCTGGTTGCCTGGGTGTATAAAAGACAATGTGGACTTAGCACGGGAAGTTGTCATTATCATGGACTTCGGGAAGTAACACCTGCTATTTCGAAAGACTGTAAATATTGTATATACATCTTGGTTGTACTACTCTGTTAATAAAGTAGTTTATCTACATTTCTCTGTGTATATCTTCATTTTATGATACAACACATAAATATGAATTATTTTCAAGAGTGATAATTGGAGATTTTAAGATAATTGCTAAGTTTAATCTTTCCATTTCTTGCCAAATATATTAACCAGTGTTTCTCTGAAAACAAAAATACATTAATACTTTTTGTTATGGCTGATAAAAATATTACTTTTTTTTTAACTCATAAAAGTTACTTTTCTCTAAAATTAAATCTAATTTTGATATCCCATAATGTTTGACTTGCATTGTATTTTTTCTTCTTAAATTTCCACCATTATTTGTAGAAAATAAGCTTAAAGAATACATTTTCAACACATTTTTCTTTTAATATTGTTGCAAAAACTAGATTGCTTCTTATTTTGAATCTGTGAAAAGATTTAAGATCATGTTAAATTTTACAATTTGTGACTATCTGCAAATCTATCATACTAATTTACAACCTGTAAGTTTTTGTTTAACCCAGATGTCTACAGATTAGTAACTTTTCTCATGATCTATAGAAAATATGCACTAAAGTAAATTAACATGTTCAAAAAATTTTTCATAAATAATTGCTATGTTTAACTTTTTTAGCAATATTTTGCAATTAAAGAAAAAATAAAAAGAATTATTCCTACTTTTTATTCACTGTTCAATATTTTTATGACCAAAAATCAGTTTTCTGTCTCTTACATCAGTATAGTCCTGGGCATGATGGTAAACTGCATTTGGCAGCAAGGCCTCTGATTGAGAGGTTGTGAGGAGCATGGAACCACCTCTTAATTGCTGTTGTTCCCAGGTCCACCTTGACCCGGAGTAATAGCACCTGTTAGGGTCCCAGCTATGGGCAAATAGTTAACCCCCAAACTGGGGTCAAAAAACTATGAAAGTATGAAAATAGATTTTGTAGAAAAATATACATTTTTTAAGGAAAAATATTACTAACAATACATTTTTTAAGGAAAAATATTACTAACAATACATTTTTTAAGGAAAAATTATTTCCATAACATATTTTTGAAGGAAAAAATTATTCTTAGCAAAAGTTTTTCAAATACAAAACTAGAAGATATTTTCAGTTTTATAAAATAAAAAAATACAAAAAATTTTCATTAAAATCTGGCTAAATCAACCTTCTCACTATAACCAAACATTAAAAAAATACTTTAAAACCCTACCTTTTTGGCATTAAATAACCCACAGAGGTGTTGATATGCCGTTAAACAAAACTCAAACCCTACTCAGTGAATTTGCAGCTTTACTGCTCTTTTTATTTCTGAAAATATATAATCCTCAAAAGTTTTATTTAGTATTGTTGAAGTTATCACTAACATTTTTGTCAAGGTTTAGAAACTGTTTCATTCAATATTGCAAATCAATCAATGAAATTTGAGTAAAATGATTTGTTTGGAAGAATATTTTGATAAAATCCCTATTTCACGTTTTCTATGCACCCTGAGGAAAAACTTGAAGCAACTGAAATGTGGTTCTACAGAAGGATGTTGTGGCTATCATAGATCGAGCATGTGAGCAATGAGGAGATTCTGGAAAGGATGGAAACAAAAAGGAAATTAATACTGAGCATCAGGAAAAGACAGCTGAAGTTCCTGGGACATGCAATGAGGACGGAGGGCTGATACTAACAGGCCAGAAAGAGGGAAAAAGAAACAGAGGAAAGCAGCAGATAACATATTTGAAGGACCTGATCAAGTGGATGACCAAACAGGGGTTGCGTGGTGTAACAGGAGAAAGCGTGCTAAGAGCCACCAAAGATAGGGAGATGTGGAAAGCCATGATCGCCTACGTCCTGAAAGGACAAGGCACATAGAAGAAGAATAATAAAACCAACCATACTTTGTACCATGTTACCTGTTTGTACTTATCTCCAAATTTGATGTTCATCAGTCAATGTATGGCTAGTTTAGAGGGTCACAGAAGTCACAGAATTTTATATATATATAATTTCTAAAAAAATCACCTGAGGATGAAGCCAAAAACATAATGGGCTGGCTTCAAAACATGAAAATTTTTGTGTAGTGATACTATGAATTTAAAAACATTGTAACAACAATTACAATATATATATATATATATATATATATATACATACACACACACACACTATCGCCCGGTTCACACTCCACCCTCGTCTATTGTACAGGTGTAGAGGCTCATCCCTTGTTCCCTGTTTAGGATGTGGTTTTCAGTTTTCTCTTTTCCAAATCTTTTCAATCCTACATAGCTCCCTGCACATCAGTGGCATTACCGCCTTGCTCAGGGTGATATGATTAAAAAAAAAATATATATATATATATAGAGAGAGAGAGATTCTGTTAAAAAGATTATAATTTTTATAATAACCATTTATATATTATTTACATCTAAACTAATGTCTTTATCTTTGTTGCTATTAATTACAACATTTCCACCATTGTGCATTCTGGCTTTCTTCACGTGTATGTTGAGTTGTATAGACTTCTGAGAATTTTCAACAGAACCTTTTATTTAATCTATAGGAGTAGACAGTTCTTGTTGTGTTGTTCATAACCATTGATTAAATTTTTTTTCTTTTTTGACTTTGAGTCTGTATACCATGCAGGGCAGAGATTGAAGTCCTAATTTCTATGGTAATATTAAATGTTTCCCTCTAAGCAAACATTTGACTTGACATTCATTGACCAAGCAGCCAGTACTGCTTTTGGTTGAAATTTATAAAATCTTTCTCTTAAAACAATTTTTTTCAGAAAAATAGGTTTTAAATAAGTTCAGTAGGTGTTATCGTTTTTTCCAGTATTGATTGGGGGGGGGGGGTTCCTTCCTAACCTTTTATTTGAAGTAGTGTGGAATGTCAACATACTATACTGTCAAATTTACAAACTAATGCTTTAGTTCACAAAGGTATTGTTCTATTTATATTCTCTTTCACTCTGTAAATGGTCACCAGTTCCTTATCTCACTTCAGTTAGTGAAATTCATATTCAAATACCAATTATTTGCTTGATTTTGAATGCAAGAGGATCCTGTGATAATGTCTGAAACCAAATTACATATTCTAAGGAAAATAGTAATAGAAAACTATTGGAAATCAGCTGTCCTTACAGGAAATAGTTGCCAGTTGACAAGTGATAATAAAATTAGTACAATTAGTGTATAAAGCTTTTTGTTCATAATGTCTTCTAATGAAGAGTTAATGTATAGTTGGGCAACAACCTTTCTTTTAAACATATCTCATTAAATATTATGGACAATGATATTTTTATTAATTTTTTTTTTATTTAGTTTTTCAGCATTCTGACATTTTTCCATTTTGGAGTGATGCAGTACAAAAATTGTCTATACCATCGATTTTTGCCTAATGCATCAACACTCTCTTGGTCAGATTCTCTGTCTCCAAGTAGAGAGAAACCCAGACGGGGCGATGTCAAAGGGCAATCTCATCTGGGGTAAAACTGTCAAGAGCTCATTGCTGCCTTATGCAGGGTCTATAAGAAATTTTTGCCTGAACTTAAGGGCTCGGATCTTCCACATGAAATTTGGCCTTGTACCATATCCTGTCTCATTGAGGAGGCTAGTGAATGTTAGTGCTTTCAACCACTTCCTTAGCCATTTTCAAGGGAATTTTGTTTTGGTGTTGTTTAACTGTCTGAGGTGTATTTTTGAATACTAGTAGGAGTGTTTATTCCAATACTTTGCGTGTTGACTCCAGCTAGAATTCAAATTGAGTGTCTTTCTATTTTTAAAACAAAATTAATAAATTGTTTAATGAATAGTTATATATAAATATTTGAAAAATAATGTTCTATAAAGACTTGGCATACAACTTTTGTATAAAAAATTTTTCAGTTGTCATGAATAGCAAAGTCATCCCATTTTACATTTTAATAATAGTTGTTTAATGAATTTAGATTGCTTTAAAGTAATAGTTTCGCCTTAAAGTTTAGCCATAATAGATTGCCTTTAATCATATTCATACTGTCCCTGTCATGGCTGTATTTTTCTTTAAAGAAAGCTTTTATTTTCTTTTGTTTGTGAATTTTTTCAATTACTCTTTTCTACACTTAAAATTATTTTGTAATTTAGTTCACTTGAAAGCCAGGTTGCTCAGTTGGACTACATTTGAAAGTGTTACAAAATTTTGTATTGCATTGCTTGCAATTCTTGAGGCTACTTTTAAAATCAACTTGAATAACATCTTGGTTTCAAGACACTTACATACAAAGAACAGTCCATCCCTATATATATATATATATATATATATATATATATATATATAAAAATGAAGACAAACGTTATCCCATGGTTAGGTTATAACCATGGGATATTGTACCATGGGATATTGTACAGACGATTTTACACGAATTTCGTGTTAAAAAAATAAAAATCATCTGTACAATAAAGACAGAAGCTGATGATGGTTCGTCTGAAACAGGCCTATACTTCCACTTAACCATGGAATAATGTATTTGTCTTAATTTATACATATTTATATACATATATACTTAGAGCTCTCCTAGAAAGTTATCCTACCACTTTATGTACAGGATACTTCTTTGGATTCTTCTATGCCTACACCACATGTTTTTGTGTGTGTGTGTGTGCACATACAGACACAGGATGTAGTAGAAATACCTCCCATATATAACTTGTATAATGATCAGACTTTATCTAGATGAAGACACCATTGTCACTAATGTCTTACTGTTATATTTAGAGGTATTTCTGCTGTACTCTATATGAATAAACTGAAAGAAAAATTATCTTTCTCTGATGGACTTTATTAGGGCAAATGTAAGGATTTTATTTAGCAACAAATATTTATAAAGAAATAAAACTAAAATGGTTTTACAGAAGTGCTAAATTTAAGAATACTCATCAATATATACATCAAGCTAACTGAAAAGTCAAGGAAAAATAATGGAATATGCTGAGTGATGTAATTTAATGTCTAATAAAAAGTGAATAAACATTGGTATTTTTTCTTTTATATATGTAATTATCTAAACTTATTTTATAAATGGAACTTTGTGTGTATCCGTTACCTATAGACTCCGAAACGACTGAACCGATTTTCTTGAAAATTTACACAGTTGTACTATAAGCACCTGTGATTGTTCTTAGCTAGGTTTTGTGTCGAAGTACTCTTGATAAATATCGATAACCGAAAAAATCGGGTTATAGAAGGAGTGGTCCGATTTTAATCAAATTTGATACACTCATAGACAAAGACATTCAGAAGTTTCAAGGTTGCAGTTCTTACAATAGTGCAGAAAATCGATTATATATATATATAAAAGGCAAGATGTTTGTGTGTGTGTGTGTCTGTTTATCTGCCTGTATATCCTTTATACAAATTCACAATTTGTATCCAATTCTCACCAAACTTCAAAATTTGTACTTGGTTCCATTCACTTTTCTTTCAGTCTATGGTTTCGCTTTAACTGGAAACAACTATTGCTTTTTAGTCTTTTGTGCCAACATCCAAATAGTCTGAGCTTCAGGACCATGGATTAGTTTTAAAGCTTTCATTACACCCGAGTAGCGCCGGGCTATACTGCTAGTTTATAATATTTTTGTTTGTGACTAATTTATTATTATATATTTTAAATAACAGAAGGTTATGAATTTAACATTGACTTTAAATTATTTGAATTTTTATAGATGTGTATGTTGGATTGGGAAAGGAGTAATTCTTTTAGGAAAGAAGATATTAGAAAAA
Source organism: Ascarosepion bandense (assembly GCA_037127315.1). Classification (NCBI taxonomy): domain Eukaryota; kingdom Metazoa; phylum Mollusca; class Cephalopoda; order Sepiida; family Sepiidae; genus Ascarosepion; species Ascarosepion bandense. Next base: position 787,578 of record JBBBDQ010002478.1, on the reverse strand, counting down.
ATTTGGTTTTCCTTTTGTCTTTATTCATATTGTCTTTTCACAGATATACTTACAGTCCTATCTTAAATTTTACACACACACACACACACACATAAGTTTAAAAATAGTCGTTTACTGTTATTTCTATCCATCTTATAAACCACTTCTTTTAAATTCGTACATTTTAAGAATTGGGATATGGAAAGTGTGATGTTGAGATCCAAAGATGCATAGGTATGGCCAAGGATGCATTTCAAAATCTAACCAGATGACTGAAAGATAAGAAAATTTCATTGGAAAAAAAAAGTGTGCTGGATTGCTATGTGATATCTGTCCTTCTGTATGGCAGTGTATGTTGTACAATGTCCTCAAGGATGAAGGAGGAGGCTTAAGGCTGCAGAAATATGCTTTTACAGAAGGATGCTGAGGATACTATGGACTGAGCACATGACTAATGATGAGGTGTTGGAGAGGATGAAAATGAGAAAAAGACTCCTACTTAACATAAGGAAGAGACAAATGAGATTTCTGCGACATGTAATGAGGAAGGATGGTCTGGAGAATTTAATACTCACAGGCTGGATAGAAGGAAAGAGAGAGGGGAAAACAGTGCGAGACCTACTTGATAGGCCTGAGCAAATGGATGGCAGAGCAAGGTTTAGTAGAGACACCAAGAGAAAGAATTTCGAGAGCAACAAGAGGCAAAACCAAGTAGAAGTCCATGATCGCCTACATTCTGAAGGGACACAGCACATGTAAAAGAATAATATAATATTTAATTGGAGTAGATAGACTAAACTATCACCCGGTTCACACTCCACCCATGTCTATTGTACAGGTGTAGAGGCTCATCCCTTGTTCCCTGTTTAGGATGTGGTTTCTGGCTTTCTCTTTTCCAATCTTTTCACTTTTCTTTTTCTTTTATTTTTTTTTTTCAATTGGAATAGATAGACTAAACTATCGCCCAGTTCACACTCCACCCACGTCTATTGTACAGGTGTAGAGGCTCATCCTTTGTTCCCTGTTTAGGATGTGGTTTCCAGCTCTCTCTTTTTCAAATCTTTTCACTCTTACATAGCCCCCTGCACATCAGTGGCGTTACCGCCTTGCTCAGAGTGATATGATTAAAAAAAAAAAATAAAATAAAAAAATAATGGAGTATAGGTTGGTGAGAATGAATGTAATTTTGCTTGTTTTTTGTTTATTTTTTCATTATCATCAATGAATGATTAGTCAGGTCAGTTTGGAGTATTTCTTTCATGCATAATTCATTAAATGTGAGTTTGTGATGCTGTATTCTTCATGAGTATTTATTTTAAAGGCTGTATTTTCTTTCCATCTAAAAGTTGTAGTGAATTCTACTTAATGTCAAAGTTGACAATTTTAAATGTAGAAGTTTGGTGTTCAGTTAAAACATAGATTGCTATTTCGACCACTTCCACATAGTTTAGTGAGGCTTTCCCATCAAAATGAGAAATTGTCTTTAGGATGAGTCCAGTTATGATACAATTATTTTCTTGAAGGTCTGAGAACCTGTCATCTTACAGCTATTTAGAAAATGTCCATATTAGTTGCATCCTCTGAGGAAATGGTACAAATTAATTTACTTTTTTTTTTTTCCTGTATTTTTATATATATATATATATTTTCTTCCCCGAATCTATTTTTTAAAATGTTTTTATTTTTTATGTATTTTTCTTTCTTTTTTGTCTATTTTTTCTTCTTGAACATTTATTTTAATTTTTTCCTGTGTTAGTCTGTTGTCTTTATTTTATTTATTTTCATACAAGTCATTAGCTAATTTCTTCATTTTTTTTTCTATGTCTAGTAATTAAAACATTATTTTTCATGTCTTCATTAGTCCAAGAAATAAACTTCCAAAAAACTATAAAGCATCTACCACAAACAGCTGCTTTTACCCCCTTTTGCTCAGAAAGATGTTGTTGAGTAACCAAGAATTCCAGATGTACTATTGTCATAAGTAATACACTATCCCCTGCTCTCGATTCATCACTTGTTGAGAAACATTTAGGGATATACAGAGAGTTAAGAGTTTGGAAAAATGTCAATGTTCATTTGAGAAAGTAGTGTAGAGTGGTAGGGGTAAGGAGAAAAAAAAAATAAGGAAGATTGGGTGGTGGGGGCAGCTACTGCTACTAGCATTTCTGATTGCATTTGTGATGGTCAAAAATCAATACACACTCTTTCTCTCTCTCTCTCTCTCTCTCTCCCACCTTCCTCCTTTTTACTTCTCCTGCAAAGTACACACGATTCATGAGGATGCTACCATTTCCATCTTTTCTCTCCTGCTCTTTAAGCCTCCACTTCCTCATCCCACTTACCTCTTCCTTTCCCCCACCTCCATTTCCTTTAAATTGTGGTGGTGGTTGTTGTTTTTGTACATAACGTCAACCAGGAGGAAAGCTGACTCACATGTTTCTGCTGTTTCTAACATCACTACTGATCCCTTTTTAAACCTTTTCCTCTCACAAGAAACACTCGCTTATCACCTTGGATATTACCACAACAGTAAATGTCAAATGAGGGACCATAGATATCCAGATGGCATCTTACGGACAGCACTTAAAACAGGATGGGGAGTGTAGCTACTGAGCTATAGTTAAATGTTTCTTAGTGTCTCTTGTCGTACTTCTCTCATCAAGCACAATGTTACAACGAAGATGTTGATGATGATGGTGACAACAACATGCAGGCACACACTTTCTCTATGATGGAAGAACAAGACATGGCTATAACATTGTGCTCTGTTCTTGATATTCGTTGTTGTAGCAGCTTTCTTCCTCTTCACCTCGTACAGCTTTATTGCTGTAATCAACTACAGAAACTAACAACAAGGAAGAGAAGATACTCTATAGGTTTGCATGTAAGTAATCTGACAACATATATCATACATTATTATTCTTTTACTGATCAAAAAAAATCTTTATTCTTTCACCAAAATTTTATAAAGCAAACATATGCGTGCACGCACACACACACACAATGCTTTTTAATGTTTCTATTTTATTTATTTAGAACTTATTTTTTGTGTGCCTTGAAGAATAAATGTTTATTGGATAGCAAGATAAAAAATTTGATCCTTACTGGATGCTTCGTACTTGTGGCCTTATTAATTAGTTAAATGCCATACATGATACATACTTGGGCAATTATGTCTTGAAAAAGACATGACTAACTAGGCAGAATATTTTCTCACAGTAAGTTGCTATTACTTTCTGCAATAGACTGGTTACCAACCAAGGCTATAGAATCCAATCTGTCCTGTTATTCAACCCATAGCTGGAGGGAAGAGATGGATTGATACCTTTCCTAAGGATATTTGTGCATAAATAAATGCAACAATTTCAACTGGAATTTGAACTAGGGTCTTAAATTCCTCATACCGAGCCAATATCCACTGCACTACATACCAAACCTAAACTTAATAAAGTCCTTCTATAGTGTAATGTTTACCAAACTTGTCTTAAAGATCATTACAGTCAGATACTGATCTATGATGAAGCAATGTTATATTTTTGTCAATTCAGTTTTACTTTTTTCTTTACCTTTATTTAAACTAACATCCTTTTCACCCTCTTGATTTTTTAAAAACATATTTACTGAACTTAAAGAATCCTATAATTTTGTAAAGAGAAAATAATTAAGAAAAAAAGCAGTTGAAAAATAAAACTAAACTTTATTCAAAAACTGAAAGAAATACTGATGAGTTAAAAAAAAAAGTATCAACTAACAAATGTTTCTGATTTAAAAAAAAATATAAGAAACAACTTTTGGAATTCAACAAATGTGAATTTATAATCATTGCTCCTTTTCCTTGAAGATCAAATAAGTTACTTTTACTCTTTTCTAATGATATTTATTTATTTATTTTTTTTGTAATTATTTCACCCCAAGCAAGGTATAACTACCACTGGTGCTCAGGGGAGTTACATAAGAGGTGAATGATAAGAAAAAGAAAGTTATGGGGGTGTTAAAGAATGGGTAAGAGAAGGATGAGAACACTGGTGTGAAGAGAGCTGCATGAGAGTAGAGTAAAAAGGAAGAACATGATACAAGGGTTGTCAGGGAAAGGATGCAAGTCAAGGAGATAACAGATGGCAATTGAAATTACATCTAAATTCTTGGAGATTATAGTTGTCAGGGAAGCAAATATACAGAAGAGAACTCCAAAGGTGGAAAATGCACGCAAAGAAGCTGATAGAGTAGATGTTGTGGTTACATTTGATTAGTTTCACTGTAAAAGGGTGGGACCGAGTCAGTAGTATAGTCGCTCAACTAAATTCATGCAGAGCTAACCTCATCTGAGCAGCTGTAAAAGTATTTGTAGAAGAGACAGTGAAGCCACATGATTATTAGTGAGAAAGTGACTGGAGTTGAGCTACCAGCTCGAGATCGATTATATTGCAGATTCTCCATTGGATTTTGTCAAGAATCTTGAGATGAATAGCAGGGGCACCTGACCAGATGTTACAGCAGTATTCAATGCATGGGTGGATGGTAGATTTATATATGTGCAAGATGGATTCAGACAAGAAAAACTTCCTGGCCCTACACAGGGAACCGACCTTCCTAGTAACAGATTCAGCTATGGATTCAATCTAGTCATTCCACTTGAGGTTGGCTGATAGGCTGAAGAAATACAGTGTTTTGCTTTCAAGGAGACTAGCCTGATTCATGCTGATGTGGGGGGGGGGGGCAGTTGGCTATGGCAGTTAAAAGATAGCAGCTTTGTTTTTGAAGGGTTAAAATTTATGAGCCATTTTTTACCTCAGTCCACCACAGATTGGACGTATTTTTCAAGATCAGCAGCGAAGTTTGCTTTGTCAGCCTTGGCAGATTTCTTATCGAGGCAGGAGTAAATGGTTGTGTCATCAGCAGAGATGCCTACTTGGGATCTGATTACATCAGGAAGATTGTTGATAAGTTTTTGATGTGTTAAAAAATGATAAAAGAATTTCACAAAAAATGTTAGGAAAATTTTACGTAGCAATTGAGCTGGTAATTTAGCAAAACCTTGTCATCCGTAAAATTTAAAGAGAAAGGAAAAAAAAATAGCAGATAACAACCATCAAAGAAACTTAGAAATTATTTGTATGAGTTTTTTGTCCATTATTTTTACTGGAATTTTGACTTTTTTTTTACCAATAAAAATCTTGACTATTCTAGAACTTTATTTACTTTTCTTGTCACATAGTTTAAGATAACAAAGTTTTGCCTTTTTAAAATTTTAAAATGTGTTCATGTAATCTACTTTAATTTATTATTGGTGTTTTTTGTGTTATTGAATTCTTGCAAACATTTCTTTTTACAATATTGGTGCACAATGTATTCCATAAGTCATTCACCTCGTTGCATTACATATAAAGCCTGGAAGAAGTGTAGTCTTTTGGCTGTACCAATGCTACTAGTTTTCTCTGTAAGAAGTAGATAGTAATCTTACTAGCAACAGTACATGAAGTTACCTTTCCAAAATAATGTTGTAGCCAAGTCGCACGTTACTAACTTATTGCAAACTTCAATAATAAACAAAATAATCCTTTCACCCCAAACAAAGCAATAAAGCCATTAAGATGCAAGGGGTTAGTAGTGTTAAAGAATATTGGAAAAAAATACTATTAAGAAGAGAGAATGATAAAGAAACTACAATAAAGAAAACAGAAGATAACAATTTATATTGCATTTAAATTTTTGAAGATCAAAGTTAACTGTGAAGCAATAAGCTCGTAGAGAAATGCAATAGAAGAAACTGTTAGCGCAGTACTTACAGTTAACTCTATCCTTTTCAACTGTAAAATGATGAGGTTTCCCACCAATTTAGTCAGTCTGTCAGTTAAGGGCCATACGTGATACACGCTTAGGCGATCATGTCTCGAAAGAGACATGACTGACTGGGCAGAAGATTATCCTGCAGTAGGTTGCCATTGCCTTCAGCAGTAGACTGGTTGCCAATCTGTCCTGCTATTTAACCCATAACTGAAGGGAAGAGATGGATTAATACCTTTCCCAAGGGTATTTGTGTGTAAGTGAATGCAAAGAATTCAACTGGTATTTCTTGTTCCGAGCCGATATCCACTGCACCACAATGCACATCCCAATCTAGTACTCCACTTAAATTCTTATACTCTAGGTACCATCACAAAAAAGTTTATCAAAACAATTGCAGAAAAGGTACAGAGAAGCTAAATTATGGTGACAAGAAAGCGAGTGGTAGGGGCTGGGTATTTAAAGTTGTTTCAACTTATCCTTACTTTAAATCCTTTGTGTGCGTATGTATATATCTATGTATGTACGTATGTGTATATATATTTTCACACACACACACACGTATATATTATAATAATAGTAATGATGCTTATTGACCTGTATAAAATCTTATTATTCAAGATATGTCAAGGTGAACAGAATTTCTGCTTATAAAATGCTAATTAGCTCTGTAATTATGAAAGTTCATAATACTTATCAGTGGTCGACTCAATTTCATAATTGTCTGGGTCCTGACACGTGAACAACCCCAAACCTCTGTGTCATCCTCTGATAAGTATTAGAAATGGAAACTTTCAGTATATATATATATATATATATATATATATATATATAAATTTTTAAGAGATGTTTTTGATTATTGTCTCTAAAAAATGGTTTGCCCAGATTGCATTTCAAGACATTTAAATCATATTATGATTATATTCCTTAATTTAGAATTTAATTTGAGCATCAGAAACATTGTTCTACTGACTATTTTTTCTCTCTCTGTGTCTCTTTTAATGAAGAAAATGGAAAGATAAATATTTAAATGTTTGTATAAAATGCTTCTGTGATAATAGCCACGTCCCTATAAATTTGTCTGTACATGTAACAATACGCATCCACATCCATGACTGAAAAGGTTGTTTTCAGAATTTCAGCCTGGAATCTGTTTATACCAAAGAAACAAAAATGTCTTTAAAAAGCTCACTCTTTCATAGAGAATACAGTTATTTCAAATATGCCCAAGATTTTTGTCTATGTATGTGGTGGGGGGGTGTATAGTCCTCCCTTTCTTTTCATAAGATCCATGTGAACATGCATTGGATGTCGGGTATACATTTTTATTTCTTTCACCATTTTCTCATTTTTATGGTGTCACTCAGCTGATTCATATCATTGTAAACGTTTTAAATATTTTACTTTCAAGCATTCCAGTCTAACAATCTCTTCTACTTAAAATTCTGTTCCTTCTTTCATATGTACTTTTAGAAGGTCCTGAGTATGATGGTAAAATGTATTCGGTAGCAAGGCTTCGGATTGGGAGGTTGTGAGGAGCATAGAACTACCTCTTAATTGCTGTTGTTCTCAGGTCCACTCTGACCCAGAGTGGTAGTGCCTGTTAGGGTCCCAACTATGGACAAATAGCTAACCCCCAAACTGGGATCAAAACACTATGAAAGTATAAAATACACTTTTATAGAAATATATACATACAAATAGACTTTTATAGAAAGATATACATTTTTAAAGGAAAAGTTTAACCAGCAATACATTTTGGAATACAAAACTAAAATACATTTTCAGTTTTCTAAATTAAAAAAGAATAAAAACAAAAAATTTTCATCAAAATTTGACTGAATCAACTTCCTCACTATAACTGAACATTAAAAAAATACCTTCAAACCCCACCTTTTTGGGCATTAAATAACCCACAGAGGTGTTGATATGCCATTAAACAAAACTCAATGTACTCTTAGAGAATTATCATAATCTTTTTTTTTTGTACTTTGTTTACAAATTGATGAGTCAGTTATCTACTTTATTTTACAAATTTAATTAAGAATAAATTTGTTTTCTTTCATTAGAGTAACTTAATGTCATCCAATTATTTCACTTATAGGAGGAAACCAGTGTGGCTGATGCTAACCTTCAAGGGAGTGGATCATTGTACCTTCTCAATCTAACATTTTAAGCTGACATGAGTCAGAAAGAATATATTGAATCAGTTGTTAAACTTGTAGTTAAGAAAGTTGATTCACTATGTCACGCAAAACAATTTTTCTCGCCAGAATCTACCTTACATATTTATAAGTCAACCATTTGTTTTTGCTTTAAATATTGCTTTGAGTACTTTCATTTAAAACTGATATTGTAGTTTAATTGCAAACTTATCATTGTTTTCATAAGCTTTTCTTTGTTAAAAATTTGAAATTAAATGTCCATTTTCAAGGTTTAATGCTAAATAAAATGATAGAATAACTGGAATATTTTATTCATTTGCATTAAAATCAAAAAGGTTCCACTTTTAATTTCCTACCAAAAATAAATGCTTGTTAGAATTCTAATTATACTAGCATTTAATCAATGATTCATTATGATTATCATCAGTTGTTATGATTTGATAGTAGTCCAGGAATAGATAAAGTCAGTCAATACTGATGTTGTTTTTCTTTGCTTTTTTTTTTTTTTTTTTTTTTTTTTTCAGATTTCTTAAAGGATGGATGTTCTTTCTCAGCTCAGAATTGTTTTACTTTTGAAAAATACAAAATAGTGCTGAAAAGATATCAGCCCAACCAAAAAGTGATTTAAAAATATCTTGTTAACTTTAATATGATTTCAAATTTGATTAAAGAAACGAATTAAATGCTTTTTCCTTTTAAAGACTGATTTATTTTTTCTAAGTCTTTTCTCTTACTCTAAAAATCCTATGGATCATCTGAAATGTTTTAGTAAACAGTGAAAAGTAGGTGGAAAAAGTGAGATCAGTCATCAACTCAATATTTGAAGGAATAACGACTCCCTCAAGAATTACAAAAAAGTGTCTCATGTTAGACTCACAATTAAACCCCAGAATTTTCTTGTGTCTCACTTATTGCTATTGTCTGAAGTGATAGACAATAGAAGACCAACTGATGATCAATGAACTAAATGTTGAATTACCCTTTCACAAAATAATTTATTTTTTATTTACTTTTTTTTTATTTTTTTTTACCAAAAGCAATTATCCATTTCTACAGGGGACTGAACTTTTATTTCCTGTGCATAAATGTGGGTTTAAAAACTAATTCTGTTCTTAAATGTTTTTGGACATGGACAACAGAGAATAACAGTTTAATTTGACAGTGAATTATATTGTACTTTGGCCTCGTTTAATTCTGTTGTTGAATTCCAATTTGTCACTTGCAGCTTATTTCTGTCCCCACCCCATTAAAGTGTTTTTCTTTAGTATGTGGATACCACTTAATTCAGTCCAATTGTCCCTCAAATCATTTTGGCAATAGGGGATTTGGCACACGGACTGTTATAATTTATACACTACATGCAACAATATTTCACAGTGTTATTTCTACTTGATTTTTTTTTTTGTCTATTTTTTTTTTTATATCTACTTTTTTCTTTTGTGTATCTTTTATTATGTTTTGCTTCTACAGAGGAAGACCGTTATTGTGATCACTTTAGAACTGGGTCTTTTAGATAACAAGGATTGGCTGACAGAGGCTATACATTTATTATTAAATGTACATTTATTGCTATAGACAATTTTACATTTATAAAAAAACAAAATTGATTTATTTATATTTACTTTTCAATGCACCATTCATAAAATGAATTTTATTTTTACTTTGTTTTTTACTCAAAAAAAAAATTAGAGAGCATCACATGTGACTTACAAAGCAAAAATAAGATAAAAAATTTGACTAAAACTAATAGTGAAAATACTTCTGCTTTATCTCTCTTTTTCTCATATACGGCTTACAGCCATATCATGCTGATACACCAGTCCCCATATGATTACTGAAGTTAAGCAGTGTTGAGTCTAGTCAGTATATAGATAAGTGACCTCTGGGGAATACCAGGTGCTGTAAACTTGGATGTGTGAGTGGTGTAATGGATAACAGTTCAGAACTGGAAATTGGGAACCGTCCAATTTCAATCAGGTACATTATCTTCACTTCAGTGAAAATACCTTCAAGAAAGGTATGAATCCCATTCTTCTCACCTCTTGCTATGGACATTATAGGACTGGTATCAGTAAATCATTATCACTCACCAAAAATTCTTACAATGTAAAAATAATTCCCAGCTTTAAATAACTGGCAAAAGGTTGATAAACCATAAAAAACAAGTCAATTAAATATGCACATGCACACACTTCTATCTATCTAGCTATATATATATATATATATATATATATATACACACTATAGTCATCCACAGACAGATCTGTTTCGCTGTATCACAGCTCATCAGTACAGTTAGACTGATTGCTTTTTAACCCAGGATTGAAACCCAACTGAATTTGCGTCAGTCGGCGATTCTACCTCTAGGCTACGAGCGTTCGATAGAAGAAGGCAGACTTTTTAGCGCGTATATCATTATACATGACCAATAGCCATAGTGCTCTAATTCATTATTGGATGAGCAATGCGTATATGCCGGAGTAGCTACTGTTTTCAAAGTCTCCCATTCTTCCAGGGTGTGAGAGCGTAAATACTATAGTCATCCGCAGACAGATCTGTTTCGCTGTATCACAGCTCATCAGTATGGTTAGTGTATATATATATATATATATATATATATATATATATATATATACATACATACACCATTAAAAATTGCAAAAAATTCAATATCATTAAAATCTCTATGCAAAAATAGGACCATACAGACATCACCTTGGTTTAATGCCAAAATAGGCTCGCAATAGCTTTCGATTCTCACATTAGCATTAATTAACCAATCAGTGTCATCTCAAATGTCATTCAATCTTTCAAAAAGCAGATAACATTCTTGATTTTTTGCTATAAAAATTGAAAGATCACAATCAGGAAATTATTAAAATATATTTTCCCGCCTAAAAATAAATGTTGAAAGTTTGGAATATTTAGGATATTTTCATCTAGTTGGTAGTTGGAGTGCATCTGGCTACCAACTAGATGAAAATATCCTAAAAAACTCATAAACACTAATATTTCTCCGACAGACCCTAACAAAAGAATTAAGTTTATTATATATTACACTAAATCCACAACATTCAATTCATTCGTCCGCAACGACTCTTCCCCCACTGTTAGTGATTTGCAAATAACCAATGTAGTTTATAAATTCAAATGTCCATTTAGAGAATGTATCTCTAACAACCTAAATACTATCTACATTGGCCAGACTACAAATTCGCTCTCACGGCGTCTGACGTTGCACTTAAATGACAATTCAAATATATTCCAACATTTAAAACAACATGGTTATCAACGCACACTTCTGAGAAAAATGCTCGTTGATAACACATACATACTTAGACAAGAAAATAATAAACAGAAACTCAAAATCCTGGAAGCAGTCTACATTAAACAACTTAAACCTGGTTTGAATATGATCAATTTTGATATTTCCAATAATGTACTCAAATGCCTGTAATCGGATCAGGAACCACAGCGCCACTATTTTGTCACTGTCTTCGGCCATCCACCACGGTAGGGATGGACTTGTATCTTCAATTCAATTCTCTTTATTGTTAATAACTTAAATGTTCTATGTTTACTGTGTGTTAATATTTATTCTTTGATAATGGCTTATGTGAGCCGAAAGCTTAGACCCGATAAAAAAATCAACAATTACTGTGATTTTTTTGTTGTCTTTCAATGATATCACCATCAAGTATATCAGACAGTACGAACGGATCCTACACAAAATTAATAGACAAAACTTGTCTATATTATTCAATGAAACCTGCATTAATGAAAAAATGCTGCCAAAATACATAATATATATATAGGCACACACACACACACAATTTTTTTTGTTTTTTATTTTTTTTCAGTCTCTGAAAAAGCTTTAATAAAAGTAAAACATGTTCAATTGAGACAGCTTTTTCTATTGTTTTTTTTATTTTGTGTGTGTGTAAAAAATTTCTGATAAAGTATATCTGTAAAAGGACTACGAATAAAGACAAAAGGAAAACTTATCTTAGCCGACTCATTTCACCCTCTGAGGGATTTTACATTTGCTTTGATAAAGTTCTTTAGAGGACACAACGTGTATGCCAAGATTAGTTTTTCTTTTGCCTTCATTTATATATATATATATATATATACACACACACACACACATATATATCCACTTTTTCATTGATTTTCAACATCTATGAGTCAGTCTGTTTAGTGTTGTGATTAGAAATTCTCCTGCAGAAGTCTGTCTGTAGACAAATCAGCCAATGTGTTGGAACAGCAAGATAATCTCTTGGGAATTCATAAGTAATTATTTCCATGGCTATACTTTGTAATCATTTTTTGAAACTATTTGCAAAGTGAAACAGTGGATGTTTTAAATACTTGTACTAATCTTCAAGTTTCAAAATATCACTGGAATCATTTTTTTTTTTGTTCCTGGGCTCAGAAAAGATGACCAACCAAAAAGAAAGTACATATATAATAAATTCCATAATAGATGACTTGGCTGACATCCATATCATGTTGAAACACTGATTCTAGTAAGATCACCAAAATTAAGTAACATTCAGCCTGGTTACTACCTATATTAGTAACTGCTGGGGAATACCAGGTGTTGTAAGCTTTGGATATATGCAGGATGTAATGAATAATGACACTGAGTAGTAAATCCAAGAACAAAGTTCCATTTCCCATCAGGTTCTTTATATTTGCTTGCACAAATATCCTTAAGAAAGGTATGAATTCATTTCTTCCCCCCAGATATGGGTTAATTAGTATGACTTGTTTCAGTAAATCATTATTATCTCCTAAATATTAATACAATCTGAAAATATTTTCTGGTTTTAAACAACCTGTAAAAGGTTGATAAGCCGTAAAACATCAATCAATCAGTAGGACTTATTATTTAACCTATTATCCTCAACTTTGTTGTTATATTCACAATTTTTCTGCCATTCTGTCCTCCAGCTTTCTTTAGGTGTCTATTGTATAACCACTAAGATGAGTATATTGGTTAAACAGAAATGAATAATAATTCTTTATTTTAAAAATTCCTACATGAAATTTTCTTAACCAGTTTTTGTTCAGAAATGCAAGCATGTATCCAACAACACATTAATTTCTATATGGTTAACAAAACTACGAGATTAAATGAATAAAGTCTACTTGTTCGAATTCCAGTTGAATTCATTGCATTCACTTACACGCAAATACCCTTGGGAAAGGTATTAATCCGTCTATTCCTTTCAGTTATGGGTTAAATAACAGGACAGATTGGGTTCTATAGCCTTGGTCGGCAACCAGTCTACCGCAGAAAGCAATGGCAACCTACTGCGGGATAATTTTCTACCCAGAAACCTTCTACCCTTTCGAGACATGATCGCCCAAGCGTGTTTCACATATGGCACTTAACTGACTGACTGACTACTTGTAAATGAGACATTCCTAGATTGCCTTTTATGTTAGTTTGGCTCTTTTCCACCACAGTCATGGTCTTTCCCCACAAGTGCATGGCATGGTTTTGGAAATCTCTTCGACTGGAAGTGACCCCTTTTTCTGTAATGTTAAGACAATTCTCTGCATTATATTTTTTCTGGCTGAGATTCTGTGATGGTTAAAGTCTTCTCAAATCTACAATAGTCACTGCTTCTCGATAAGAAAATGAATGAATAAGATCATGACTCAAAAATCAATCCATTGTTTATTGTTAACAACTGCATGTCGAATTTTATGTCTGGACTAACATTTAATGTAAACTGCTTTATTAAAAACAAATAGAATGTTTCTTTTTCTAGTATCCCTGCATGTTTTATTGATCAAAGTATCTTCACTGCAGATAATCGGAGTAAACACGTGCAGAAATTAAATTTCTTTCTACATATTTTACTGAAGATTACTTTAGTAAAGAATCAACAATAAAGATATCTTCTGAGTTAAACTATTTGATAATCAGAACAATAATGAGTAGTGCATGCATAATTGTAAAACAATAAGAAACAATAAGAAACAATGTACAAATAGTATTCCAAAGATAGTTTCTGCTTTCGGACTGGTAAAAAAAAAATTTTTTTTTTATCAGAACTCTCAAGATAATATGAAATTGTTCAGTATTTTCTTCAGAATAGGCTCTTTTTTCTTTTTTCTTTTTTTCTCTTTTTTCTTTATTTTCCTTTCCTTTTCTTTTCTGTATCTGTTTCTTTTTTTCTGTCTTTTTTTTCTTTTTCACTTTCTGATTTTTCTTTCTCTTTCTTTACTTTTCTAGAGTTGTATGTCTAGACTTAAGCTAAGCTTGTCATTTATGATAGTAAACTTGATGTAAGAAAAAAATGTGAATATTATGTTTTTATATTTTGTTATTGTGGCTTTAAAAACCTTACATTTTAAAATGTGAATATCCTCTTATTCTGTGTTCCACTGACTCAAGTGGTCCTTGGGCGTTGTACAAGATGAACAATATTATTATTATTATATATTACTGGCCAATAGACAAAATACAAGCACAGTGAAAAAAATGCCACGTCAAAATTTTTGGACACACCTGTGTCCTTTGTCAACAAAAAATTAATTGAAGTTTGACTCTTTAAAAGAGTGGAAGAGAAAAGAAAAAATTATTGCTATTTGTAAAGTGGCAAAATTATAACAAAAACAAGCATTATAATTTTTCTGTTTATCTTCTATGGTAAATAACTTTCTTCTTTCTTTTCTTAGCTCTTCCTCACACTTGTTTTTTTTGTTTGTTGTTTTTTTATTTATTTGTATATATTGTAAATATATAATTTTTTTTATTTTTATTTTTATTTTTTTTTTGAGGCATGATAAAATTTTGCACCACCCACAAATTATTTGTCTATTAAAAAACAAAAGAAAAACAGAAAACTTATATGGCTTCAGACAAAGTGCACATGTAACAGTCAAAAAGTTTTTTTTAATGTGGCTGAATGATGAAACAGTCTGTCAAACAGATTAAAAGAAAATGAATCTATTTATAGCACTGATAAATGGTGGGCGTGTTGCTTCTTTTATATCTTTTAAAAAATTTTAAACATTTTTTTACTTTCTCTTATAGTTAAATTAGGCTTTTCAAAGAAGAATAAAACTTGAGACAATTTAATGGTCTATGTATAACAGCTCCTTCATCAGTTCTGCTAACTTAAGTATCCTAAGATGTTATGGGGAGTGGAAGAGCATTCCAACAGAAGTTTTAAAAGAAAATAATGAATAAAAGAAAATTTTCAATTGAGAGGATAGATTTCATTGCATAAAAAATCTTTTTTATTTTTATTTTTTCACTTCTATTTGCCATGTCCCTTCAGGACATAGGCGATCATCGCCTTCTACATCTCTCTCTATCCTTTGTAACTCTTAACAGCCTTTCTCTTGTTACTCCTCCCAAACCCTGCTCCACGATCCTTTTGCTGAAGCCCATTAAGTATGTCATGTGTTGCTTTCCCCTGTCTCTCTTTCCCTCTGTTTTGTGAGTATCAGATTCTCTAAGCCCTCCTTCTTCATTACATGTCCCAGAAACTTCAGCTTTCTTTTAAGTTAAGTATAAGTTACATTTTTATTTCCATGCTCTCCAAAACCTCCTCGTTGCTCACATGTTTGGTCCATAGTATCCTCAGCATCATTCTGTAGAACCACATTTCAGTTGCTTCAAGTCTTTCCTTCATCTTTGATGAGATTGTCCATCATTTTCTGCCATATTGAAGAACAGACATCACATAACAATCCAGTACTCTCTTCTTTGTTTCTAGCGAAATTTTCTTGTCTCTCAATAATACTCAACCTTTGGAATGCATCCATGAACATGCCAATATGCCTTCGGATTTCAGTATCGCACTTTCCATCCTGTTAGAACACTTCCCAGGTATTTAAATTTCTGTAGCTGCTTGATTTTAGCTTCCCTGGCCTGTAATTGGAATTTTGGGTTCCTCTTTTTACTGATGACCATTCATTCAGTTTTCTTGTAGCTTCTTGTTGACTGTACTTTGTTAACTGTATTTTACCATTGCAACTTTGGATCTCGGTGTTTCACTTTCCGTCCTATGTTAGAACACTTTCCAGGTATTTAAATTTCTGTAGCTGCTTGATTTCAGTATCCCTAACTTATAGTTGGCAATTTGGGCTCCTCTTTTTACTGATGACCATAATGTTCTCAAAATACAAGGCCTAATAGGGTTAATGAATTGAAGTTGTTGTATAAGCATGTGAGGAAGAAGGCAAGAAGGGCTGTTTATGAAGATATGTAAGAAATATAATGCTTAAATCTAGAATTGAAGAGGTTAAGATTGTAGTGACTGGGAAAGTATCCTCTCAGGAGCCTGTTCCACAAAGTAATGGTTCTTGAGGAGAAGCTATCAGAGTGAAAGTACTTCTTACTAATTATATATGAAGTGAATAGGATAACTCGTCCCAGTGTATGTGCCATGGCTTGTCTTAGCTGTGAACATCGGAACTAGAACTTTCCTCTTTTTGTATAACTGATTTTAAAAAAAAAATTCACCTATACATTTTCTTTCACAAACCTTTTCTCTCTGGTTCCCTGGCCACATGAATTTATGCTTGCTACAGTATTGGCATTGAGGTCCCACCATTTTACCATTGAAATAATTAAATGTAACCATCTCTTCTACTATAATAGTTTCTTTTCTTGCATTTCCTACCTGTATAACTCCCTTCTATTTACTTACTTCCCAAAGAGCTACAATCTCTAAAAGTTCAAATGCAATGTCAACTACAATCTTCTATCTTCTTGAATACCATCCATTTTTTTCCAGCAGCAAGGCCTCTGATTTGTAGGTTGTGAGGAGCATGGAACCACCTCTTAATTGTTGTTGTTCTCAGGTCTACTCTGATCCGGGGTGGTAGCACCTGTTAGGGTCCCAGCTATGGGCAAATAGTTAACCCTCAAACTGGGATCAAAACACTATATGAGTATAAAAATAGACTTTTATAGAAAAATATACATTTTTGAAGAAAACATTATGACCACAACACATTTTTGAAGGAAAAAATTATTCTCAGCAAAACATTTTTGAATACAAAACTAGAATACATTTTCAGTTTTCTAAATTAACAAAGAATAAAAACAAAAAGTTTTCATTAAAATCTGACTAAATCAATCTTCTCACTATAACTGAACATTAAAAAAAAAATGCCTTAAAACCCTACCTTTTTGGCATTAAATAGTCCACAGAGGTTGATATGCCATTAAACAAAACTCAAACCATCCATCTTTAATCCTTTCTTTAACATTCCCTGTACCATATTTGTTTCTATCACTGTAACACCTTCTCACTAGTTGTTGTCCCTGCACCTGCTTGACTTGCTTGTGGTGAAATGATTAAAAAAAAAAAAGAAAAAAAAAAGAAATATATATTTGATATAACTGTAAATTGATGTAAATTGTAAATTAATGTAAGTGATAGAAGAAAAAAATTGCAGCATTTGTTTTTCTCTATCATGCACTTCGACATGGTACAATGGTCAGCAAGTTTATCTTGTCCAGTTATGACTGAGTAGTGAGTTTGATCCTCACTGAAAGTTCCATACTTCAGCTTTGTGCCACATCTAATCTATATCTAGAAAATCACTATATTCTATCATACACATTTTAAAATAGCTATTGATACTTGTATCTTAAATAAGTGGCAAGAGTTATAGAATACTCACCCAAATAATAAATTGTACAAAATCAAACCTCTACTTGAGATAAAACATCATAACACCAAGATTTCCAAAAGAGGAGACGTAGTCCTAGCAAGAATTCAGAATTGATCATCCCAACATCATATATTCGTTCCTTCTAAAAGATGAGGATTCACCTAAATTCCAGGAGACATAGACATAGTAAAACATTTTAAAATGGACTGTGCCAAATTTGTCTCTATCCATAAATGCTTTTATAAGGGGAATAGCCTTAGGGAATTTTTCTAAAACGTAAATGTAAAAACCATTTTGACCTACTAAATCATATACCAAACCCAGACGACTTCAGCTAATAGACAAACTATACTACCAGTTTTTAACTATCTAAATCTAATCTAAACTTATTTATAAATGGAACTTTGTGTGTGTGTGTCCGTTACCTATAGACTCTGAAACAGCTGAACCGATTTTCTTGAAAACTTACACAGTTGTACTATAAGCGTCTGCAAGTGTTCTTAGCTAGGTTTTGTGTTGATGTACCTCCGATAAATATCGAAAATCGATTATCAAAAATCGGGTTATAGAAGGAGTGGTCCAATTTTAATCAAATTTGATACACTCACAGACAAAGACATAAGAAACGATATTCAGAAGTTTCAAGGTTGCAGTTCTTACAATAGTGCAGAAAATTGATAATATATATACATATATAAATCGATACCAGGAAATCAAAATTTGACTTACATCCATTCATTTTTCTTTCAATCTACGGTTTCGCTTTAACTGGAAACAACTATTGCTTTTTAGTCTTTCGTGCCAACATCCAAAGAGTCTGAGCTCCAGGACCATGGATTCATTTTAAAGCTTTCATTACACCCGAGCAACACCGGGCTATACTGCTAGTACTTCATGAAACACAAATTATAAAAACTTCCTAAAATATTATCAAAGAAAAATCAGATTTTCACCATTAAATGAACCACAAGGATTGATACATTGGTAAAACAAACCAAACTTCCTCTATTATAAGTGCATTGATTATTGATAAAGATTTATTACCAACAATTATAAATAGAAAAATATGATTGACTACACAGTAAACTGAAAATGCTTTGAAAATGAATTTCTTATTCTTTAAGAAAACTAAATTTGTGACATTCCTTCTATTTAAATCTTGAATAGAAAAAAATGTCAGAAATTTAATTGGGTAGGGTGTTGTTTGCTCTATTGGGAGGTGTTATGAAATTAAAATCAATAAGTATTCAACTAGATATCAATGTGACATATGGTTTACTTTTTTTAGCCTTCTTAATTTAACTTTCTATTGCTTATCAGAAAATACTATGGTGACTCATTTTGTAGCTCTCACCTGAGAAAATTGAAATCTGAAGGCTTTAGTGAATCAGCACTCAGGTATGATAATTTATCATGAAAGTATATTTTAGAAATATTCAGTACTGGAAGGGAAGTTTTTTTTTTGTTTTTTTTTTCAATCTTCTTTAATTTACTTTTTATTAATACAAACTTAAAAATAATACACAAAAATTAATTATTTGAATTGTTTAGTGATATTTATAATTGCATGTTTTGTTAAATGTCATCTATATTTTTGGTACTTGAAGTTTTAGATAAATAAATTTTTAAAAATTTCTTTTTAATTTCAAGTCTTTTTAGTTAGCATAAACATAGATAATTTTAGATATTTGTTGGTGTTTCTACAGAAATTTCTCTCCAAAAAATAATCAATTTTTTTAAAGTATTTTTTTTTTTTGTGCATATTCTTATCAAATAAGCACTCCAGATCTCTAATATCGAAACTTATTTTCCTTTTTAATTTGCTAAATGTTAAGTGGCTGGTTCAGTTTGCCGTGTAAACTCATTGTAATTTGACATCCCGATGTTTCCTACCCTTATATGCTTATACCACATGATAAAGAATATTCTTATTTACAAAATTTCAAATAATTTCATGTAAAAAAAAAAATATTTAAAGTATATTCTTACTTAGCTGTTTCCTGTGTTTTCTCAAAGTAACCTTTATATATAAAATTTAAAATTTATAAACAACCACAAAATATAAATTTAAAGCATATTCTTAATTATACTAATTACCTTTTTATTTTTATCTTGAATCGAGGGATCAATTTACAATAAATTTACATCACAAATTGAAACGACCTCCTAAAATTTACAAAATTAAAAAAAAACTTTACTTGCTATTTAGAGTTTAAGCAATATAAAAAAAAAATTAAGATTTCTTGGAGAGGTGTGCTTCTGTAGAAAAGCAAATTTGTTTATTCATATAAAAAAAAAATGTTCTTTGCCACTTGATACATTGATTGCTTAGCCATTTTCTACAATGCTTTTGAGAATACAAGATTTTTATATTGGCCAGTGATTCACTATTTAGGCTTTTTTCAGTTAGTTTGTCTTGTTGATCATCGATCTTCTGTCTGTGGACAAAGACTACTTTTGGCAATCAGTAATTGAAGCTCTGATGAATGACTGACCAGATGGAAGAGGTAACCTTGGAAACATCCTTATTTTAATTAATTATCAAATGGTTAAGTGCCTTGCAGCTTGGACAACACATTGCAATTTGCCTGATAAATGTTTGCCAATTGACTGTCATTGTGGATGCCAGAATTTCTTCTCTCAAGATCTCCAAACTGTTATCAGTCATTTGAAGCGTCTTGGATTCATTTTACTGCAAAATTATGATGTCACAATACGTCAGTTATATTCTTCTTTTATGTATTTTTATTCTTAACTATCGAGTAATGGCAGATGTGCATTGTGGTGCAGTGGATAGTGACTTGGAATGAGAGATTGGGGTGACAAGTTCAAATCCCATTTGAATTCCTTGCACTCACTCACACACAAATATCCTTAAGGAAAGGTATTAATCTGTCTCTTCCCTCCAGCTATGGGTTAAATAATGGGAGAGATTGAGTTCTATAGCCTTTGCTGGCAACCAGTCTACCACAGAAAGCAATGGCAACCTACTGTGGGATAATCTTCTGCCCAATCAGTCATGTCTCTTTCAAGACATGATCGCCCAAAGCGTGTATCACGTACGGCACTAAACTGACTAATCAAGTAATGTCAAAAAATAACTAAACAAAATGAGTTATAAATTTCCTTTCTCAATTTGAAAAACTCCTGGGAAAAGCATATTAGAAGGTTTTCAAGTTTGAAACCCAGTCTTCAAAAGTGAATAGATATCAATGAAGATTTGATGAAAAAATAATAGTTCTCTCTCTCTTTTTAAATGATTATCTTCTTTCATTGAAAATTTTTAAAACTCTTTTTATATGTGTGCTGATGTGTATAATAAATCCACTACTCCCCTTATGCACATATCACCATATAGCTTGACAAAATGTATTTGGTCCTGGGCATGATGGTAAACTGCATCCGGCAGCAAGGCCCCTGATAAGGAGGTTGTGTGGAGCATGGAACCACCTCTTAATTGCTGTTGTTCTCAGGTCCACTCTGATTCGGGGTGGTTGCACCTGTTAGGATCTCAGCTATGGGCAAATAGTTAACCCCCACAAACTGGGATCAAAACACTATGAGAGTATAAAAATAGACTTTTATAGAAATATATCCATAAAAATAGACTTTTATAGAAATATATCCATAAAAATAGACTTTTATAGAAATATATCCATAAAAATAGACTTTTATAGAAATATATCCATAAAAATAGACTTTTATAGAAATATATCCATAAAAATAGACTTTTATAGAAATATATCCATAAAAATAGACTTTTATAGAAATATATACACTTTTGAAGAAAAAATTATTCTCAGCAAAACATTTTTGAATACAAAACTAGAATACATTTTCATTTTTATAAGAATATTTCATTAAAATCTGATTAAATCAACCTTCTCACTATAACCGAACATTTAAAAAAAAAAAAAAAGGAAAACCTTACAGCCCACCTTTTTGGCATTAAATAACCCACACAGGTTGATATGCTGTTAAAAAAACTCAAACAAACGAACAAAATGTATTGTCACTGGTATGTTATACTAGTTCATAAACTCTATAGGTGATACACACACAAGGACACCATGCATGTTTGTTTTTTTTTAATTTTATCTTTTTTGTTATATTTTTAATTCTATTTTTTTTTTTTAAAAGCTTTTGTTTTTTATGTTTTTTATAAAGAAGAAAAACTAATCCTTGAATTTTCAAGTGAAATTCTACAAGTATATATCTTCTATTATTGAAAATAAATTACAATGAACTGTCTGGTGATTAATTACTTAATTTCATTTAAATATCCAAAGGACTAAAATGGCTTATGGCCTCTATATCTTGATGAGAGACCACTTGGAGATACTAGGTGATATGAGTTGAATGTGTGAGGGGTGTAGTGGATAATAGTTTTGAAGTGTTAATCAGAGAGCCAAGTTCCAATTCCAGTTGGGTCTTTTATATTCATTTATGCACAAATATCATTGGAAAAGGTATGAATTCACCTTTTCTCCTTTCAGTTATGGGTTAATTAGTAAGACTATCACTAAACCATTACTATCTTTAAAAAAAATTTTACAATCTAAAGATATTTTCTGGCTTTAAATAACCTACAAAGTGTTGATAAGCCATAAAAAACAAATCAATCAATGAAAGGGCTCAAGAAATTGCCATTTTCTCAAAAGTCATGAATGGAATTGGTTTGGATTTAGTATGAAATTTATGTTCCAACTATGAGACAATTGGGCAAATCAAATATCTTGATGTTAATTATTACATATTATTCCCCAGTTAATAAACAATGATGACAGGGAATTAGAGCACTGTATGAATCAGCCAAGTTCAGATATAAGTAAAATATATCTTGTATAATCAAGATGTTATGATGATTATCATTAGTGGATGATCAACCAATTATTTAGACTAAAATGCTTTGGTTGTGTCTCCAAATCCAGTCGAAAAATAATTTATGAAGAGTTACTAATCTTTTCTGTAGAATATTTTACTTGTGAGAGAAAGTTCTTGTAAGAATTTTTTATTAATATTTTAAGAAACAAAGAACTCTTTCTTGTTGAGAAATAATTTAAAAATTCAAGAGCTGAAACCATTCTTGGTGTTTTGTGAATTCATAAAATTTTTCTTAAATTTTCTGACAGACTGCAGACTCCACCTCTTATTTAAAGCTGACATTTCCTACTTTGGAAAATATTAGGCAATCATATTTAACACTTTTTATTAAAGACTTAACTGGTGTTTTGTTTTTATTCTTTCTGTATCTTAAGTACACAAACCTGATTTGTAATTGGATAATATAATTATTTTTTTCATGTAGATTATAAATGATTTTCTGAAAATTTTGAATTTGAAGATACACACATTTTTTTTTTTTAATGATTTAAATATGACTTTCATCTTTCAAGATAGACATATTAGATTTAATTAAATTTTCAACAATGTTTTTGTAGAAAGTTTTAGATCCTCGATTTCCATTTCACAGAAAAACAATATAGCTATTTCATAATTTTCGTTATCTTTGTTATAGTTTAAATTGAGTCCTTTGATCAATATTTCAATATTAGGAAAACATATGCTTCCTAACCTATTATCTTAAAAATTTGCTTAGTTTTAAAGATTGAAAAACAAATAATCAAAAATATCAATTTGTGAACATAATCTATGAAAGACCTTGCAAAACAATTTCGATTTATTTCATGTGCCTCCATGTCCATTGCTTAGATTGTTAGAATGCTGATATTATAAATTAATAGTCATGTTTAAAACTTCTTACATATATAGGGTATCCTATTATAGTGGAATTTGAAAGATTATTTTAACACTTCTGCTGCCATGGATATTCATATATAAGAGGTACCAGAACTAAGTTCATCAAAGCAGAAGCCGTGAAAGTATTTGTAGAAGAGACACGGGGAAACCACATTGTGCCCATGAGAAGGTGACTATCTGAGCTGCCAAGTTGTGATCGATCACATTACAGATTCTCCATTGAATTTTGTCAAAAAACTATGAATAAATAGTAAGTCAGTCTGGGTTCTGTAGCTGTGGTTAGCAACCAGACTAGGAGAACAACAACTCTGAATTCAAATCTGTAGCTGGAGTTCCTAAGACAGTCTGGTTATGTTTAATTTTGTTCTGATGCTGCCAGTATCAAAAGCTGTATTGGCCTCTATCTTTCTCTTGGATAACATCAATGACATAGAGAGAGGAGACCTGCTGCATAGGTAACTTCCGATCTCTCATAAAAAAAAAATACAAACCCTGCACCCAGGAGATGGCATAACTCTTTGGGTTCTGTCATGACTGACAGATGCTATATATTCATGACTGGTGATAATTTAGGGTCAGTTTAGTGGTGATGAAAGTATAGCACCTCACACAATAAGTCCTGAGCCTAACTAATAAAACAACTTTTAGCCAAAATTTGACTTTATTCTCAGCATTGTCTCTTCTAGGGTGATTCCAACATTTCTCTAACAATTCGATACATTTTTTGTTTTTGTTTTTAGAACAATTTGTCTTTGGGCTCTAATGAAGTTTTGAGACCAATCTATTTCTCTGGAGTATTCTTTTGAAGTCTGCAAACAGCCAGTCGTCATTCGGGGCCAGATGTGGAGAATAGGGTGGATGCAAAGTTAGACTTCTGCAAAAACAGCTATAACACATTTATCTTATAATGCTTGTTTTATATTTATTTCATCTCAAACAATTATGGGTATGTTAGCTGTTTTTGAGGTAATATACAGAATATTTTTTCCAAACTATTTTTTCTATGTTATGTCCTTTCAGGCCATAAGCATTCATGGCTCTTTACGAATTTCTTTTTCTTTATTATCTGTGATTTACGATGCCTTCTTAGGAAAGATAGTGGAGTAGTTTCCGATTGTCTTCTCCAAAGTTTCAAATTCAGAGTTATCTTTCACTTAGACTGGCTGCTACCTAAGGCTAGAAAACCTAGTCTACCCTACTGTTCAACCCATAGCTGGCAGTGAAGTGAGAAGAGATGTATTCAAAGGAATAAGCATGAAAATGAATGGAACAAGCAGGTTGGAATTTAAACTTGACTTGCCAATTTCACTTTCCATGCTGATAATCATTTCATTTTATAATTTGTAACAAATGTGATATTTTTGTAAAGTCAATTTTGTGAAAACTTCCATTCTAAAGGTTAACTTCACATGTCTTAATGTATTTTTTTTGTTTTTTTTGTTTTTTTATTGTAACATTTTGTTCATTTTGAGGCAGGAATCATTTCTTTTAAAAAAAAAATAGAAATATAAAAAATATTCACATTTTGTGGTTAACATTTTTATCAATGTTTTTGAAAAAAATTCTAGGAACAAAATGAGAATTTTCTTTTTTGGCTAAATATTTTTAGAAATGAATTCTGATTTAGAATGAATAGAATATTCTTGTTAAATGTTAAGAATAACAAATGCACACCCACATTAAGGCATGTAAATTTAACCTTTGGATAAAAATAAAAAAAACACACACCCGCATTAAGATATGGAAAGTTAACATTTGCCATGTAAGTTTTAACAATATGGATTTGTTTTTGTTTTTTTTTTTAACTAATAGTTTGTATACATTATTAATTCAATACTACTGATAGTAATTTTTATTTTCAAGAGAACATTTTTATATTACTGTATTTTGCTGCTTATAAGATGTGTTTTTTTTTTGTTTTTTTTTCGATAAAATATTTTTAAAAACCACTCTGCGTAAGTCAAGGGTCAGTGACAGAAGTTAGTTGATTTAATGAGAACATTACTTTTGGTAAATGTTACATGTAAACTTAGTGCTTGTAAGAAAATAGTCACAATTATTGGTAATGATGCCTTCAAGCTATAATACTGGTATAAGTATTCAGCAATATGGTAAGCACTATTGTATGTTTTAACCTACTCATAAATCAAAGTTAACCTTATTTCTGTATCCAAATTTACATGTATCTAATTGAAAATTAGTGCTCCATCCTTGTTTGCAAAACATTCAACACAGAAAATTTCAGGTTAAAGTAAGGTGAGGTTTTAGTGACCTTGTGCACTCTAAATTCTCTTCTAATTATTACACTCTAAATAGTTACCATAAATTTGGTACTTCTTAGTTTGTGAGGAATTTGACTAGTCAGGTTTTCTTGCTGAAACATGCTATTGAGTGGATAAAAATGGGCATGGTGAGAAGGCATATGAAGTACAAAGGAAAAAAACTTCTTTTTCTGATATTTTTTCTTTCGAAATTTGCATCTAATAGATTAGTTATAAGCAGCAAAATATGGAAGCTCATTTTAGCAATTACAGAAAACAGCTAATATTGCTATGGGTATCTGAGATGGAATTAATAAAAATCAAGCTTTATAAGGCAAATGTGTAATAGCTGTTTTTGTTTAATGAAAAATCTGAAGTGCAACTTCATCAGCTTCTGTTACTGATTTGTACAAGTTAATATCACAGGGGACAAGGAAACCCTATCTTTTTTTTTTTCTGCTCTAACTTTGTTGCATTGACCAGATGGCAACTTGTTGAAAAGTAATGTTTTTGAAAGGAGATCGCCTTTTATCCCCAGTATATGGCCGTGCCTATGCAGCTACATCTTTTTCACAGCAACACTTCAATGATGAAGATGTTGGAACTCTTGAGAACTTTAATAATTGTGATAAAGTTTCTACAGCATCTTGGAATGGTGTTGGTAACACTGGTGGAGACATTTGTGAGAATGTAAGTGACTTTGCTAGATGAACAAAGATTTGACACCACAGAAGACTTGATTCAGATATGTTTGTGAAGTTACCTAGAGGTTTGTTTTTTTCTGCCTAGTTTTGCATGAGCAGATATGACATTCCAGTTATGTAATCCTGAACAGCAGTTTTGTTGGATCATTTGATATGGAAAGTTATTCATACACTTGATGGGTTAATATAGGTTGCCTGTCTTTTTTAGGCTGATTTTGAAAGCAGTGTTTGGTAGTTATTGTAAAAGAAATTACTTATTGTTTAACTGAGTAATTTTAATTACCAAGAAATTAGAGACAACAGTATGCTGGAGCATTTTGACCTTCCCCAATTGTAGAATTGGACCCAACTGGATTGCATATGTGTGATGTTATAGGTAAAGTGGCAGTATACATATTGACAATATTTGACCATTAAATTGCTGTCAGGTATCAAAAAGATAGTTATCTATATCTGAGGTGACACTTTCTGTAGGATTGTCTTGGATAAGAATATATGATGAATATGTAAATTCCAGACAATCAGAAGCAATGCATGAAAACAATTGGTGCCCATAATTGATACAAGAACATGACTACCAATGACTGTCAAGGATGGTAACTACTCAACAATCATGCCCTAATTAAATCCTGGTGTCACTCATCTCATCGGTCACTGTATACTGCATTCTGTGCGGTTTCATAGTCATCAACCAACAAGGGTACCATTCTTGATTCTTTTAATATGATTTATTGTCTAACCAATAAGCATTATATTTGGACTTTTGTGGCAGACACGAGATACAACCTGGGACTAGCACTACTGTTTGCAACTTGCCTTGTCCTCGCCAAAAGAGAGCCCGTATTTGCTTAGCGTGTAAAGCTACTGCAGCTAAAATGAAGTTAAAAGAAAAAGCACTTACCGCTCCAACGTAATCCATTTTTGGCCAGATAATGTAAAAGAATGAGGGGGGACTTGCATTGCATTTTTATACACTAAAAATGTGCAATGCATTATGGGATAACAGGAAGATGCAAATGGATTATGGGTACATGGACAGCTATAAAAGCAATGTGAGGCGGGGAAAAAAACAAGAACGTTCACAGTTGCTGGCTGAAATGGCTGTCAGCAAGATTTTGAGACAGTGCTCAAGAAGGAAAGACTTGCTTGGAATACCAGCTGGGAGAGCCACAATTCAGTTGCTGTTTTAAGTTTATTTTGCCACAACTTTACAAACTTAGTGCTGTGTTGCCTGATTATATTTCTGGTTTCCAGTTCTTTTGAGAAGATGGTCAGGTTCATATGTAGAAAGGATTGAATTGAGTTTTTTGAAGAGTTTTGTAAATTGGTGATGACTGTAATGTGTGCCCTGAGTGAAGTACCACTCAAGAAATGGGGATGTCTATCAGATATGATATAAAATTCATATTGGAAATAACCATGGTTCATATTGCAGATCATTGACATTGCTTTAAACTCACCCTGCAATGGTTGTCTTTGGCAAGATGAAGTAATCCTTCACCTATTCTGCTTGAATGTTATTGAACTGGTTCACAGGAACACCCAAATGACTTCCAGGTATTGTATAAGCTTATGTGTTCACCAGGTTTAAATTGTATTGAGCATGTATGGGACATATTGCAATCCTCATTAAATTCCCTACAGCCACACCCAGCAAACTGACTCAGTTCTAGTCAGCCCAAGAATGTGCCAAAATAGATATACCCATACAACAGCATCAGCACTTTGTCTCTGTTACTGCTGTGATTTCTACCAAGGGAGGAACTGCATGTTAGGTATCTGTCCTTAATTTTTTTAACATGGCAGTTCATGAAAGCAAGTTTAAAACTTTTATCACTGCTATTTTTCAGTTTCCTCTCATACTACTTGACTCTTTTTCTGCAATGGCATTATTTTCTGTTGTAAGGGACAAATTTAATGATTAATCATTGAATTCTTTGCATGAAATTGGTGCCAGCCAGTTTCGGTACTTGGTCTGCATTTTGGGTATAAAGAAAATAAATAAAAAAATTGATTTTTAGTATCGAAGAATGAATTCAAACATTACTGAAAAAATACTGATTACACATGCACACACTAATATTACATTTGCAAGATCTCATATTTTAAATTTTCACTGTAAAAAATGTTTTGTAATATTTTGCTTAGAGTGGTTGCCAAGAAATACAAATATATTTACTGGGAATATTGAATGAAATAAATGCTCTGCTCAGACGAGCGATATGTGATATTGATTTTAAAAATAGTCCAGCTTTCTACTGTTGATATAGCAGTTTGGCATTTGACATGGTTCTACAGAGACATTATACACACACACACACACACACACACACACACACACACATAAATATATTGAGAATAATAATAAAAAATCTCAAAAATAAAGTAAGCTGTTTTTTTTTGTGTGTGTATAAAAAAATTCACATTGTTTAAGAAAAGAAACAAGAAAATGAACAAAAGAAAATGGGTGAAAAAGTCCATCCAAGACTAAATTGTATGGAAAAGTCAAGAATTCATTACAGATAAAAAGGAATGCTACCCAACATTGGTCAGTTGCTCAAATCTCTTTTGTCTAGATGCTGTGATTAACACAACAGTTTGGTTGATCTATTCTTCAGCCTGAAAAATTGTGCTTATAACAGCAACAGTTGAAAGTTGAGGTTTCACCATCAAAACAATGTCAGTTAAGATAATGACTCTTCTCAGAATTACAGTCAAAAAGAATTCTCAAATGTATTACAATGAACTTGGCAACTTTTTTTCTGCACTAATTTACTAAGAGTATTGATTTGGTTAGAAAACATAATTTGTTATTGCTTATTGTTTTTACTTTTAAAATTTTTTGATTAACATTTTTTTTATTTCTTTTTTCTTATTTTGGGATCAATAAATAAATGATTGAAAGCAATTGACAAATAGTATTTCCAACCAAACCTCCCATTAGTTAATTGGATACCTTGTTGGATCGTAGTCATTTTAAATGTTTGTGTGTTCAAGATCAATTACATTTAATCTTTATTCTTTCTGTAATTAATAGGTTCTTTTCATTGTTTTTTATTTTTTAATAAACTGTTGTGATACGAACAAATATCTAACCAGTTTCAATTATAGATGTTGGTTAGTTCCAGTAACTTGAGTCAAAGAATTGTGAGTTAAATACCTGGCTACGGTAATGGTGAACTAATAACTTAGAGAGTTGAGTTAAAAGGAGATAACAACATGGTATCTGGAAGTGGCATCACACATAGAATGAGAATGATGTTCCCCAGTGATCAAATTAGAGGTTCATTTTAAAATTCCTAGCACCTAAAGAAGGCCAGAGCATACGACAACCAAAATGTCATAAACATAGCAATAAAGATGAGGAATAACAATCCAAACAGTGTAAATAATGTAAATTCTACATCTCAGAAGTAAAGACAAATATCAGCATTTACTTTCTTTTACAAAATATTCTCACTGCTAAACAATCAGATTAACTTTGTTCTCTTTCACAAAAAGATGTAATTATTTTCGTCCACTTCTGGTGCCATTTTATATATATTTTTTAATTTACTGAGTAACACTTTATCAAATAAAAGAAAGAACAAAAGATAAGGAAACTGAAGTCATTGGATAACTTTAAATGCTGAAAAGTTTTCCCCTGTAAAAGTCTTAGTTTTCCCTCCTCCCCATCTGCTGTAATTGATACTTAAAATGTGTTGATGTATTATCTCCAAATTTCTCATTGTTCAGAACATGTGAAGAAGCCAACAATTGCTTCCTTTTGTTTAGATTCTCAGCAGTTCTCATTACTTCCAAACTGAATTGGCTTCCTTTGTACAAAGAAAACTGCATCTTTTTGTTATTAATGATCCTCAAGAGAGACACAGGCATGTTGAAGTGTTTGTTAATGAGCTGAGGTGATTATGAGATAAGTGATGAGTACATCGAAGGAAGGTGGTGGCAAAAAAAAAAAAAAAACATTTATCAGCTTTTTGCTGAAGTTAATTTTTTTTCTTTTTTTATTACTACAGATTTTAATGACTATTTTTTTTCTCTATCTCTTCAGTTTAGCAGAAGAGATTAAGTCATTTGCACAGCTTACATGTATAGATGTGGGTCAATAGGCTTCCATCCCCTTACGTTCTCTTAGACTATAATTGATGTTATTACTTGATAGATATTCTGCCTTTAATTTCACATCACTTAACCCATGGATAAAGGGATTTATACAGATTTTATTTTTTTTTTATATATATATAAGTGGGTCAAATATTTTGTAGTGTGTGGGTATGGAAGTACTGTTTGATCATAGATATCGATACAGATCAGTTGTTCGACTTTTGCGTTCATTTTGCTTGATTATTTTGATGTTGTAAGCATAAATAAGATTGATCCCAGCAAGTTTATTTTGTTGCTTTTTTTTTTTTTTTTCTTGCCTGGCTCGCAGGTATATAAAAAATTGAATGTATGAACACCAATTTTTTTATTCAAATTCTTTATTACTGATTTATGAAAATAACCAATAGATCTTTATCAAATAGATATTTTCTTATCTTTGTTTCTCTTTCCTTTTCTATGTTTTTCTTATTCTCTTTTTATATTTTTCTCTTTTTCTCTTCATATTTTGTTATCTTTTTCTATTTTAATTTTTGCTCTTTCTTTTTTCCTTTTCTCTGTCCTCATCCTGCACAACTTTATCCCTTCATCTTAGAGTTGTTAGAGACAGTAAATGATCAAATCTTTGTAATATTTTTGTGCAGGTTAGAGTTAGTGCTTTACACATGTAGTTATATTATGTAGATGGCATTCACATAAATTCCAGTTATTTCCTTTTATATATATATATATATATATATTTTGATTTGAAAGTAATGTTCTCTTTCTATATTATCTTGTTAATTGAGTATGTTTTTGTTTGTCAATAAGAACTGTTACAATTATTGTGTGGAGTGAGATATGAAAGCATTTATCTGCTTTTTCTCATACAAAACCTTTTTATTTTTTTTCTGTTTAAAAATAATCAGTTGCTTGAAATCAGTCCAGAATGTTTCTTTCTATTTATTGATTAAAAAAGAAAGTTTAATGCTTTACATGTTCACTTGATTTTTTTGATTTTTTGATTTTTAATCCTTTGATATATTTTTTCTTTTTTTTCTTTTCTTTTTTTCTTTTTAATCCTTTGATTCATTTTTCTTTTTTCTTTTTCCTTTTTTTCTTTTTCCTTTTTCCTTTTTCCTTTTTCCTTTTTCCTTTTTTCCTTTTTCCTTTTTTCTTTTTTCTTTTTCCTTTTTTCTTTTTTCTTTTTTCTTTTTTCTTTTTTCTTTTTCCTTTTTTCTTTTTCCTTTTTTCTTTTTCCTTTTTTCTTTTTCCTTTTTTTCTTTTTCCTTTTTTTCTTTTTCCTTTTTTCTTTTTTTCTTTTTTCTTTTTCCTTTTTTCTTTTTCCTTTTTTCTTTTTCCTTTTTTCTTTTTC
Organism: Ascarosepion bandense; assembly: GCA_037127315.1. NCBI lineage: Eukaryota > Metazoa > Mollusca > Cephalopoda > Sepiida > Sepiidae > Ascarosepion > Ascarosepion bandense. Next base: position 755,819 of record JBBBDQ010002478.1, on the reverse strand, counting down.
CTTTTTTCTTTTTCCTTTTTTCTTTTTTTTCTTTTTTTTTCTTTTTTTTTGTTTTTTTTCTTTTTTTTTTTTTTACTTTGCTTTTAAGAAATGTTTTAAGTAAAACAATTTACATTGTTTTTCTGGAGAAATTGAAAAATCTTTAGAATACTTCCTGCATTAATTTTCATATATGATTCTTTTCACTTCTCACTTGGGCTTGGCATGATTTTCTTTTTATTTTCAACAAATCTATTTACTTAAGCAAGAAACTGTAGTTTAAAGAAATTTTTACCAAGAAATGTGTGTGTTTCTCAGTTTTATAACTTTTGATATTTTCTTGTTTTATATTTAATCTGAAGACAAGTTTATTGACTAAGGGCCAGAGTATAAGAAAAATACAAATAGGCAATTGGCTACAATTAAAGGATACAAGTATCTAGGTCAGTGAAAAAAATTTGACTAGTCCTTAGTGTAAATGTTGATTTTTACTATTTTCTACTTTATTAAACACTAATAGGAAATTCTTTGAGTTACAATAAAATTTTGATCAGAAGCTCTCTCCTATAGATCTACAAGTTGAAAGTTATTTAGTATGCTTAGATTAATTTTGGCACAAGGTCACAAGAATGGGTCAACCAGATTAGCTTACTAACCACTAGTCAATACTAGAATGGCCAATATTATTTACTATACTTAGCTTAGTTTTGACACAAGGCTATAGGAATTGGGCACCTGGTGAGAATCGTTGAAAATTAGCGGCAAAGCATAAAAATTAGTGAAAGTAAATCTATAAATATTAGGTTCTGCTATTTTTTATTTTTGTATTTTGCTTGTCTTAAAGAAATTGTTGCAGTATAATATTTATAGGAATACTAGCAGTATAGCCCAGCATTGCTCGGGTGTAATGAAAGCTTTAAAACTAATCCATGGTCCTGGAGCTCAGACTCTTTGGACATTGACACGAAAGACTAAAAAGCAATAGTTGTTTCCGGTTAAAGCGAAACCGTAGACTGAAAGAAAAATGATTGGATGTAAGTCCAATTTTGATTTCCTGTTATCGATATCAAATAAGTTTTTCTCATCGTAAACTGAATTTTGAAGGCTAAATAAGTCCTCTGAGTAAATGGTATCATGGCTGAGACTAAGAACTGCAATTATACCTACTTAGAGCCAAACCCGAAGCAAAAACTAAAAATAAAAGGGCTGAAAAAAATACAGACATACAGGTAGATAAACAGACATGCACACAAACATCTTGCCTTTTATATATATATATATATATATATATATATATATATTATTGATTTTCTGCACTATTGTAAAAATTGCAACCTTGAAACTTCTAAATATTGTTTTTTATGTCTTTGTCTATGAGTGTATCCAATTTGATTAAAATCGGACCACTCCTTCTATAACTCGATTTTTTTCGATTATCGATATTTATCAGGGGTACCTCGACACAAAACCTAGCCAAGAACACACACAGATGCTTATTGTACAACTGTGTCAATTTTCAAGAAAATCAGTTCAGCTGTTTCGGAGTCTATAGGTAACGGACACACACACACACACACAAAGTTCCATTTATAAATAAGTTTAGATAACGTGGTTGGGGGGATAAAAATGAACTTTAACCTTAAAAATGTTTTCATGTGGCCACCAAATGTTAGAAATACTTTTACTGACTTTGTAAATATTTGCTTTTAAACAGTGACACTTTTTGTACTGAAAACAAATACAGATATATAAGTGAGAGAGAGAGAGAGACAGTTAACTTTGGTTGACAGTTTGTTTATGAGTGTTATTCCAATTTCAAAACTGAAGTAGATGACTCACCTTGATGATAATTCTTTAAGTGGCCAACAGCTTCATGCTTGTGATGAAGATGGATGAACTGCAGCTTCAGAACCAGCTCCTTAGTAATGATCAAAAGAGGATCTAAGGTCCACAAATGTCACTTTTAAAGAGAATCACGGACTCCAGCTATAGTTTAAATAATAGAGCAGACTGGCTTCTCAACCAGAGTAGGAAGACAACTTTCACTTAAAAACCATGATTCCCCATGATCCCTGACCCCCAGCAATAGGAGTAGAAAAGGCAATAATGGTAACCATTATGTTATTTATTCATATTGATATGAAAGTAACATGTAAGTGTTATTTGGGGAGAAAGTGAAATCAGAGATCCAAATTTAAATTTTGGCCTTATTTGCTGTGTTCATAGTATACTCTTCGGAAAAGTATGAACCCATCTTTTCTTTTTTGCAGAGAAAGCAACCAGTCTATTGTCTTTTCCAAGTCACGGCAATTCACAGATAATAAATTATAGGAATCTTTGCTTGTATTGAAGGATATTGGCATTAAAAAAATCCAAGACATCATTCAATTTCTCTCAATAAAAAGTGATCAATGCTTGTAGGAAAATTAAATGTTAGAAAATTTATTTTTTTACCAGATATAATTTAAGTTCACAATATTTATCAGAAGTCAACTCAGAGTTTTGTAATTCCTCCATTGTCCAGACCCAGACAAAGTATTAATTATTACAGAATGTCATTAGTATATATGAATAAGTATTTATAAAATAATAAAATATACATTTTGTAATAATCATTATAATTATTCTTGTTTGGATCCTAACAAATGAGAAATAACAAAATTATTAGTTGAGCTCTGACAAGTATTGTGAACTTAAATTAATTCTGATTCGATAATATTCTGCTTGCCTGTTGATTATATATGATTTTACATGTATCAATTGATGGCATTAATATTTTCTTTTATTTTTTGTATTGTTTTCTAATTGAAAGGTAATTGTTAATTTTTTTTTATTTTATGCAATTTTTCACTGTATTAAGATTTCTTAGTGATTGTACTGCATGGCGTCACCAGTAATAAACATTTTTCTACTCATCAAATATTGAACATTTTCTGTGTGTCTATGGTAAATATTTTTGTATTTCTTTTATTGACTATCTTTATTGTCTTGCACACGATAAAAGAAATGAGAAAGGAAAACAAATTGAACGACAGAGAAACCAACTTTGTCTTATAGTGGACAAAGTTTTAATTTAAGTGGCTAAAAAAAAAAATACATAAAAGTCTTACTGGCAAAAAGATAGAAACATTTCAGAGTAATTTTAGTAGGGAATTGCTGGGTTTTGTCAGCAAAGAGTAGTAAACAAATTGCACTGAAGCAAGTTTTTGCAACAACTCTTAGCCAGAGGACTAGCTTAATTTCGATGCCAACCAATGGCTATGAATACCTAGATGAAAGACCTCTAATGGTGAATTCCTTCACTCACATTCCGTCAGTTATGTGCCATATGTGATACACACTTTGGACGATCATGTCTCGAAAGAAACATGACTGACTGGACAGAATATTATCCCGCAGTAGGTTGCCATTGCTTTCTGTGGTAAATTGGTTGCCAGCCAATCTATCTTATTATTTAACCCATAACTGGAGGGAAGAGATGGATTAATACCTTTCTCAAGGGTATTTGTATATAAGTGAATGCAAGGAATTCAACTGGTATTCGAACACGGCTCCTTGATTTGTCGTTCCGAGTCAATATCCATTGCACCACAACGCACATCCTCACTCACATTAAATGATCCAAAAATAAAGTTTAATTTATAAAAAATAAATTCTCTTAACAATTACTTTACAAAAACTTTTTGCTCTTATTTCTGTATAAAATATCATTTTTATTAGTCATATTCCTTTGGGATGTATCAATCATGGCTCTCCACAACTTCCTTTTCCTTGAATCTCTAAGCAGTGTTTGCCTCTTTATCATCCCTCCTTGTCCCTATTCTACCATCCAAATCACGCAAGCTTGTTAATTAAATTTCTCACTGTTTTTCCTCTACTGTTTTTTTCTTTGAAAATATTACGTGAGTTTTAAGTTTTCTGTTCCATCTTTCTTCATTGTATGTCCCAGAAATTTCAAATGTCTTTCTGATTTTAGGTATTCATTTAGTTTATTTCTTTAAAACTTCTTGTTGCTTATATATTCACACTACAATATTCTCAGCATCTATCTATAGAATCATATCCATCACTTTAACTCTTCTTCATCTCTAAAGAAATTGTCCAGTATTTACTACCATATAAAGATAGGTATGACATAGCAGTTCAGAACACTTCTCTTTCTTTCTAATAACATTTTCCTATTGCTTCATACTTTTACTTTCTGAAAAGTGCCTTTTATTATTCTAATGTATTTTTGCATTTCCGTTTCACATTTTCCACTGTCCAAATGGTTAAATGTCTGTACCAACTCAATTATAATGTCTCCAGTTTGTAGCTCACACCTTTTGAGTGTCTCCCTGATGATCATACATTGTCTTCTTACAGTCAATAGTTAGTCCTATCTTCTTGCTCTTCTTTGCTACCTTAGCTTGGAGTTCTTGCAGTTTTCTTTCTGGGTCTGCTACCAACTTTTGTCATTTGCATATTTTATGCTATCAAGGTTATGTCCATCAATAATAAACCCTGGTAAAACTTCTAGTTCACTTAAGATTGTCTCACTGTATGGGTTAAATAAATTCAATGAGAAAAACTGTAGACTCAATCTGAAATTACTATAAATGCTGTTTATAGATTCAATAAAGTGATGATTACAAAGTGTCATCTGAGTGACATGTGTTTCTTACTAATGTCTCTTTTGAAAAATGCTATCAGCATTGTATATAAATGTGTTAAATTTAGAATTTTTTTTTTTCGGATATTTATAATCTAATGGAAAAATAGTCTTGAAATAATTCAAATATTTTTTCTTTTTAGGCTCTTAATTAGAAAAAAGTTTTTTTGAGTGCAATTTGTTTGATTTAGAAAAAAAACAAAAAAAAATTGAATACTAGACCAGCGTTTCTCAACCTTTTTACCCTTGTGGAATCTTTGAAATAGTTTTTATGTTCAAAAATACATACAAATTATTTGATATTATTAATACCTCTTTTATATATCTGTCTATATTTCTGAGATGAGGTATTATAACTGTTTACACTATTTACATAATTCAGGCTGTTGTTCTCATCTTTGTTGTCATATTCACAACACTTTGCCCATTGTACAGCGGCCAAAACATTACAAACATAGTTATAAAGACAAGAACAACAGTCCATATGATGTAAATAGTGCAAATATCTCTTTTATATTTTTATGATTGTTCACATTTTTTAGATAACTGGTTTAAGGAAAAAAATTACCCTCTTTTTTTGTCAATTTTATTAGCAGTGCAAAGTAAAATCAAACTACTTGTTTATGAGACCTTCACACTTGTTTTTATTCACAAAAAAATCCGTAAACACATATGAAAAATAAACATAAATAATAATTATAATTTTTGATAATTAATGATTTTCCAACAATATGCATGCAGTACATGTATATAATACAGGGTGCCTTATGAAAAAAAAAAAAAAATGGAAATTTTAGATTTACTATATAATGAACAAAAATTAAATGTTAAGAAATTTTGCAGAGTGCTTTAGTTTGAACCCCACATCTAACATTCATGTTTTTGTTCATTTTTAAGATATTAAATTTCTATCTTTTGCTTTTGTTTCAAATAACTGTAACAAAACATCCAAAATTTAAATAAACTGCACCAATTTTCCTGCTTTTTTTTTGTTGGGCACTCTGTAAAATTCCAAATATAGAATTAAAGAAAAATTACTCAAAAATGCATTAGCCTATTTATTAGTGTCTCTCATGGAACCCCCAGGTTCCAGAAAACACCCATTGAGAAATATTGCTCTTGGTTTTAAGGCCTGTTGTTTCCACATTTTCCCCAGAGCCAATAGAAATTTAAACAAGTCTCTTGATTTAGAGAAAAATAAAATAAAGATCCAGTTTGAACACATTTGGTTGATTTGTCTTATCTAACAAGCTATTTACACTTCAAATAGATATTGCTTGTATATAAAACAACCATATATATATATATATATATATATATATATATATATATATATAACAGTTTCTGTAAGACATATAAGGTAAAATGCATTGATCCATTTTTTTTTTAAATTAATTTATATTTTGGACTAAGTGCATTAAGTAACTGGTATTTAAATATTCCATTTCACACAATGACATTTGGCGTGTGTAATGGTTTACTAAAAAAAGTATTATTGTCATTATCATTGTTATTGTTTTGTTATGTAGTACAAGTTGCATAATGATAATAGTAAACTGAATAAATAATAAATTGAAAACAAAAATAGTACCAGTGATACTAAGTGCACTTGGAATGATAAAAGAAAAGGAACAAAACAACACATTGAAAGAATCCCTGGAAATTCCAACTTCAGAGATATACAAAAAATTGTCTTCATAAGTACAGCCCACACACTAAGAACTTTGTTCATGTAATGCCAGTGATGTTAAGGGAGGTAGAAAAACAAATTAAATGTATCTGTAACGTCACACCACTGCCTTAGGTCTTTCTGTGAACTTGGTAGAAAGTATGACCACAGCAGATACCGAATTATGATGAAGATGACATAATAATAATAAAAAAATAAAAAATTATATTTATTTTTAAAATGTTGAGTGGAAAATGTCATGATACCATTTCTGACCTTAAGTCTCTGGTGGGGACTCAGAAAGAAATGAGTATACACCAGAAATCAAAGGAAATAATAATAATCATAATAATAACTGTACTTCTTCTCTTGAGCTTGTAGGACAATTGTTAGCTATTTTCCCACAGTATTTTCTGGTTGCTTTAGAAATTAATCTTTCTTGAAAAAAGGCTATAAAGTTTTAAAGAATTTAGTCATGGATTTTTTTTTAACCAAAATAATTGTTAATATTTTTATAGGTGAAGAAACCAGATAGATAAGAATTAAGATTCAAATGCACCCCTACCCAAATACTTAATAAATAAATAGTTCTCACTTGCGGAACTCTCTCCCAGCTTTTTGCTTTCCAGTCAAATTTGATTTACAAAAATGTAAATGCAATGTCAATCATTATCTTTTGTTTGCTTAAATTCTCTTCTTTTATTGTCCTCACTTCATTGCCTTACTTGGGGAGAAATAATTAAAAAATAAAATACAGTTTTTTTTTTTTTGGGGGGGGGGGGGTTGTCAGTTATTCTTATATACATCACCAGTGTTTTTCCTCTTGTGTATTTCCATCTCTTTTCACTGTAATCCCAAGCTAGGTGTTTAACCTTTTTAGTCTAACCATTACCCTCACCTGCACATGTACCCACTTGAGTGTATGTTCTGCTGCTGCTGCTTATATGAACCAGTCAGTCTAGCAAGTCAGTCTATTACTGTCGTTGCTTGCTTTTCAATTCTTTTTAACTCGTCGGATACTCACTCTGGTAATGGGTGGCACGCAAGATGCGCGCCTGTTTGTCATCATAAAGGCCAGTGAATCGTAGCTCTTCCGTCTTCTTATTTGCTTTTTTTTTTTTTTTCTTTCTTTGTCAATTGGATTGTCACCATGGTGCTCTTTAGTGTCCTCTTTCTTCGCCCATCTTTTAATTGGCCTGTCACCACAACAAAAACAACAATTTTTAAAAACTGATAACACGACACTCGCTTCAAGTAAAATCAGTGCTTGACCTATAGAAAAAAAAAAAACAAAAAGATAATCAGCTGTTTTTTTTTTTTTAATTTATATATTTTTTTCGGTGAGGATTTATTATTTATTTTATTAACATTTTCACTTTTTCTTTACCTAATGTTGCTTACCGTGTGACTCAGTGCTTTGATGACATTAAGCTTGACTAAAAACATAATTAAAATTCATTTTTTAAAACTTAACTTTTTTTCTTTTAATTTTTATACCATATCTCCGACTTGTTCCTTTTTAGTTTTTATAACCCTTGACTACTTACTTTGTTTTTTCATTTAAGGCTCTACCAACAATTAGTTGCACAAAAAGACAAAAAAAGAATCAGTTTTTTTTTTTTTCACTTTTCGTTTCTCTATCTTGTCTTTATTTTTAATTTCTTACATTTTAAAAATCTATTTTTATTACAGTACACAATACACATCCTTCATCTTTCTTTTTTTTTTTTACTGATTTCTACACTTTATTTTTACTCCCCCACCTTTTTTTTTATTTTCACTTTTTCTTTCGTTTCCTCTCTGAATTTCATTCAATTTCATCTTTCCCTCATCTTATATTTTCGCGGACTTTTATTTAGGAATTTCTTTCCCTTCCGCATTTTTATTCTCGAGAAGAAATACGTTTCTTACGGCCTCACTTTCCATATCTTCATCCCACGGTGTTTACTGTTTACAAATTAGGTTGGTCGTCTTCCTCTTCATTTTTTTTTCTTCCTTTTTCTCTCTCTTCATTCACCTTTTAGCAGAAACGACCACTGACCTCTTTCAGGTGCTTCTTGTTTTCAAATCATGGCCATAATTATAGTAAAATACCAACCTCTGATCTTTATTGATTATTCTCTCCGTATTTTTATCTTAAAAAACGTAAACAACAAGAAGCAGTTATTTGCAAATGCTCACAAAACGAACGTCAGCAGAATCTTGCTTCGTAATTTCTGGATAATAAATTAAAATTTATTTTTAACTAAAAATGGGTATTTAATTATAATTTAATCTATGAAATATAAACTTTAATCTTTTTCTTTTATGTTGTTTTGTTTTGACTTTTTTTTTTGTTTTGTTTCAAATGATTTCTTCACCATATTTTTTTTCTTTCATATATGATTTCTCTTCTATAATTTTAAATAAAATTAGATTTTTTGTGATTGTTTTGAAGTTTGACTCCCCTCTCTCGTTTAATTTTAACAAAAAGAAACATGGACATATATACCGAAAGTTGCTAGCAGCAGTAGTTTCCCCGGTGTTGTTTCATTTGCTTTTTTAGTTTTTCGTGGGATGAAAATTTCAATTTCATTCATTTATTTTAAAATATTTGCTTTCGAGTTTTTCACTATCTTTACAATACATTTCCTCCTCCGTTCTTTCACTTTCTTGTCAATTAATTTGCAGCTTGCTCTAAGGAAAATAAATAAGACTTCATAATCTAAAATTTAAACATTTATTTTCTCTACAAGGTTGGTATCGTATAGGCTTTTTTATTTGTTTTTTATATTTCATTTTTAAAAACTAAAAAAAATGGTAAAAAAAACTAAAAAAAAAACTACTCGAAATTGATTTTTCTAATTCTTTTTAGTCTTTTTCATCAGTACATAGAAAGATTTAGTTAGCTGGATTCTTTGTAGAATTGACTTCAGTTCAACAAAAGAAGCATTTAAATGCCTTTTTACCCCACCCACCTCACAAAAGTTATCTGTACTTATTATTTTTAATTTGCATCATCATCATGTATACTCACTTGACACTTTAACCCGATTATTGGTTTACTAAACGAAATCTTTCTTTATCTAGTTAATTTGTTTAAAAATCTCTCTCTATATAGAGAGAATGATCTATTTTATTTTTAATTGACAATTCACTATTAGTATTAACAAGTTTGATCTTTTCTTTCTGAAGTTCCATACTTTGACTTCCAAACTTTTTATTGAAAACTACAAACCGCATCCTCACACAATCTCTAAAAATATCGTAATTTCTAGTTTAAATATTTTCTGGAAAATTAAGTGGCTTTAAACATCTTTTAGAAAATATTCTACTTCCTTAAATGTAAGTATATTTTTTAAGTTATCGGTTTCTCTAAAGAATAAGTTTGTATATTTATTTTTTAAAGAAACTTTTTTTTCTTTTTAGTGAATAATGCATTTGTTTAGAAAATGAAAAAAAAATGAATTCAATTCACTTTGTTTGAAAAGATTGATCTTTTTTACTCTGAGAGTGAAATTGTAGAATTTAAATTGCTATCTTCTCGGAATTTTCAAAATTAGATTTCATTTCAGTTTTAATGTATTGTAAATTTGAAGCGTAGGGAGATGGTTAATGTTTTCTTTGATTCGGCCTTGTGTCAGACATAACCGAACTCCCTACAGCTTACAAGCTTTATGCAGTTATAATCAGGTTTTCATCAGAAGGTTGGTTGTCGGCTGGTTGGAATGTGAGGAATAGTGTGGAATAATGTAACAAGTAAAATATACATTTTTCTTGTTAAAATAGAAATTTATTAAAGGGAAACAATAACATGAGTTGTAGGAGTTAATGTGCAATTAGAAACATTATTAAGAAGTTAAGGGTAAAGTTTGTACAGTAGTAATTGTTGAAAGAGATAAAGAGGAGTAGGACAATGTCAGTTGAAGTTACATTTTAGAGGTTTCGCCCCTCTGACTCTCTGACTGACTGATGCTGATGAAGTCCTTTTATTGTAATCTAGATGCAAGTCCTTTTTGGTCTTGCAAGTTACTCCCATTTGTCAAAAATCATTTTAACACCTACTTGCGAAATCTGGTTTCTACTTTTGATTTTTTCAAGCACATGGTCAATCCTTTTTCTATTTGGGAAAAACCAAGATTTCACATGTCATTGTGAATTTTTGTAAAAGTTAAATTAAATTGTATTAAGTTTAAATTTTTTAAATTAAAATTTGCTAAAATTAACAAATTAATCAGATCCCATTCATTCAAATGATAATTATAGTGAACATATTTCAATAATTCTAATTAAATTTTACACAAAATATATATGTTTTTTAAATGAAAATTATTATTAAAAAATATGATCATCATCATTTTGCGACCTCCCAAGTATTCAGCTATTGACAAGATTCAAAATCTTGTCAGTAGCTGAATACTTGATGCTTTGCAAGAGCTACCAAGGGTGTTTTTATCGTGACACCATCACTAGATGGGTTGCCTACCACGGCTTAAGAGAGGCCCATTCACCCCCATTAAGAGAAGGATATCCCGCGCCAGTTTCCCAATCTGGTGTTTTTTACAACCTCGCGGTAAAAAAAAAGATATTATACATAAACTACTGCTTGTAGAAAACAGTAATTTTTAAAAGTTTTTTTTTAACATCGGTTGCAACGCTTGTTCCTCTTTGGTCATTAAAGATATTATACATAAATTACTGCTTGTAGAAAACAATTGTTGAAAGGATTTTTTTTTTATCTTGTTATAACGTTGGTTGCAATGCCTATTCCTCTTTGATCATGAAAGATATTATACATAAACTACTGCTGAGTGGATATAAAACTTACTTTTAAAATAAAAACCCATAATCCATGCTACAGAGAAAGATAAAAAAAACACAGTTTAAAAATTTTAAAAACAATCTGCAAATTTTCAGCTTTTAGGCATTCGTAATTATTAACAACTTCCTCTTTAATTCACACAAAAAATATTTGCTTGTACCCTCGAGTCTAATATTTATTTGGTACGTGCATTTAGCATAAATTAGGAAGGAGGCAGCATATCAAGCAGTTAGGACAAAAAAAAACGCATCTTCCATTTTTCTGTTTACATGCAGTTGCCTCAAAACTTTGTGTTCAAAAGAAGAAACTTGGCTCAAAGCAAATCATTCTTTGTGTAAAACATCTCAACAATTCTAGACTATAACATTTTTTATTTGCACATTATCTCCTTTTTTTTTTTTTTCTTAAAATGTTTTCACAAGGACTCAAGCTACCACAATAATATCAATAAGCAAAGAATGCACTTCAGAACACATCTTGGATGACAACATTTCAAAAAATAGTAGTTTTTTGTTTGTGCAGATTAAATATGAACATGCTTTGTGAGCAGCTATCATATGGATTGAAAGTTTTGTTGTCTTTTTGGGTTTTTTTAAGCATTATCAAAATAATGCATATTGGAATTGGTTTTATCAAGTTCTTCAATATGAGATTGCAAATTTTAAAAAAATATAAAATTCATAGAAAAAAATTATTCAACCCAAATATTCTTTGATTTTTATATTTATTTCGTCTTGAAATAAATTCATATCTTAAAATTTTTTTCTCTTCACAGACCTGACAAATTTATTGAAATGTCAGAGATAATCCTACCTGATTATGTTCATGCCTTAGAGAATCTTGATTATTTTTAGTGAGATTTATGATGAACCAGTAGGGGGACAAGAAAGATCTTCAATTGATACATTTTTAAAATTGTTACTTGTTTGAGTTCTGAATGAACTTATTTCAAACTAGTCTCTATATTTGTACCTATTCTTTTTTTGGTTACTTTGCAGAAACTTGTGGAGAGATTACATTTTAAAAAACAGATTAACAATGCAGTTTTGTTCCATATTTTATCTTTTCATCTCTATTTGTTTAACATGAATATATCTTTAGGACATCCATCTCATCTCTCCTTTTTTAATAATTTTGTTTTGAAAGCACTTACGGTGCTATCAAAACAAAATTTAAAAACAAATAAGCCGTCACTTCATTTTTTAACTAACAGTATAGCCCGGCATTGCTCGGGTGTAATGAAAGCTTTAAAACTAATCCATGGTCCTGGAGCTCAGACTCTTTGGACGTTGGTACGAAAGACTAAAAAGCAATAGTTGTTTCCAGTTAAAGCAAAACCGTAGACTGAAAGAAAAATGAAAGTAAGTCAAATTTTGATTTCCTGGTATCGATATCAAATTTTCTGTACTATTGTAAGAACTGCAACCTTGAAACTTCTGAATATCGTTTCTTATGTCTTTGTCTATGAGTGTATGAAATTTGATTTAAATCGGACCACTCCTTCTATTACCTGATTTTTTTCGATTTTCAATATTTATCTGGGGTACTTTGACACAAAGCTTAGCTAAGAACCCTCGCAGACGCTTATAGTACAACTGTGTAAGTTTTCAAGAAAATCGGTTCAGCCGTTTCAGAGTCTATAGATAACGGACACACACACACAGAGACAAAGTTCCATTTATAAATAAGTTTAGATGTTTTTCATTTAATCCCTGTATTTTCTTGAGCATTTTGTCTTTCTTAAGCAAGAAGTGGTTATGTTATCTCCTTTCTCAGTCTTCTGATTTTCTTTGTTGATTTATACCATTTTTTAAAATTCAAATCTCCACTTGTAGTTATTGTTTCCTTTCATCAAAGTTTAACTGGAACAGATATTATTTTATGGACATATCATTGATTCCTTTTGACTTTTTGTACAAGATTTGAAAATCATAGGTTAAAAGATTTTCCATAAAAATTCAGTGTTAAAAAAACTTTACTAACAAAAAATATATTAACTAAAAATAACATTTAAAAATTATAAGAAATTGAGGCTCAGATAAAAAATATATATCAGTTCTGTATGGAACAATTCGCTGCTGGGATGACCAACCTTTTCTCACTGTTTTCCAAATCAGTGCAACACAGTATTTTGGCACCAAGTTTTATTCTTAACCTTTGTGTTTGATAAACCTCTGAAAAAAAAAGTCATGGAGTTAATCTCATAATCTGCTAAAATCCTGTTTGTTAACTACCAAAACGAGAGTGATGAGCTTATTAAAATTCTGCAGTTTGGTCTTCAATTAAAATTTAACTTCCTAAAAATTTTCTCTTAAAGTAATTTTTTTTTTTTCAAAAAATATTTCTATTAAGCTTCAAGTAATTTTTCTTTCTTTCTAATATACCAATAACCAATCGCCTATTTGTTTTAACTTGAAGAAAACATCTCATTTTACAAATATGATAATCTCTTTTTTAATGTTTCTGAAATCAGTCAGTTTCCTCATGTTTCAGTCAGTTAAGTGCCATACGTGATACACGCTTGGGTGATCATGTCTCGAAAGAGACATGACTGACTGGGCAGAAGATTATCCCGCAGTAGGTTGCCATTGGTTTCTGCGGTAGACTGGTTGCCAGCCAAGGCTATAGAACCCAATCTGTCCTGTTATTTAACCCATAACTGGAAGGAGGAGACGGATTAATACCTTTCCCAAGAGTATTTGCACGCAAGTGAATGCAACAAATTCAACTGAAATTTGAACTCGGCTCTCCGATTTCTCTTTCCAAGCCGATATCCACTGCACCACAACGCACATCCTTACTTGATGTAATGATGTTAACAAACATATTACCTATTTTTAACATCCATTACATGAAGTAATGATGTTAAAAAACATATTACCTATTTCCAGTATTTATAATTTTTTCCAATTATACATATTTTATTAAACTAAACAGATTTCTCGTACTTCCCACCTGTGGAACTCGCTTCCATATTCTTGCTTTCCTGGCGGCTACAACCTCCAGGAATTTAAATGTGATGTCAATACCCATCTCTTAACCACTTGACTCTAGTTCTTTCTTCACCACCCCGTATATCCTTTCCTTTCTCTCCACCTTTGCAACTGTCATCACACCTGTATTCCCATCCTTCTCTTGCTCCTTTCTAACTGGTTCATCTTTCTCTTCACTCTCTTCTAATTAATCTTTTTACTCTGATGTAGCCCCCTGCACATCAGTGGCGTTACTGCCTTGCTCAGGGTGATACAATTAAAAAATAAATAAATAGATAAAAAATAAAAATTTGAAATAATCCAAGGTGGGTTTTTTTTGTTTTTTTTTTAAATCTTTGGATGTATGTAAACCCACTAGCATACAAAGTTTTTGCTTTTTTTTTAACCTTTTATATTGTCATAATTACTAATTGACATAAGCTTCTATAAGCTAAAAGTATCTCATTTGTTTTCTCTCACATCTGACTTTAATTCAGAATACTGTACCTATTCACACGTGATCAACAAATGGAATTGTGAATGAGGATTTAAGTAAAACTGAACTTTTAACATTTGTTGATCTTTTAATGCAAGATTTTAGCTTTTTCATGTTTATACCCCCCTTGTTAGTCCAACAAACATTGCTTCTTGATTGCTGAAAGGATGAAGAAACTGTTCAGCTGTACATACACGTGTTTGTAAGGTGAGCACATTTTTACATGTGTGATAATCTTCCTCAAACAAATAAGACCAACATTAGAGTTGCTATTGTCAACAGGTTATATGCTAGTAAAACGTGTTAAATAATTTTTTATTTTGTTTAATTGTTGTTTCTCTCTCTCTCTGCTGTTAGATATTCATGGTACTAATGTATTTCAGATTTTACAAGTAGTTATCTTAAAAGTAGTTTCATATTTTCTTATGTGCAATCAAATTTGAAGGCTTTTTAAGCATAACCAAAATTTAATCTTCTCTTTATTTCTTTGAATTCTGTTAAACATTACTTCCACTTTGAGATTATTTTAAAAAAATAGTTTTTTAATTAAATTTTCATTATCTTTTTTTTTCTCTTTATTTTCTCTGCCTTATGACTATTGTTTTAAGGAAAAAATCCTGTTCATGAACTGAGAACCACTCAGTCCACGAATAGGATTTTTTTTCTCTTTTTTAAGATATAATCAAAACATAACAAATCACCATCAACGGTGCATGATTTTTTTTTTTCAAAATCAAGAAAAGGAGTAAAAATGAAATTGTTTTTTTGGCTTTGTTTTTAATATTTACCCAATATAATGCCCAAGTGCCACTTGAAGTAGAGGGTTACTAAGGTTTTTGTAAAGTTAAACAAGGAGAGAATAAAAAAGTGTATATTTTGAGGATATGTAGTGTAGATAATAGTTGACCCAAGACTTGAAGAAGTTAAAATTGTAGTGATCAGAGAATATTCTCAGGAATCTATTCCACAAGATAACAGTTCTGAGGAAGAAGTTGTCTATGTAACTTCCTCATGAAATATGAAACTGACTATGCAGTAATCTCACATTTGTTTGTTTGTTGTTTCAAACAACATTTAAGAAACCTTAAAATATGGTTGTCTCAATAAAATAAACAAGTAGGGCACAGGAAATGGAATCTGATTCTCTAGACAAAAAAAACTCAATGTGTACACTTCTGCCAACTTTGAAAGCTACATCATAATCCTGAATTAAGACTCAATGGTACAGAAGTGTCTGCAGTAGACCAATACAAATACCTAGGAAGAATCTTTTGACAAAAAAATTATCCTTCATGCCACATATAAAATACTTTTGTGAGAAAAACAATAAAGCAATACAACTACTCAGTCATCTTTCACAATGACTGGGGAG
The DNA here is from genome assembly GCA_037127315.1 of Ascarosepion bandense. Taxonomy (NCBI): domain Eukaryota; kingdom Metazoa; phylum Mollusca; class Cephalopoda; order Sepiida; family Sepiidae; genus Ascarosepion; species Ascarosepion bandense. The sequence continues at coordinate 739,879 of JBBBDQ010002478.1, read as the reverse complement.
CTGACAGACATGCTACTGAAAATCTATCAGGCATTCATTAGATTGATGGTGCAGCAAGAAAGTCATATGTGAAAAAACTTAATACCATCCATCACTGAGGCCTATGACCCGTTCTAGGAGCCTACAGTACATCCCCAATTGAAAGCTTATACACTGAAGCACACAGATCACCTTTCAGTATTAAGACAACATAAATTATCATTACAATATTACATCAAACTTTGTTCATACCCAAATAATTCAGGATACAAATGTGTTCAACCTCAATATAAAGAATGATATAATTTAAAGGAAAATGCCACTAAACCTCTTGGCATCTGCATAAAAAACAATTTCAATAACCCCAAAAAACACTTCTCAACTACACAAATTTATGCTCTCAAATTCCTTCCTGATAAATAAAATAGTCTATCGTAATATCAAGTCTGACAAAACACTCCAAAAACTGACATATCTGTATTCATAGAAGAAATTCATATCTTACAAAAACATGTTTTGCATAAATAAACTGATGGCTCCAAAATACTGATAGACGTTCAGCTATACTGAATGGAACTGTGCTTTGAAAGTATGACAGATCCTCAATATTTAGTGCAGAAGCCATTGCAATCAACTTGGTCTTGGATATTCTCACTGATGGATAGTCAAATTCATCATTTTGTAACCAAAAACATGACATATTCTGCTGAATTCCTATCTATATAGTCATCCAGTAAAATGGAAAGACAGATAAGGCCACTAAAGAATAACTAAAGATAAATATATCAAAAAGAAAAGTCCCCCCCCCAACCACAGATTTCAAAACAATAATTAATACATATATCTTAAATGACAAAAGTTATCGAATAAATTGTGCAAAATCAAACCTACACTTGGGATATAGCATCATAATACCAGGTTTTCTCGAGTAGTCTTGGGAAGAATCAGAATTGGTCATACCAATATCACACATTCATTTCTTCCAAATGATGAGGATCCACCTAACTACATAATATACTAGGAAGTTTACACAGTAAAACATTTAATGATGAATTATACCGAATTTGCCTCTATCCATAGAGAAAAAAAAAACTTTTCAAAAATTTTATTTTTAGGAAAAGTAAATTATATACCAAAATTCAATTCTGACAACGTCAACTGTAGATGAACTACATGACCAGTCTTCAATTATATTTCAGAAAATTTAAAACTTAAAATTTCCTAAGATATTATTGAATAAAAATTTGATTTTCAGCATAAAAAATGACCCAAGAGAGTTGATCTGCTGGTAAACCAACCAAATCAAACCTTCAGATATGGAAAAATAGTGTAAAACTTATTCAGATAGATTAACTACATTTCAGGCTGCGTGGTGGTCCAGTGGATATCGGCTCAGAACGAGAAATCAGAAAGCCGAGTTCGAATTCCAGTTGAATTCATTGCATTCACTTACGCGCAAGTACCCTTGGGAAAGGTATTAATCCGTCTCTTCCTTCCAGTTATGGGTTAAATAACAGGACAGATTGGGTTCTATAGCCTTGGCAGGTAATCTGTCTACCGCAGAAAGCAATGGCAACCTACCGTGGGATAATCTTCTGCCCAGTCGGTCATGTCTCGAAAGAGACATGATCGCCCAAGCGTGTTTCATGTATGGCACTTAACTGACTGACTGACCTCAAAAAAAAAACAAAAAAAACAAGGAAAAATATTTAAAAATGATGGTTTTAAAAAAAACAAGAAAACTGATAGCTTTTGATATTATTTTATTTTGTTTTAATGTTAATTCAATAAGCAGATTTCCAAATGCATTTCCAGATTACCAATTATGTGATGAAGTTTTTTTTTGTTTGTTTATATATATATATATATATATATATATAAAAAAACATACTTCCATTTATTACTCACATGAGAATCAGTGTAGCATTTGGGAAAATTATGATTTTGCCAGGCAACAAATGTCAAATTAATATTTCTTTTTGTTTACTCTGCAATATTAAATAATTTAATATCATAAAAAAAAAAGCAAAACTGAGGTTATACAACAATTGCTTTCCTAGCCTTTCTTTTATTTCATAGATTAAATTTCTGGGATCAGAAGATGAATGTACCAATGAGTATGAAGGCATACATGAAAATAATATAATCAATCCATTATCTGTAGATGTTGAATTTTCAGTTTGAAATCATAGAAATTGGGAAGGGAAATAATGAAAATGAACTGGTATAATTACAGAAAAGCAAACACAAATTTTCTTTTATTTAAAAAGAATTATTACAAAAATTTTTTCAAAATGCCTGAAAATCTCATATCTTTATTTAAAATAGGGAAACTAACTTTAATTTTGGAGTGGAATAAATAGAACATCTTAATTAAGAATGCATGAAATATGTGACAGTCTAATTTTATTTTATTTTAATTCTCTATCGTTTTGCATTGAATTATAACTTAATAATAAAAGCTTATCAAAACAGATTTCTATGCTATTCACATATATAAAATGCTGTGTGTGTTTGTGTTATATATAGAGGATGCGATGGATAAATTGTCATCTAAATTATGTAAAAATTAAAATAACACTGACATTTCATTTTAATAGATATATTTACCAAAATTACAGAAAAATATCTCAAAATACTAAAGAGCAAATTTATTTAATAAAATCACCATTGGCTTCAACTACGGTTTCCAGATAACTTCGGAATCTCTTCTGGATGGTCTCCTTGTTTAAGTTGGTGAATGCTGCCATAATCCTTGCCTTCAGTTTATTTTTGGTGTGACAAGGAGTTTTGCTCGTCTTTCACACAACCATGCCTCACACATAATAATCAAGAAGGTTTCGATCTAGGGAGTTAGGTAGTCAGGTGTAAGAGGTGATGTTGCTCCAGAAACTGTCTGACAGTCATGACTGGCTTCTGCTTGTATGACATGGCACAGTGTCTTGTTGCCAAACATATGGTCTTCCAGCAGCCACCCTCTTGACCCAAGGCAGCACAACCTCCTCAGTGCACTTGATGAAGGCCTTTATGTTAAATGGAAGGCCATTACTAACAAATTCAGGAGTTCTTTTCTTAGAATGATCAGAGTGAGTTTTCTGAACTGCAGTACCTTCATAATCACCATTAGACTTCTCCATTAGTAAGAAGAATGTTTCACTCAAATGGCTTCTTTTTTGGAATGTCTACTTTATGGAACCAATTGACTCTTCATTCCTTTCATATTCCATTAGTAAGGAAAACATTTCATTTAAACTACAACTTCTCAAGAACCGCTTCTTTGTAGAACAGATTCATAAGAAGATGCTTTCCCAATAACTACAATTTCTTTAAGTCTAGAATCAGCTGTTATCTTTTAACATATCTTCATAATCTTACATGCATCAATATCAATCAGCCCTCTACCTTGAGTGGCTGATGAGCCTTGTAATTGAACAAATTAAAAAACAAATGAAAAAAAAACAACAACAATTAATATTAGACAAACATTAGATAATGTCAAAATAGTTTTCAGCACAAAACTTACAGTATTCAAACCTGTTTTCGGACAAAAATAACCCACATTCCATCCGCAAATACTATGTGCGTGTATATATATATATATATATATATTTTGGAGACAGGGTGAAGTAGTGGGAGAGACTGAAAAATCAGAGAGCTGAGTTCATTACATTTACTTACATGCAAATACTCTTGAGGAAGTTATTGAATGTCTTCTCCTCCTCCAGCTATGGGTAAATAGCAAGACAGACTGAGCCCTAATAGTCTTGGATGGCAAATGGGGTAGGAGAAGGAATACTCTGAATTGAAATCCTGGTGAGGATTGTTTGTGGCACCTCAAATGTTACCTAAAAGTTTCCTAACATTATTTGTGAAATTCTTTTATCATTTTTTAACACATCAAAAACTTAACAATCTTCCTGATGTAATCAGATCCCAAGTAGGCATCTATGTTGATGACACAACCATTTACTCCCACCACAATAAGAAATCTGCCAAGGCTGACAAAGTAAACTTCGCTGCTGATCTTGAAAAGGATCTCCAATCTGTGGTGAACTGGGGTAAGACATGGCTCATAAATTTTAACGCTTCAAAAACAAAGCTGCTATCTTTTAACCACCATAGTCAACCGCCCCTTACCCCCCACCCCCATCAGCATTGATCGGGCTAGTGTCCCTAAAAGCAAAACACTGCATTTCCTCAGCCTAACTCTATCAGCCAACCTCAAGTGGAATGACTACATTGAATCCATAACGAAATCAGCTGCTAGTAAAGTTGGTTCCCTGTGTAGGGTCAGGATGTTTTTCTCATCTGAATCCATCTTGCACATATATAAATCTACCATTCTCTTATGCATTGAATACTGCTGTCATCTCAGGGTTCTTAACAAAATCCAATGGAGAATGTGCAATGTAACTGATCTCGACCTGGTACCTCAACTCCAGTCACTTTCTCACCGACGTAATGTGGCTTCCCTCTGTCTCTTCTGCAAATACTTTCACGGTTTCTGCTTTGATGAGCTTAGCTCCCTGGTGACCCTGCTGCATGAATTTAGTTGAGCTACTAGACTAGTAACTAGGTCCCACCCTTTTACAGCGAAATGTAATCACACCTTCTACTCTAGCCAGCTTCTTTCCTCACACTTCCCACCTGTGGAACTTCTTTCTGTATTCTTGCTTCTCTGACAGCTACAATCTCCAAGAATTAAATTTCTTGACTCACATCCTTTCCCTGACAACCCTTATATCATGTTCTTCTCTCTTCCTACTCTACTCTCATGTAACCCACTTCACACCTGTATTCTCATCCTTCTCTTACCCATTCACTGACACCCCCGTAACTTGTTCCTCTACCTCGTCACTCACCTCTTATGTAATCCCCTGTGCATCAGTGGCAGTTCTGCTTTGCTTCAGGTGAAATGATTAAAATATACACTACTGGCCATAATTATTAGGCCAACCCAGTGTTTAAAAAAAATGATGTATTTCATACTATTTTTTAGTATTTATTGCCAAGTGAATAATTGTAAATGAAAATAGAATGGTTCTTTTGTTAATACTGCACAATAACATGTGCATCAAATGAATTTATAAATATTTAATAATTACCTATATTGCAGTTTAATCAATGCAGAGGGGAAACAGTATATGACATAAGATGTTGTGTAATGGTGCTAGAATCATTTAAATGCATAGTTAATTGTCTAGAGAGCTGGGTATATATATATATATATATATATATTAGCATGTAGTGTGGGTATAGAAGAATCCAAAGGAGTATCCTGTACATACAGTGGTAGGATAACTCTCAAAGAGAGCACTAAACATATATGCATATTAATCCATGTAGAGCAAATATGAGAAAAATTAAGGCAGACACGTTATTTCATGGTGAATCAGAAGTATAGGCCTATTTCAGGTGAACCATCATCAGCTTCCGTCTTTATTTTACAAAGGATCCTTTGTAAAATAAAGACGGAAGCTGATGATGGTTCACCTGAAATAGGCCTATACTTCTGATTCACCATGAAATAACGTGTCTGTCTTAATTTTTCTTATATATATATATATATATATATATATATATATATAGCATTGTGCTAATGCTAAGAAATAGTGCTTGATGTAATATAGCAGAGCAATAAATTATATAGTAATAATAATGTTTTTTTTCCTTACTGACAGCATGACTGAGTTTTGTGCATAACATAATCTTCAGGTGTTGACCTGAAAATTCTATTATGCATGAAACTGTCTTGCTATCAACGAGTCAAAAAATGTATATTTATTATTAAAAAAAAAAATATATATATATATATATATAGATATATATATATATAATTTTTTTTTCCCACAGTACATATTTTGATCCAATTGAATGTTCACCCATAGATAAATAATTCTGCCAATTTTGATGGGTTCTATTTGCATATTAACAAGTTAAAAAGGGGAAAATGCAATGGTGGAGAAACTTAGTGTCTTGCTTTGGATTTTAACTTTATTAGTCATGTTCATTGTAAATGTAACAGGTTTAAAAATGTTTCTCTCTTTCTTTTTTTTGGGTCATGGTTCATTATTTAGGAAAATAGTTGACTGGATAAAAGTACAGTTTATAGTAATGGTGCTAAAGTAATCCAAATGCTCTAAGGTAATTAGCGTGACGGAATCTCGATCAGATTTACTAATTTCTCATATCAAAGGTATATTATTTCCACTTTTTGAATTTAAATTTTACACTCATTGATAGATTAAATTCCTTGCATCAGAACTTGAATGCAATAATAATGAACTCATATAAACGGATTTAATATAATCTGGTATATCGGCTTAATAAATTAGAATGATTGTTTTGTGGTCTTTTTTCACTTGTATTGATTTTTAGATGCAGTTGTTAATTCATTGTACTAATCCAAAGGGAAATACTGTATCATTTAGGCTTAAAAAATATGAGAGAAGGGTATATAAATGGGTATATACATGAATGATAAATTAGAAGCAGTGTTTTCCATCCTCTTTTAAAATAGTGTTTTTAGCTGGTGAATTTACAATTCATTTCTGGTTCAATGAATGCATTTAATAATTTTAGTGATATTTCTTTTATCCAACATAGAATTAGATTATTTTCATTTTATTGTTATATATTTTATTTCCTTTGTGTTTTTTATTTTTATTTTTTTAATTTTTTAATCATATCACCCCAAGCAAGGCGGTAACGCCACTGATGTGCAGGGGGCTATGTAGGAGTGAAGAGATTGGAAAAGAGAAAACCGGAAACCGCATCCTAAACAGGGAACAAGGGATGAGCCTCTTCACCTGTTCAATAGATGTGGGTGGAGTGTGAACCAGGCGATAGTTTAGTCTATCTACTCCAATTGAAAAAAAGAAAAAAAAGAGTGAGAAGATTGGAAGAGAGAAAACCGGAAACCACATAAAGAAAATACTTGAATTTAGTGACTATCAATAGGTCATTTTTTCACTAAAAATTTAATTCCTACTAACTCTGTATTTTAGAGTTTGTCATTATTTTTTCCAATTTCTAAAACAATTTGCTTTCCAGTCTTAAATTATTTTTTACAGATTCTTTCTTATTGATGTTTCTTTTCATCTAATCTTTTAAAAGAAATGTTTTAAGTATGCATTATCAGTGTTTTGTTTTTTTTATTATCTTCAGTAAATTGCCTTAAAAATTAGCAAACTTGCAGTTGAGATTTTTTTTATTCTTTAAACATTTATTTACATCAAAATGAGCTTAAAGTAAGGATGTGCGTTATGGTGCAGTGGATATCAGTTTGAAACAAGAAATCGGAGAGCCAAGTTCGAATTCCAGTTGAATTTGTTGCATTCACTTACGTGCAAATACCCTTCGGAAAGGTATTAATCTATCTCTTCCCTCCAGTTATGGGTTAAATAGGAGAACAGATTAGGTTCTATAGCCTTGGCTGGCAACCAGTCTACTACAGAAAGTAATGACAACCTACTGCGGGATAATCTTTTGCCCAGTCAGTCACATCTCTTTCTGAATATGATCGCCCAAGCGTGTATCATGTATGGCACTTGACTGAGCTTAAAACAATATTTAGTATTATTAGTCACTTTCTTTTATTGTTGAGAAATATATTTGAATGGAGGTTGTTATTATTAGCCTGATTTTTTTTTTTTTTTTTTTTTTTTTACACAAATACAATAAAAATTATTGAAAAAAATAGTTTCTGTAATGAGTAAATTATCAACTGAAAATTGCAGCCACATTTATACACATGAAATTCATACACACCAGGCTGAACTCCAGACCTTCTCTGTCAATAATGATATCACTTTATATTTATTCTTGTTATTTTATCAAGGATTGTTATATTAATTTATTTGTATTTAAGTGGAAATGATTTGCAATCTACTTGTAGTGAGTTGGACAGAAAATATTAGGCTTAAGAGATTGACCAAATTGAAGATGTTGGTTTTACCAAATCTCCAAATGAAAATAAAGACAACACAAGTTACATTCTCTGTTAAAATTTTCATATTTCATGATAATTTCATTTCATATTCACTTTGTATGCAAATATTCTAAACAAGAAAAAACTTTGGTAAATATCACTTTGTTCAGTTAATGTTCTTTCTTTTTTTCATGTCATGTACGAGAGGTGGTGAAGTTTTCAGACCAGCATACTTCCTGAAATCAGTGTTTCAATGACTAATAGAATAATGGGGAAGAGGGATGTCCTCAAAACTTTTCACTCATACAGTTGAGTTTTTTAATAAGCTGAAAAACAAGTTGAACCAGTCAGATTATTATAAAATTGTTTGTCATAGTTTGTTTATAGTTTCCTTTCAAATTTTTGACAGTATTAGATTTAATGGCTTTAAAAGATGTTAAATAGGACACACTTGATCTTTTAAAGTGGTTAAAAGTAAACAAAAAAAAAAATGGTGGGAAGAGTAGCCTTGAACTTAAAATATATCATATATATCTAAACATATTTATAAATGGAACTTTGTCTGTGTCTCTGTGTGTGCCCATTACCTATAGACTCCAAAACGGCTGAACCGATTTTATTGAAAATTTAAACAGTTGTACTAGAAGCATCTGCGAGTGTTCTTAGCTAGGTTTTGTGTTGAGGTACCCCCGATAAATATCGATAATCAAAAAAAGCGGGTTATAGAAGGAGTGGTCCAATTTTAATCAAATTTGATACACCTCATAGACAAAGATATAAGAAACGATATTCAGAAGTCTCAAGGTTGCAGTTCTTACAATAGTGCAGAAAATCGATTTTATATATATATATATAAAAGGCAAGATGTTTGTGTGTGTGTGTCTGTTTATCTGTCTGTATGTCCTTTATACAAATCCACAATTTTTATCCAATTCTCACCAAACTTCACAGAAATATTCTTTAGGCTCAGTCTGAGCTCCAGGAGCATGGATTAGTTTTAAAGCTTTCATTAAACTCGAGCAACACTGGGCTATACTGCTAATATAATTGTAAAGTGGGATTCAAGTGTGCTAAATGCTAAGAGTATCACACACACACACACATTGTTTTTAAGGCAGGTATTATTAAAGGACGTGCGTTGTGATACAACGGTCATCGGATCAGAATAAGAAATTGGAGAACTGAGTTTGAATTTCAGTTGAATTTGTTGCATTCACTTTTGCACAAATACCCTGGATAAAGGTATCACTCCATCACTTCTCCTTGCAGTTATGGGTTAAATAGCAGGACAGATTGGGTTCTGTAACTTTGGTTAGCAACCAGTCTACCACAGAATGAAATGGCAACCTGCTGTGGGAAAATCTTCTGCCTAGTCAGCCATGGTTTGAAAGAGACATGATTGCCCAAGTGTGTATTGTGCATGGCACTTAACTGACTGACTGATTGTTAAAGACAACAGATATTTTGTGTTGATTAGTTTTAATGGTTAACTTTTTCAAATTACAAATAATCTTTTTCAGACAAGGAGGAAATTTCATTAGAAATTGTTCAAAGTTGATTTTGGAAGAAAAGAATAAGAAATATGGTTGAACGTTTTGACTTTCTTAAGTCATTATCAGAATAGGTAGACAAATGTATTATTGATTGCCATCTTCTACCTCCCTAAATCTCATCCACCACCCTGAATGTCATCCATCTCTTATTCTTTTCTCTACATTCCCTGTATCTTGTTTTTTTTTCTCTCACTGTAATTATAAAAATACACACACACACAAGATTGTCTTCAAATGACCACTTCTTTCTAACTGTTTTGGTCTCTGCCCAATCTTTCTGATTCCAGTGTCATTTATGAACTCTGATATTGGCTCCTGCTGGTTTATCTTTTGATCTTTGCTCATAATTTTGATCCCATAATATAAGCTGATGCATATTTTCTTGTTTATTTCTCCAGTAATTACACAACTAAATCACAAATACCTTTTACAGATTGTTTAAATATTCCCATGTAACTCTTCATTGAGCAGATGTTGTTTCAAGCTTTATATATTTGAGGTTTTATAAAGCACACTCTGGGTCCTGGACATGACGATAAACTGTATCCAGCAGCAAGGCATCTAACTGGGAGGTTGTGAGGAGCATGGAACCACCTTAATTGTTGTTGTTCCCAGGTCCACTTTCTAACCCGGAGTGGTAGCACCTGGTAGTCCCAGCTATGGGCAAATAGTTAACCTTCAAACTGGGGTCAAAAGACTATGAAAGTATAAAAATATTCTTTTATAGAAATATATTCATAAAAATACTTTTATAGAAAAATATACATTTTTGAAGAAAAAATTACCATAACACATTTTTGAAGGAAAAAATTTATTCTCAGCAAAACATTTTTGAATACAAAACTAGAAGACATTTTCAGTTTTCTAAAATAAAAAAGAATAAAAACAAAAAATTTTCATTAAAATCTGACTGAATCAATCTTCTCACTATAACTGAACATTAAAAAAATGCCTTAAAACCCCACCTTTTTTTAAACAAAACTCAAACTCAAAAGCACACTCTGGCTTTTATTAGCTAAACTTTTATATTTTTAAATTCAAGAACTTTCCTGCTTAATACTTATTGACTGCAATCTCAAGATGAAATATCTTTTTTCATTCTATGTCTTAGAAATAAAGTTTGTTGTAAAAGCTTAACTCATCATTCAGCTGAAATCAAAGATCTTTGACCCATTCATATTGTTTTTTTTTTTTTTTTTTTTTTTTTTTTTTTTTTTTTTTTTTTTTTTTTTAATATATTTAAGAATCAACCTGGTGAGTACCTAGATAGGTGACTGCTTGGGAATACCAAGTGCCGTAAGCTTGGATGTGCGGCTGGTGTAATTGATAATAGCTCAAAATAAGAAATCAGAATGGTTTGAATTCCAGTTGTATTCATTACATTCACTTGCATGCAAATACCCCTGGGGAAAGATCCACCTCTTCTTCAACAGCTATAGGTTAAATAGCAGGAGTTGTATCTGAAAATTATCTCCAAAAAATTGTTAATTCAGTATTCATTCACAAAAAAAAAAATTTAAAGTGTAAAAATATTTTATAGATTTAAAGAACATAGAAAAGGTTGATAAATCATAAAAAACAAATCGGTCAATTTAGATACCAGTTTATTTTATGGGGAACTGTTTGAAGTTAAACAGTTTACTTCAGGTAATCATTTGAAAAAGTAAAGCATCTTTTAACAAATGGCACAAAAAATAAATCTTGTTTTTTGGCAATTGTTTTCAGAATCACTTATTTTTCACTGGAAAATTAATTATATAAGTCCACTTTTTAAATTAGTGTCAGGTATTAAAAAAAAATTCAATTTTTAATTTTGTAAATAACATTTTTCAGGAATAAATTAAACCCTGTCTTTAATTAATTTTCATAAAAGAAAAATGATTTTTTAAATTACTAAAACTAATTTATGCAAAATTTTGTAATTAATGATGAACCGGTTTTTATGATTGTCTTGTTTTAAAATTACCTTTGGGTAATTTGAAAACTGTCTTTAGGTGAACTACTAGATCATTGTAGACAGTGAACTGGTATACCTTTGATATAATGTCTTTGTTAATAAACTCATTTGCCCTGAATTTAAGATGATATACTTTAGTTGTGGCTTTGTTCTCAAGCTTATAATTGCATAGAAATTGGTATCTTTTAGTTTTGTTTTTTTCTTTTTTTAAAGGTCTCTGTTTCATATCTGCTGATTGGAGTTTTCTGAATTACATCTCTAAAAGACAATCAAAGCAAGATCTGCACTAATACAGCTATTTGTAGATGGAAAGTATAATTCTGCTTTTGTGCAGATTTAAAAATAGAAGAAAACTATTTATGAATACATTTCCACACTTTTTTCTACTTAAGACCAGACAAATAACAAAAATAAATTCAATTATCTTTTCGTCCTTTTTACAGCAGTAACAAGTTGTCAATAGTACTTGTATGAAAAAAGATAATTAGAATAAATTATGCTACTGACAATTATTTTTAAAGTCTATACTTAGTTTATTGAATTTTCGTTCTCTTTATCTAAGGAAAAATGTAGATTTTAATGGTAAAAGTTGCACAAATTGAACAATGTTTAAACAAAACTGAATTGGATTCATTGGGTGATGGGTTTAAAAATGATGGAAGACATGAAGAACATTTGGTTGCCACAATATTTCAAAATATCTACCTTGGTTATAGTTCCTTATAAATTTGAAAATTATTTTAAAAGGGAAATGACTAGAAATTTGAAGATAATTCTATTATTTTTTATCTGCCTGTGGTTTCATAAATTTATAAAAGTATGAGTAAAAAAAAAATTCTAATGTTACTTGCAATCTTATTAAATTATTGCTACTTTGCTATAATTATCACATTTATATAGTTTTTATTTTGATTATTGGCCACATTTATAATAAATTATAATTATATAATCTTGTGACAATTGTAGGTTTTAAACCTGACAGCAATAATTTAAAAAAAAAAGATGTCTTAAACTTTTGAAAAAAAAAAGAAAAAAAATTGAAATTTTGCCAATTGTATCTGGTTTGTTTATATATATATATATTTAATATATATATAAACATATCAAGCCTGGACGGAAATTTAAGAATATGTAAGGCAGGATATTGTTTCCAAATGGAAATAAATGTTATAAAATTTGCTATGTAAATAAGGCAAAATCTTAACTTGAAAATTGGCCACCAGAAACGGTTAACTGTAACACTGAAACTATTAATGCCAGACAATGGTTAAATGCAATTATTTAAATATTTGTCTAAATTAATGACTTCAAGTACTGAATTAATAAATAAGTACTGTCTTTTGTTTCGTCTATTTTTATAAATGGACATATTTCTTAAACTAAACAATGACTATGAGAAAAATTGTAGAATTATTTTTTATGCTGATAAAGTTAAAGTAGATAAAAAGTCAACTTTAGTTTTTCTTTATATACTAGTGGGCCTGTACCATAAAAAATGATGGCAAAATAATTATATTGATATGCCATCTAAAATGATGGCAACATATATATATATATATATATATATATATATATATAGTGCTAAAAATCTAAACCCTTGAGCATGTGAAGATTATTAGCTGTTTTCTCACAGGTTATCTTCTGTGAGCATGACAAGAGGGGTTATATATATGCCAATAAACAAATAGTTCTATTGTTACCATGACAACAGTATATCTCATGAGTAAGGTAGATAAAACTGCATATACATTGCTTTTTAATTTTGTGTTGTGTTAACTTTCTTTGGATAATTTTATTTTTAATGATTTAGAAAACAGTTTATAATTTTTCCTTACATGCAACAATATTGCTTAGATAAAAATGTGAAAATAATTTTGACAAAAATATAGCCAGTGAAATTGCAAAATTACTTTGTTACTGTGTGTGCATTTGTTTTTTCTTGTTTTGTTTTTTAGTTTGTTTTTTTTCTTTCAACCTGAATCAATTAATAAAATCAGAATTTGTGTCTGTTTTTTTTGTTTTTTTTTTGTTTTTTTTCTCTTCCTTCCTCCCAGGGTTGATTTCAGTGAAACTTTGTTGGATGTCATCTATACACTGCTCAAGTAATTGAATCTTTTCCAAAATTTGGAAAATGTACAAACCTTCTAAAAAAATATTTTCAGAGATCAATTCATATATGCAGGCCAAGGACTAAATATTATTCATTACCACACACATGCACACACATACATGACCATATAGTTCTTCATTTTGTATAAAATATGCACACATACATATATATCTCAACCATTCATTTTATAATTGAGATTTAGGAAATACACTTTACATGAAATGAATTATATGCACCTATAAAAAAATGATTAGATTTGCATATTAGTTTTATTCTCTTTGTAAGAAGATTTGCAGTAAGCCAATAATATAAAAAAAATTGTCAGATGTTTTTTTTTCCATTTATTGATAACCTTTTTATAGTCTCTTTGTTGTTGTTTAATGTTTTTTTGCACAGTTTTTATTTTCTGGACAAAAAAACAGTAATGGCCAATTTTGTTCAATGTTTTTACTGCATAAAACTGATTTCTCTCAGGGTTGCTAGAAACAAAACCCATCAGCCAAAATAGATGTTGTAAAAGAAAAGCTCCATTATTTTCTCATTTTTAACTTTATCTCTAAATTCATACAACTGCAAGTAATATTACTCCTCATACTATAAGTTGTATTTATCGACCATTTTGTCCCAACAAATATAAATGATATTGTTTGAAAACTGTGTTCAGTGATGTCTAGATCCTCTTTTGATATCTTATTGTTCTCTTGTATTTGTAGTTGAAATTACAGTTGCCATTATTCTATATTTTATTTTATACTATTGCTTCACTGAACTATAGTCAGTGGTATGTTGGGTTTATTTGTTTCACTTTTTCAAATTTCAGTTTAATATTCTTTGATATTAATCAATATTTAGATACATCAAATTAAATTCATATTACAACATATCAATGGATATAAATATTACAGTTTATAAAAACATTTCATTAAATAATATTTACTAGATCAAGATGTAGTTTTTAGTTAAAGAAAAAAGTAATAAATTGCTTTATTGAAATGTAAATAGCTTGATAGAAAGATTGAAACATTGATTTTTTTTGTGAAAACGGTTCACGTTTTACATTAGTGTATATAGTAAATATGTAAGACAATTTGGAAAACTTTTTTGGCCAATGAACTGGCATCATCAGAAAAAGAATTTTATTTCCACAAAATTTATATTAAGGAGACAAAATGTGATTCATAATACTTGACTTTTACTTTCACTTTATTTTTATAGAAATTAGTTTAATTATAACTTTTTTTTTAGCTTTATTATATATTTATTTCAAGGTTTACATATCCCATATTACAAAGAAAATGAAAACAAAAAGGAAACTTATGCTTAAAATCAGCAAGCATAATGAGGAAAGAGGGCTTGGAGAATCTGATACTTGCAGGACAGATTGATAACAAGAAGGGCAGAGGAAAACAATGCATAACATACTTAGTGAGTCAACAGAAAAAGGTTTAGGAGAAATAACAGAAAATTTATTAAGAGCTACTAAAATCAGGAAATTGTGGGGAGCCATATTTGCCTATGTTCTGAGAGGACATGGTACATGAAGGGGATAGACTGAAATAGCCTGGTTGTATTATAATCATCAGGTACTCAATCATGGCACTTCAAATATACCTTATATATAATAGTAAGGAATAATTGGATTTTTGATAACATACTAACAAAAAACAACCGGTTTCGCCCAGAGCTTATCAAGTTTTTTAATTTCTGGGATTTTCTAAATCGTGATTAAAAGATGAAATGAGAATTGAGGGCGGGGGAAATAAAAGCCCAATCACACTCAGACCCAAAAGGCATTCTCTCTGCTTACAGAGAAAAGGCCTTTGGGATCTGATGTATATGGACTCTAGCACCTTTTAGATAAAAGAGTGAGTGAGAACTTGATAAAATTGTAAAGTTCTCACCACGCAATCCAACCACACAATTCCTGTTATTTATTACATGCTATGCTATTGAAGACCCAGAAGTATTCACAAGTTGGCTACTACTGGTGGCTGAGTACAAAATTCTGCAAGGTAAATGTTGTTTAACTCTTTGTTTCAAACACTGGGATGTTCTACTTATATAGTCGCATCCGCAACTATACTGAAATTTGTAAATAACAGAACTAATATGAAGTGGAGGTAAAACATCCTTATGAATGGAGGAAAGAATTTTCCGTGTAAAATATTACATGAACATTGGCAGAAAATAATACTCGCCAACAAACTGAGAAATTTGCTGAGTTAAAATCTCACCATCTGTGCCAATGTAAGGTATTCGTAAGTAAATTGGACATTTTTTAACTACTTGTGACTTAACCTTATAAAAATTATCGATGACATGAGACATAACAGAATCCAAAATGTCCAAAGGATATTCATTTTTGGAAAGTGTCATCTTAATGAAGGCCATTTCTCCATGAAGAAAGTAACCCGAACAAATTTCCAAAGCCCTATAAGTCAGTTTTAATTAAATTAACTTTACATTGATGTAGGCAAAATGAATCCCAATGTATATATAATCCAGTAAAAGTATCCTTTCTAAATACTGAAGTCAAAAAGCCAGTACAATTCCTAAAAACAAGAATGTTCAAAAAGGATAGACAGCAATTTGACTCCTTCTCAACGGTAAATTGTAAGGACGGATGAAGAGAATTTAAAAGAGTGAGGAAATTGTCAGCTTCATTCTCATGATTAAAAAGACAAAAAGTATCATCCACATATTGATGATACATTAAAAGACAAACATTGCGAGAAAAAATCAAAGTCTCACAATAACCAACAAAAATATTAGCCAGCGATGGACCCAAAGGGGAACCCATCGCAACCCCATCAATCTGTTGATAAACAACATCATTGAAACTGAATTCGACAGACGAGGTAGTGAACATCATCAAATCAACAAACACACTCTCCAGAAAATCTGGAGGAGACAAAGAGGAACAGTACAACGTCACAACCATATCTCTATTGTCTCAAATAAAGGAACGCTAGTGAATAAAGAACAAATGTCAAACGAATGCATAAAACCACTACTGGGAGAAAAACTTTTGTATAGATTCCACAAATGTAAACGAATCTTTAATACAAAAACTACTGAAATGCAAAGATACAGGTTGTAGCACTTTAGAGAGCCAACTAGCGACCTTATGCTGGGATGACCCAATCATAGATACAATGGGTTGTAACAGGACACCATTCTTATGGACTTTTGGCAACCCATATAAACGGGGACGAATAGACCCAGTGGGTCTAATTAACTCTGTTATATCAGATGTTAATAATCTACTCTTAACCCACTTTAGCAGTTGTCTTTGAAATTTAGCTTCAATAGACACAGTACTAACATGGGTCTGAACTGGACCTAACTTCATAAATTTAGATGTATCACCGTCAATTTCTTAGATCGTGTATTGCTAAACATGTCTGTCCCTCCTATATTGTTTTTCGAATCAAGAATTCAAAACTTCACTATGGATTAAATATTGAGAAAATTTTCATGCAAGATTCTATTAAAAATTTTTCAAAAAGAATCTTTGTTCTCAATTTTAATTTCAAGAACCAATGGAGAAAATATTTTTCTGACCTCTTCTTTGATCGGATTTGGTTTGCCCGGTTAGTTGGCTACGCACACGAACTTAATTGTAAAAAATTATCTTTGTTAAACCAGACAAAATTAGATTATTTAATTCGTAAGCGCTTTGGATGCAGTGAAGAACCTACTGGGAATGGAATAAATTTTAACTATTCTTCTTATGAGCCTTACAGGTAGAAAATAATATTCTTACTCACAGTCTGTATTACTGTGTCCCTTTCCCTATGCCCAACCATGAAAAGATATTTGCAGAGTTTGAGGTTCTATTTGCTCGAGCTTATAGACTGACACCTTGCTCTGCTGAGATTTTGCCCCGTGAAGAATCTTTTCAAATATATATAATTTCACTTTAAGCAAGGCTGGACCACCACTGATGTGCAGGGGGTTCTTCATATGTGACATGTAATGAGGAAGGAGCCTCATTATATGTCCTAAGAAACTGCCTTGTTTCCATCCTCTCTAAAAACCTTGTCATTAGTCATGTGCTCAGCCCATGATATCCTCAGCATCCTTTTGTAAAACCACATTTCTGCTGCCTCAAGCCTCTCCTTCAGCCTTGAGGAGATTGTCCAACATTCACTGCTATACAGGAGGACAGACATCATATAGAAATCCAACACATACTTCTTTGTTTCCAATGAGATTTTCCTGTCTTTCCTGGTTAGCTTTTGAAATGCGTCCTTAGCCATGCCAATGCATCTTTGGATCTCAACATTGCACTTCCCATCCTCTGTCAGCACGCTTCCCAGGTATTTTAATTTCTTTTGTTTTATTTTAGTTTCCTCGGCCTGTAGCTGGCATTTTGGGGTCTTAAAAACAAGGTACAGGGAATGTTGAAGAAAGGATGAGGGAAGGATGAGAACCAAGTAGATAAAAGATGGCAATTGATGTTCATTTAAACTTTTGGAGATTGTACCTATCAGGGAAGCAAGTAAACAGAAGCGTTTCACAAATGAGAAAAGAAACTAACAAGTAGAAGAGGTGGTTACATTTAACTATTTCGATGGTAAAAGGGGTGGGACTTTGATGTCAATCTAGTAGCACCCATAAATGCATGTGGTTGGAGAAAGCTTGTCAGAGCAGTTGCCATGAAAATACTTGTAGAAAAGGTATTTAGAAGCCACATCTCATCAGTGAGAAAGTGATTAAAGGTGGGCTGCCAAGTCAGGATCAATTATATTGCAGATTCTCCTTTTGGATTTTGTTGAAAAACTAAAGACAGTAATTTCAGTATGTTTCAAGACAATGTGGGATATGTAAGCATTAAAGTAAATGAATATGTAATTTCCAAAGACTTTTTTATCTGATGACATTGGTTCATCAGCAAAATGTCACAATAAGTTTTCTAAATCGTCTTGTGAATTTACTATTCTGTTTTCACATTCAAACTTAACTCACATTATTGTGTATGTATTTGTCGGTGCAAAATGATTTCAATAATAGACACAACAAAAGAAATCTGGAAGATGAATAATTATTTGTAACTGGTGATTTTTTTATTAGGTATATTCAAAGCAAATAATGTTGATGAGAATGGTGATTGTAGTTTAAGAATGAGAATATTTTAAATTCTTTGTTGAAGTTGGTAATGAAAAAATAAAAAAAGAATTCAGGACTGTTCATTTGGTTCTAAGGCTTTTGCTCACATTCTTCTTCTTTTTTTATTTATTTTTTTTTAAGTTTTGTAAACTGGGAACCTCTATAGAAACACTTTATCCTCAATTGGAGGATGTTTAAAAGTAATGATACTTCTTTTTACTTCTTTTCTGTGGCTTGTATCTTCTGCGTTGTGGTGCAGTGGATATCGACTCAGGACGACAAATCGGGGTGCCGAGTTTGAATTCCAGTTGAATTCCTTGCATTCACTTACGCAAAAATACCCTTGGGAGGGTATTAATCCATCTCTTCCCTCCAGTTATGGGTTAAATAATAGGAGTTTTATATTAATACAAGATAAAATCGTCGCTGATGGTGGATGTTTTTGTGTTAACGTCGTTGTATCCTCTCTGAAGATGGCTCATGTGAGTCGAAAGCTTGGAACCAACTTAATAAAAATTATCCAAATGTTGGAGAATTTTTGTCTTTATTTTCAGCTGAAATTAAAGCCAAAATACGATGTTTAGAACAGCTCATGATTAAACATAATAGACATTCATTGTCTCTTGTATTTAACAGTATATGTTTAGAAAATATATATATATATAATGTTTGTGGAATGTATAATGGTATTGGAAATAAGTGAAGATGTTGAGACTAAGTGGAAAATGTGTATGTTTATTCCTAAATTGAACACAATTTTATTCATGTTATGTGCTTATTTTTATGGTTATGTCTTCTAGTATTTGTAGTCTTTTTATCTGGTATAGGATTCTTCTGTTATTGTTAACCATTTTTATCATATTTCATGTGTTTTGTTGTGTTGGTTGTGATATGCAATTTAATTATGCTATTATCAGATAAATGATAAATTAACCGAAGTGATAATGTAGTGATTGTGTAACCAATGTATGTGATTTTTTTAATTGTTACTATTAGACACACATTCTCCAGATGGGCAAGTGAATTCATAGACAAACTTAGTCTAAATTTTGTTGTCTGAACATTGATAGTGATCATGTTAGATACTTTTTTTTTTTTTTTTTTTCATAAGTGAAGAGTTTAATTTTTGTTCATATCAAAATAGATAAGTATTGATATTTTAGGTTTCTTCTAAATTGTTCAATTCCCAGTTATTATATCGTTTGTTCCTGTAGAATTGTATAATATAGCGTTTCTTAAGTTCATTTTTTTTTCTTTTTTAATTTTTGTTTAATTTGATTATTATGAGATTAGGAAAATTGTTAATAAGATAAAAATTTGATAAAACACAAGAGACAAAATGACAATATTTTTTCTTTTTTAAATTCCCATTGCTTATCTTCCTCTGGATTTTCCCACTTGAATTTGAATCTTTTTACAAGGAACCAAACTGCAACTTTATTGGCATGTGTAAAAGAAAGTAATCACAGTCACACTTGATTTGATTTTGAGTTCAAGGGCATTTGCTTACAGCAGTATGATATTTTTTGTTCATGTACCAGAATACAACAGCTTATTTTTAATCAGACATTTTTATTTAAACATTATTATAGTGGATATGGCATATTTGCAGTAGACACTCCATTTTTATTTATTAAACTGTGCATTTACTAAAATTTCTGTTTAATAATTGAAAATGGCACATCTATTTCAAATATGCAGTATTTACTATAATAATGTATGAAGTAATGAAAATGTCAGATTGAAAATAAATCCAAATAAATTGGTTTGTTTGATACAAAACTGAACAGATATGAAGCTTACAATAAAATAATCTGGGTGAAGACAACGTGAATTCCTTAAAAAGGAAAAGCAGAACCTTGCATACTGTGACATTCTTCATGACCAAGAAGTAAAGCACACTGGATCAAATACTGGTTTCTTCTAGAAAGTGGGGTGCAGGTTTCATTCTTGCTGGGGAATGCATTTTTTTTACTATGATTTCTCAAATAGGCAGGCTGATAGGATATTTTTAAGCTTTTTAATTAATTACAGAATATTTTGCAAGTAGATGATGTTAAGTATGCTCTCTCTCTCTCTCTCTCTATATATATATATATATATATATATATATATATATATATAACTTATTTATAAATGGAACTTTGTCTGTGTGTGTGTGTATCCGTTACCTATAGACTCCGAAACGGCTGAACCGATTTCCTTGAAAATTTACGCAGTTGTACTATAAGTGTCTGCGAGTGTTCTTAGCTAGGTTTTGTTTCAAGGTACGCCCAGTAAATATCGATAATCGAAAAAATCAGGTTATAGGAGTGGTCCAATTTTAATCAAATTTGATACTCATAGACAAAGACATAAGAAACGATATTCAGAAGTTTCAAGGCTGCAGTTCTGACAATAGTGCAGAAAATCAATTTAGGCAAGATACCGGGTCTGATCAAAATCAGTTTTTCAGCCCTTTTATTTTAGTTTTTTCTTCGGGTTTGGCTCTAAGTAGGTATAATTGTAGTTCTTAGCCTCAGCCATGATACTATTTATTCAGAGAACTTATTTAGCCTTCAAAATTCAGTTTACAACGAAAAAAACTTATTTGATATCGATACTAGGAAATCAAAATTTGACATACATTCATTCATTTTTCTTTCAGTCTACGGTTTCGCTTTAACTGGAAACAACTATTGCTTTTTAGTCTTTTGTGCCAATGTCCAGAGAGTCTGAGTTCCAGGACCATGGATTAGTTTTAAAGCTTTCATTACACCCGAGCAATGCCGGGCTATATTGCTAGTATATATATATTTGGATAATTCAACTTTTAAGTATCTGTGTTGAATCAGAAAATTTTTGTAAATTTCTGTATAATTCAATTTCTCAAAAACTTATTTAGTATTTTTCTCTTGGCTTTTTAAACTTGTTTAAACTAAAATTAAAAATTCTAACCTAAGTATTATGAGAGTGAGTTTTCTCATGTTAGAGATGGTCTGTTTTTATGTATATATAATGTCAAATTTGTAAACTGAGAAGATCAACTAAAAAGATCTATTTAATCTAAAATATTAAAGAGATCTGTATAGAGAACTCAATGGATATTAACCAGAGCAATTTGATATACAGAAAGTAAGATTCAACACATCTGAAATGGTTATAAATTATAATTTATTTTCACAGGTAAGTTTTTAGCACCCATCTCTTCAGACCACAAAAAATTCCAATGGTTTAATTTAAACGTAACTTTTGACCACACCAGTCTCTCAGGCAAAGAAGTGTGTGCATATATATATATAGATATATATATATATATATATATATATATGTGTGTGTGCGTGTGTCAGATTAAATAAATTGCAAACATCATGTTTGCTTATTCTTAATAAAATTTGTTCATACTCATGGATAATCTTTTGTGTATTACAATCAAAAGATGTCAGAAATGAGCTGTAACGTTGACAGATGTTATTTTCATTAATTTCTTAAGGTACCCAAGTACTTTTAACCTCTTTCTGAGAATCTTCAGGGGCATGAGTTATAGTAACAAATGTAACTGGAAAAACAACAAAGCAACAAAAGTAAACTACAGATTCTTGAGGTAATATTCGTTAAAACACTTAAGCTGTCAATTAATAGAATCAGCTATGAATAAAGTAGTAATGTTCTAAAATTTTTGTAAAAAGAACAGGTTTTTTTTCATGCTTTAACACATGCCTGACTATGACATTACAACATATAAAAAAATTCCATTTTGGATGATTTTCAAGTTCTAATGAACACTAGCAGTTTGTCAACCATTATATTTGAAGCAAAAAAAAATGTACAGTAATTTTTAGCAACACATTTTTTCAGTTACATTTGTTACCATAACTCACACCCCTGAAGATGACCTCGGAAAGAGGTTGAAAGTACTTGGGTAGATTGAGAAATTAATGAAAATAACATCTGTCAACATTACAACTCATTTCTGACATCTTTTGATTGTAATATGCAAAAGATTATCTGTGAGTATGAATGGATTTTAATAAAAAATAAGCAAACATAATGTTTGCAATTTATTTAATCTGACATGTTTAAAAGAAAATTTGCTGCCTAAATACAGAAATATATATATATATATATATAATTATTTTTAGTAGCTACGCATTTGAGTTGCTATTCTGTTTTTTGTTTTTTTTCTATTTGCTTAAACAGTGGAATTTATAACAACTGTCCTCATAGGATTTCTTGATCTAGGCTTGTTATTTTCACTTTAAGAAAATAGAAAAAAAAGGATAGAAACCCATATATGTACCTACTAAAAATGGCATTTATAGCATTAACACACATACGCATGCATGTGTAAAAGTTAAGATCTATTCCTTTATCTTTCACAAATAAAATTCTACCCACTTTTACTCATTGTCGCATGAATTCAATTTGCTAAATAAAATTATTTTTTTCCCAATATTAATTCTGTTTGTGGGGTACAGTTTCTTTCAATTTTTTTTTTTTTTTTTTTTTCTGATAAGCAACATAGATGAGAAATAAAGTAAAAGTCTCTCAGTAGATCTGAACTTGCTTATTGCAAAGCAAATATAAAATCAAAGCTAGACACATTAAAAAAAAATTAACAATGCATTGTCTCATAAATTAAGCATTAGGATTGTCCTCTGGGACAATAGCCCAGAAAATTAATGCATTGGCTTGTGAATTTGGCAGCATAGTAATTGTGAGTTCAATTCCTAAGCTATGTAGTACAGACTTAGACACAATGAAAATAGGGCTAACAATAACTGAGCAGTATTAAAGATTATATGAACATTGTTCAAAAATAATTATTTGAAAAACATTTATTCAAATTGTTTTAAAGAAAATTAATTGAAAGGTCAATTAAAATTAATGTTAATTGTTTTAAATGCAAAATTCTTTATTGCAATAAAAATGTAAAAATTAAAAATGGAAATACACAATTAATGTTGACAAAATAAAAAACAAATCATACCCGTGTGCAAAATTAAAAATATAAAATGACAATTTACCCATCGCACCCTGTATATACCACAAAAATTGTCTTACTTTTATTAATTATTTTTTCTCTTTATTGTTCTTACATTAAGATGAATTCAGCTGTCTCTAAAGTGTTAATTGAGACATTATGCTTCCTCCTCATAATTACCTTCTCTGTATGTTGTACCCTAAACCAAATTTTAAATCTGTGTTACTGTTGTAGAAATGGATATTTTGATGAAAGGATGAACATTTTAGTTTCTCAATTGGTGTTCTATAAATTTGGCTTTGTACAAAATAGATTTTCTTAATGTCTATGAACTAAATGCAAACCACAAATGAAGAAAGACTTGTACCTATGCTTCATTGATTACGCGAAAGCATTCAACAAAATACGACACAAAGAATTGATGGAAATGATAGGAAACCTCGACATTTTCGGCAAAGATATAAGAATAATCAAGAATCTCTACTGGCAGCAAACGGCCTGCATACGGACAGGTAACGACCTCAGTAGATACACAAAGATAGAAAAAGGCGTAAGACAAGGCTGTGTCTTTTCACCGGATTTGTTCAACCTATACAGCGAGAATATTTTGAGGACCCTAGATGACACACCAGGATTTATTATTGGAGGCCACAACCTGAACAACATAAGATACGCGGACGATACAGTACTGATTGCGGACACGGAAAGGAAACTGCAAGATCTCATACAGAAAGTAGCAGTGGAGAGTGACAAGATGGGACTACAAATAAACTTTAAGAAAACTGAGTGCATGGTCATCAGCAAAAGATACAACCCAAAATGCCAAATACAGGTGGGGGATAACAGAATCAAACAAGTCCAAGAATTTAAGTACCTAGGAAGTGTTCTAACAGGAGATGGAAAGTGCGACACGGAGATCCGAAGGCGAATTGGCATGGCAAAGGAAGCGTTCCAGAAGATGAGCAAAATACTAACACACAGGAAGATCTCAATAGAAACGAAGAAAAGAGTGCTAGACTGCTACGTGATGTCAGTTCTTCAGTACGGCTGTGAATGCTGGACAATATCATCGAAAATGAGGACAAAACTGGAAGCGGCCGAAATGTGGTTCTACAGAAGGATGCTACGGATATCGTGGACTGAGCATACAAGCAACGACGAAGTGTTAGAAAGAATGGCAACAAAAAGGAAATTGATGCTGAGCATCAGGAAGAGACAACTGAAGTTCCTGGGACATGCAATGAGGAAGGAAAGCCTGGAGAACCTGATACTGACTGGTCAGATAGAAGGAAGGAGAGACAGAGGAAGGCAGCGGATAACATATTTGCAGGGCCTGATCAGGTGGATGACGGAACGGGGGTTGCCAGGAGCAACAGGAGCAAACATACTAAGAGCCACAAGGGATAGGGAGACGTGGAGATCCATGATCGCCTACGTCCTGAAGGGACAGGGCACATAGAAGAAGAGGAATGATGGAAAAGCCAGAGACAGTGGTTTCAGTAAAAAAAAAAAAAAAATAAGAGAAAGAAGATAGGGTAGGCCTGTTTTAATGTCTGCTTTAGTGAAATGGAAAAAAACTTGTAAATTTTTGAATCTTTTCATTTGTATCCTCTTACTTCTTTAAGTAATGATGCATTCATACTTATGATTGTTAGTGTAACATTTTGTTAAAGTTGTTGAGCTTGGAATGACGGAATGGTGAAATTTCCACTGCTATTTTATTGTTGTGAATCTTGCAAGATCAAGATTCAATCATTAACTTAAGAAATAATATTCATCAGAAAATTCAAAAAGGAAAACAAAGATATTTTCACCGTTGTTTTGAGTTATTATTATGATTACTTTTAAGAAGGGAGTGAATCAGATTATATCTCACAATATTTGGTCAGTGTACTTCTATGTTCAAGAGTTCTTCAATAAAGTTTTAATTTAAAAAAATCAAAACAGTTCTCGAGGCGCTAATTGGTTTTGGTGAGAAAAGAAAAGATGACAACAGTCTGTGTTTTGCACCTGCCTCAGGAAAATTAAAAACTTGTCAATTTTAAATCTTTTCATTTGTATCCTCTTACTTCTTTAATGATCTACATTCATACTTATGATTGTTATTGCAATATTTGGTTAAAGTTGTTTAGTTCAAATATTTAATGATTTGATAAGGAAATTTCCACAGGTATTTTACAGTTGTAAAACTTGCAATCATTACTTTTTTTTTAATCCTTTCACCCCAAGCAAGGCAACACTGCTACTAGTGCACAGAGAGTTACAGTGAGAGAAAAACAGGTTACAGGGAGTGTAAAAAAAAAAAAAAGATTAAAGAGGGATGAAATTCAAGGAGATAGAAGATGGTAATTAATGTTGCATTTAAACTTTTGGAGATTGTAGATATCAGGGAAGCAAGTAAACAGAAGGGAGTTCCACAGGCAGGAACTGTGAGAAAAGAAGCAGAATAGAAGAAGCAGTTACATTTAACTGATTCAACAGAAAAAGGCAAGGGTACAAGAGTTATGATTCATCAGAAAATTCAAATAGTAAAAGTGTGAAAGTTTTGCAGGTACCACTAGTTTGAACAAATATGATTAAATATGATATATATAAATAAAATTAATAGGTATTTTCTTTTGCATTTTATAGGCTTCCAGCTTGGAGTTTGACATCAATCCCTGACTTCGTCTGGTTCTGCTGAAGTTGCCTAGCATGTCTGAGGTGCCCCCGATTCCAAGACGGAAGGATAGCTTACCCATACCCAAAGTGCCTCCTTTGCCCCCGGTGCCAAACCGAAAAAACTACTTACCCACACGACCACGTCCATGGTCAGTCATCCAGCTGACAACTACCGCCACCACCATCACCATTTCTGCCACCACTGCCGCTGCTGCCATCACGACTACCACCAGCACTGCCACAAACACTGTCACGACAGACAGTGCGCAATCTTTGTCACCGAGGAGCATGTCAGCAACAAGTCGGGTGTCATCGTCACCCGAACCAAAGTTGAGTGCTGATATTCCAGAAACAACGTTTGAAGCCCCAAATCATTACCATGAGAGCTTCAAGGCCCTTTGGGATTTTTACAACAAACAACAACTTTGTGACTTGGAAATTAGAGTTGGAAAAAAATCCATACGTTGTCACAGAGTTGTACTTGCCTGTGTCAGTAACTATTTTAAAGGGATGTTCACGTCGGATATGTCTGAGAGTAAGCAGGGACTTCGTTACAATACACGACATTGACGAGCAGTCATTGCACTCCCTCGTGACGTTTGCTTACACATCAAAGATTTCTCTGAATGTAGATAGTGTCCAGCACTTGCTCTATGCATCGTCCATTTTGCAAATGGAGACTGTAGCGCAAGCTTGCTGCAATTTTATGCAAAACCATTTGCACCCAACGAACTGTGTTGGTGTACGTAATTTTGCTGAACAACATGGCCGAACAGAACTCGTCAAGGTTACCGATGAATACATTCTTGAACATTTTCTCGACGTTGTAGAGCATGAGGAATTTGCCAATATGCCCTACAAAGTATTTGATGGGATTGTGAGCTCTCCTAATCTTAATGTCACTTCCGAAGTTCAGGTTTATGAAGGTGTAATGAAGTGGGTCAAGCAGGACTTGTTTAAAAGGAGAGGTTACTTGCCGAAGTTGTTATCAAACATCAAACTTCCTTTAATGCCTTTATCCTACCTCATGGACTGTGTTGAAACAGAAGAGCTCTTGAAGAAGAGCTTTGAGTGCCGGGATCTCTTGGATGAGGCTAAACATTACCAAATGTCTCTGACCAATTTAGTTTTGGAGGTTAAAGTTACTGAGCGAATGAAGCCAAGGAAAAGCTATGCAGGTAAGTTTGAGAAATGTCTTTAAGTTATTTTATTTATTCTCGTTGTAGGTAAACTAATTTGTTACATTTCCTCTGTAACTAAAAACTTCATGAAAGACAAGAGATAAAATTACAATTTTTTTTTTAAATTCCCATTGCTTATCTTCCTCTGGATTTTCCCACTTGAATTTGAATCTTTTTACAAGGAACCAAACTGCAACTTTATTGGCATGTGTAAAAGAAAGTAATCACAGTCACACTTGATTTGATTTTGAGTTCAAGGACATTATTATTGTTTTTTTTTGTTTTTTTTGTTTTTTCTTAATTATTACTTAAGCTAAATAATAACGAGTAATTGAATGACAAAATGAGGAAGAAACTACACAATGGACTTTTTCTCTAGAATTTTCTTTGTCTCTAATCTTCAGATTAATAATGGTTATATTGATTGACCCAGTCTGTGTGTGTTTCTCTTTTATATATATATATATATATATATATATATAAATAAAATTATTTAGTTTTTGGTCATAATTAAGCTAGATCAGTACACCATTGTATTAAAAAGGGTTCAATACAATTATATTGTAGAACTTTTGAATATTTTTCAATAACTCATTTACAAAAGAAAAAAAAACATATATATATATATGGAAAATACAATAAATGCTGGTTACAATTTTACATTGAAAACAGCAATATGCAGGAACACTTAGCTTTAAATCTAAAACATTTGCTGCCTGATATAGGCATAACCTAGAAAACCACATTCGGCTTTCTATTGATGTTGTTTTTAGTATTCAATTCCAAGATAATTCTTCAGCATTTTTGTGGTAAAATTGTAACTATATTTTCTTGTATCTCTTGTCCTCCCCCATACATACATATACACACACACGGGTTGGCTTGAAAGCTCGTAGACTATCCAAGATACAAATCAAAGTAGGCAAAACAGTTTGTAGATGAAAAGACATGCAAGTGTACCAGAATACAACAGCTTATCCTGGATATGTTATATTTGAAATAAATGCCATATTTTTATTTATTAAACTGTGCGCATTTACTAAGATTTCTGTTTAATAATTAAAAATGGTGCATCTATTTCAAACGCGCAATATCCACTATAATAATGTATGAAATAATAAAAATGGCAGATTAAAAATAAATCCAAGTAAATTGGCTTGTTTAGTATGAAACTGAGCAGATATGAAACTTACGATAAAATAATCTGGGTGAAGAGGATGTGTATTCCTTAAAAAGTAAAAAAACAGCATCTTGCTTGCTGTGACATTCTTGATGGCCTGGCAGTAAAGCATATGGGATCAAATCGTGGTTTTCCCTACAAAGGAGGATGCAAGTTTAATCCCTGCTGGGAAATGCATTTTTCTTAACTAAGATTTCTTGAATAGATAATACATAATTTTTAATAAATAAAACTTGGGTGTGTATTTAAATATTAAACATCCACTATAATAACATTTGAAATAACATGTAAAAACATACTTATAGTTAATGGAAATATGAAAATGTTCAGTAATGCGTACATGCCAAGAAATATCTATCAGCAAATATGACATCTTGATAAGGTTCAAATCCAGGTCCATAAGATTGATTCATTGATATTTATGTAGATATTGTTTTTAAATTTATTTCTCGTAATGTGAAGGCTATATATCAGTTCATTTCAGGAAATAAACATTGAAAGAATATCTACACAAACATCAAATCAATCTTCAGAAATGCTAACATATAGATTGACTATTCTCTGTTCAATAGGAAATTCAAACAGATATCACCTGAAAAAGGCCAGTGTGTACAGTGGCTGAAATGTTATGAATATGACAATAAAGATGAGGATAACAGTCCAAACAGTGTAATTAGTTATGTCTGTCTGATTTTAGTTTAAACTAGCAGTATAACCCGGCGTTGCTCAGGTGTAATGAAAGCTTTAAAACTAATTTATGGTCCTGGAGCTCAGACACTTTGGATGTTGGAACAAAAGACCAAAAAGCAATAGTTGTTTCCATTTAAAGCGAAACTGTAGACTGAAAGAAAAATGAATGGATGTAAGTCAAATTTTGATTTCCTGACATCGATATCAAATTTTCTGCACTATTGTAAGAACTGCAACCTTGAAACTTCTGAATATCGTTATGTCTTTGTCTATGAGTGTATGAAATTTGATTAAAATCGGACCACTCCTTCTATAACCCGATTTTTTTCGATTATCAATTTTCGATATTTATCAGGGGTACCTCGACACAAAACCTAACTAAGAACACTCACAGATGCTTATAGTACAACTGTGTCAATTTTCAAGAAAATCGGTTCAGCCGTTTCGGAGTCTATAGGTAACGGACACACACACACACACACAGAGACAAAGTTCCATTTATAAATAAGTTTAGATATTTGGAAATGGCAAATAAATGAACGGTAGCCATTATTGATTTTAATTCATTGTATTTTCTAATAACGTTTATCTTATTAAATCTTAATCATGATTATTTTAATTAATAATTATTAAATCTATTAAGGAATAGGATGGAGCTTTTGGTAATTTACTTGCAGCAGTGCCTTTCCCCATTCGTCCCTTGTTACCATTGCCATATTCACTAAAATAATTTTTCTTTCTTTGTATCCCCCTCTGGTCTCAGCTTGAGCTAAAAGCTAGATACTAATTTAATTACGCTCCGTTTGTCTACAAAAGAATCATATTTGGTTATTTTATATTTCTGTAGATTTAATTGTAATATAAAATCTTCTATGGAAAAATAGTTAAATAAAAAAGAAACAACTTTTGAGGAGATAATACATTCATTAAAATGAATTGAGAATTGCATGTATGTGTATATGCTTTTTATGCAAGTTTATTTAATAAATTCAGGAAATAGTAGCTATATTTCTCTTCGGGCTTCTTGCTTCCCAGTCAAATGTAATGTCAATCATTATCTTGTCTTAAGTCATGTTTTTTTATTACTTTCTCTCTCTCTTTAATAATGTTTACTTTTTCTCATATTCTCTTGCACTATAATATCTTAGTAGCTTCATTGCCTAGCTTGGGGTGAGATGATAAAAAAAAAATGAGCAGTCTGTTCACATTTTTACAGACCAATTCCCTTCTCTGTCTAACAATGAAATAATTAATCAAGAAATCAGATGACTAAAGAGAGTAGTAAAGTGGATTCATGCATTTCCTAAAGGCTTTAGTGTAAACATCTACTAAGGAAGCTGGACTGGTTCACTGTATTATGTTAGACAATTTGTCTTACCAGAATTTCTTACAAATTTATAAATCTACTATTTATTTATGCATTAAATAAGGCTGCTGCATCTGGTCTGGTGTTTCTACTTATGTATGTAGAAATTCTTGATAAAATACTAAAGAATCTTTGTTGCTTTGCTTGAGGTGAACTGATTAGAAATAAAGATAGGAAACATTCTATTGTTTAATTTTTAACACACGCACGCACATATACATACTTTTTTGAGCCAAATAATAATCTCACACATACTATTTCCCTTCTCACTGACACACAATGATTGCTATTACTCCAGATAAACAAAATAACATTTATTTAAGCTATTAATCAATCATGTTTTTTTTGTGTGTGTGTGTGTGTGTGTGTGTGTTAAAAACGGTTCAGAAATACAATGGAAAATCCTCTTTACCAGCTTTTTTTTTTTTCTGTTCAGCCAGTTCTGTAATCAGGGGTCATTGGGTTACATCTTTTATCCAACTATGATATATCCCTGGAGGTAACATATGACCTGCAGAAAGAACTTCTTGAACTGATAAGTTTTTTTTTGTTTGTGTGTCTTAAATCAAAATGACATTAAAAAAAAATTAAAAAAAAATTTCATTTGAAAATCTAATCACCCCTGACTTTGTGATCGAACTTGTTTTGTTGTGTGCGTGAACAAAACTTGAAAATATATTTCTGTTTTAGTTAATAGAAAAGTTAACCTTTTAAAATAGGATTGATTTTTTTAAAAATATTTTTAAAGTATTCTGTTTGTGTAAAAGATGACTTATGAGTTTCATTTTTATCAGATGTGAATTTAGAGAAAAATTTCCTTTTGGAATAAAATGGTTTTAGGATTTATGATTTGTCTGTTTTTCAGCAACAATATGGTCAGATCTGTGTAACTACAAAATATGATTTTGCTACATTACAGAAAGAAAAGTACCACACATGAATCAAACCTGATAAGGATTTAGTTCTTCACATCAATTTATCCAATTTTCTACTAAGAAAAACTAATTTTTATATCCATGCTTATGTAAATATCCAGTTTCATCTGCAGTTTTTTTTTTTTTATCCACCTTTACAGACAGATGGAAAATAAACATTTTCACTATCTTTATTTGTAACAGTTTAGATAAAATTTTTCTTGTGTTTGCAGATTTTGTCTTCCATGTGAGATTACAGCTTTTTTAGTTCTAATTTACAATGACATTGAAATGAAATTTAGATTGAGATATAGCACCTGACCAAAAATGGCTGTAATATTCAATGCACAGATGAATGGTAGATTTATATACATACAAGATGGATTCTGGTGAGAAAAATTGTCTAGAAAGACACAATGAACTTAATAACAGTGGAGTTAGCAATTTATTCAATATAATTATCATTTGAATGAACAATCCTATTAGTTTATGTATGTCTTAAACTTAGGTCAATGTTGGTGTGAATTCACTTGTAGGTCAGCATGACTTAGTACAATCGTAGGTTGAGAAAAATCTAGTTTAAAAGAAATTTTGATAAGTGGTTTACAGAGGCATTGACATTTGAAGATCCTGTGAGGAAAAGAATGCTAGAAATAATTGTGATTGTGAATTGTTTGCAGCAGAATTAACTGGTGATTATAATTTTGCCATCCTTTTTAATGAGAGTTGAGTGAATCCACTTAAAATTCTTTTGAAGTCATCTGTATTCTTTTGTATTGGAGTTTCATTCTATATTCTTTTCATTCCATGGTGATTTTTATGAATTCTCACTTTAATGAGCTTTCTCTTTCCAAATCTAAACTTATATAATAAATGGAACTTTGTATGTGTGTCCATTACCTATAGACTCCGAAACGGCTGAACTGATTTTCTTGAAAATTTACACACTTGTACTATAAGCGTCTGCGAGTGTTCTTAGCTAGGTTTTGTGTTGAGGTACCCCCGATAAATATCGATAATCGAAAAAATCAGGTGATAGAAGGAGTGGTCTGATTTTAATCAAATCAAAGCCCTTTTAATTTAGTTATTGCTTCTGGTTTGACTCTAAGTAGGTGTAATTGTAATTCTTAGTCTCAGCCATGATACCATTTACTCAGAGGACTTATTTCGCCTTCATAATTCAGTTTACAACGAAAAAAACTTATTTGATATCGATACCAGGATATCAAAATTTGACTTACATCCATTCATTTGTCTTTCAGTCTACGGTTTCGCTTTAACTGGGAACAACTATTGCTTTTTAATCTTTCATGCCAACGTCCAAAGAGTCTGAGCTCCAGGACTATAGATTAGTTTTAAAGCTTTCATTACACCCGAATAACGCCAGGCTATATTGCTAGTCTGCAACATAAAAATACTATACAATTTATGTATGTATATGTTTGTGTGTGTGGATATAGAGTGTGATGTAAATAGTTCCAAATAACCCCAAAAATATCTTGAAATGCTAAAGTAATTTTATTTAATAAAACTACCATTGGCATCAGCCATTGCTTCCAGATGATTTCAGAATCTCCTGTGTCTCTTGTGGATGGTCTCTTTAAGTTGGTAAATGCAGCCATAATGCTTGCTTTCATTTTTAGTGATGCAATGTGTTTTGTTGGTCTCACACTCAACCATGCCCCATACATAATTGATATATCCCAGAAAGGGAGATATATATATATATATATATATATATATAGCTATATTATTCAAAGTAGCTAAGTGGTTTTGGCAAATGTAACCAGGTAGGACAATCTAGCAAGTAGCCGTAATGGACCGGTACTCATCGTATAAAGTATGCTTAGGCATAGGCGTAGTCAATAGGCATTCTAATTGGTGTAGTCCTAGGCATCCCTGCCTTAGTCTGTATTTATGACTGACACCAGCCAATCATATTACTGTGAGGGGGAACCAAGGTGTATGCATATTCATTACATCAATAATAATCAAGGAGATTGGAGTCTGGGGAGTTAGGTGTTGGCCAGGTAAGGGGTGATGTGGTTGCAGAAATTATCTGATAGCCATGACTGAATTCTCTTGTCTGTGTGGCTTTGTACAGTCCTGTTGCCAGACATAGGGTCTTCCAGCAGCCACTCTGTTTCCCAGGGCAGCTCTACATTCAAAGACACTATACAGGCTTCCATGTTGAGTCTGAAGCCTTAGCAACACATTCGGGAATTCTTTTTTTTATCAGAACGATTAAAGTGAGTTTTCTAAACTGCAGTACTTTGTAATGACCATTAGACACATTCAGATCTTTCCAAATCTCTGCACTGTCTACAACTTCACACCTGAACACTCTGAAATGTTCATATTGAAGCTTCCAGCGAATTGGCAAGCAGTACAAAATACCATTTCCAAATTTCTTTGTGTCATGGTGCTATTTTTGCTCACAGACAATGCCCAGCTAACCAGCAATGTACATGCATAAAACTAAAAATATAAAATGCCAAACAATTTACCGATCCATCACAAACTATATATATATATAGTTTGTGATCATTCATTCAGCAATGAATGAGAACACTCTCAGCTATTGGGCATGTATAATGATAATATACATGCTAAAAAGTCTTCCTCCTTCTACTGAGCGCCCCTAGCTCAGAGATAGAATCGCCGACTGACGCCAATTTGGTCGAGTTTTAATCCTGGGTAAAAAGCAATCGCCTGTCTAACCGTACTGATGAGCTGTGATACAGCAAAACAGATCTGTCTGCGGATGACTATATATATATATATATATGACTATGTTATATATTTGTGTGTGTTTGTTAATAAATTTTAGATTCAAAAATAAATTTTGATGTCATTTGAACTGATCCAAATTTATTTGTCTATAGATGATATCTTTTTTTTTGTCTTGGAAGCTGTTTGAAGATCTTTGCACTTGATTTTTAGTCTTTAAGCTTTTTCAGTATTTTATTACAATTTTTACTTTCTCCTCTTGTTGTTGCTTTTTATTGCAATATTAATCGGAGCAGACAATGTCAAATTGGAAATATCTGGAAGTATTCTTCACATCATGATTCTAAAAGTAAGTTCCCTTAGAAACTGGTTAATCTACTCAAAACTGCTCTCTTGATCATCTTGTATATTTTCTTTGAATTTGTATTTCTTATTTATTCTGTTGCAACAGATTTTATTCTGTCCTCTGTATTCAATTTATTATAAATGCGGATGTACTGTTATTTTCCTTTTATATTCATTACGACCGAGCTTATTTGCTTGGATGAGTCATGTTGTTGGCAATGAAAACATCTTTTGGACCTCATTTTGCTTTCTTCAGCTCTTTATGAGGTAATCTAAAGCCAGTCAGCTTAACACCAAGAATTCTGACCCTATTCATGATAGCAGTGGTCTTCTGTCAGCCATAAATGACCACCTAATGGTAGAAGTGGCCAACTTATTGATTAATCATAGGCTATAGAAAGTCTGTCCCAAACCAATCTCCTTTCTCTGTTGGTAGGCAATATGAATAACATGTTAATTATCTAAATCTCTGCCCAGATTTCATGAAAACTCACCTTGACATTAAAATGTCAAACTTTTCATTCAGTACAGCATGATTTGATATCTTACTTTTTTTCTACTTTTAATAATTTTGCTGAAATTACTTTGTTTGAATTATTCTTTTATAAAACCTTTTTTTCACCCCTCAATGTATCGAAAACAAAATTGAAAAATTATTGGAATCAAAAGAATTATAAGAATTTAGAACAAATAATTTAGAATTGTGAAAAACCATGATTGAGCAGGTACAGTGCTGATTGCAGATATGGAATGAAAACTACAAAACCTCTTACGGAAGGTAGATGAAGAGAGTGACAAAAAGACTACAAATAAACTGCAAGAAAACTGAATGCATGGTGTGACACGATAACTAGGCGTATATTAAGGTGGAATTTGTAAAATGTGTATTTTATTATAATAGATTAAAACAGAAAATGGTTAAGAATAGAAAAATAGTTTAAAAACATGTTTTGTTTAACAAAAGTGAAAAAGAAGAAGAAAAAATTAACGCTTTTTCTTTTATAAGGAAATTTGTGGAAGAGAAAAGGGCATCAGATTACTGTTAAATCCTACCAGTCTTCCAATAAATATTTGACTAAGTGATTTGATGTGATAAAAGATAAAGTCTAGGAAATAGATTTTTGAGTGACCAGGTCAAAAACTGTCTTTACTGTATCTTGACCACACATTAAGAAAATAAAGAAAAGATAATAGAATTTTCCCTTTATCCAGGCAATAAAAAAACGCCTGGTTACGAGTAAAGTATCAGGGCTATAAAAACATCCGGCGGTCTTCACACGAAGCTTTATTAAGATAAAAAGTTTTAAAAATCCTAGACAATACTTGGAGGTTTAGTGCAGACATCCCGTTTACACATCAAAGGAAGCAAAATTTAAGTACCTTGAAATTTTGGACTTAGTCGCCAATGCTTATCACCCGGTTGTCTAGGCACTTCCGATTATTTTAAATAAATACAAGTGATTTTTCCGAGCCAATCATTTGAGTGAGTTAGTTCAGCCGGGCCGTATGCTTGAAGTAGAAACTCCGTTCATCTTGAGTCGGTCGGTTTGGCATTTGATCTCCATTAATTAGAGTTAGAGCTGAGTGTCACATCGCCTGCCCCAACTGAAAGACTAACTCTAAACGAAATAAAGCATCGATTTAACTCATCCAAGTTGTGGAAGTTTGTTTCTTATAATTTATCTTGTACCTCCAGCTTGAGACTTTGACTTTTTCAATCAACCCCCGGCGACATCACAGCGTGGAGAATGGCCGCCGGAGAAATTGTTCGGACCATCCACTGGGGTGTTACACATGGTCATCAGCAAAAAGAGCAACACAAAATGCCAAATACAGGTGAGGGATACTAGAATCATGCAAGTACAAAAATTTAAATTCCTAGAAAGTGTTCTAACAGGAGATGGAAAGTACAACACAGAGATCCAAAGGTGAATTGGCATGGTGAAGGATGCGTTCCAGAAGCTAAGTAAAGTACTAAGACATGGGAAAATTTCACTAGAAACAAAGAAGAGTGCTAGATTGCTATGTGATGTCAGTTCTTCAATACGGCAGTGAATGTTGGACAATATCATCAAAGATAAAGGAAAAACTTGAAGCAGCAGAAATGTGGTTCTACAGAATGATGCTGCGGATATCATGGACCGAGCATGCAAGCAACGATGAGGTGTTGGAAAGAATGGAAACAAAAAGGAAATTAATAATGAGCATCAGGAAGAGACAACTGAAGTTCCTGGGACATGCGATGAGGAAGGAGGGCTTGGAAAATCTGATACTGACAGGCCAGATAGAAGGAAAAAGAGACAGAGGAAGGCAGCGTATAACATATTTGAAGGGCCTGATCAGGTGGATGACGGAACAGGGGTTGCGTGGTGTAACAGAAGAAAACATACTAAGAGCCACCAGGGATAGGGAGTCATGGAAAGCCATGATCGCCTATGTCCTGAAAGGACAAGGTACATAGAAGAAGAATTTAGAATTAGATTTTGTGTCAGTAATTTGAATTTTTAATCTCTAGTTCAGCAAAAATGAAATCTTTTTTTCATTTTGCTTTTTAATAAGCAAGAATAAATGCTGCTTTAAAAGAAAAGACAAAACTGTGATAAAAAGGTGGGAGGGAATTGGGTATTCATGTATAAAGTTGAAGTTCTTTTTTAGTAGAAAGCTGAATTTAAACCATGATAATTGTATAATGGTCAGTATTCCTATCCTAATCTATCATGACAATTTTACCTTATAAGGAAATATTCAGCATTCCTCAATGAAGCTGCATATGCTTCTTTTGGTTGAAACTTATAAAATCTTTCTATTAAAACAATTTAAAAAAAAAAGTTTTCTCAAGTCTAGTAATTGTTTTCCCGTATTGATGGGGGTTTTCTTCTTAATCTTTTCTTTGAAGTAGCGTGGAACATGAGCATCTTGATGTTCTGCACTTTCCCTTTGAGTTACACGTGCTATCCATTTTAGTTGTTTCATTGAAAGTCTTTAAATGATGTGGTTTTGATCTTTATGATTCTGTAATGTCAGTCTACAAGGTTCAAAGAAAAATAATTTTTGCTAAGATATACAGGCTTTTTCTGAATGAGTTTAGTGCTATGCATGACATTCATATGAAAGTATCAATCTACCAAAGTTATTTAAGATGACTTCAATTTGTAGGTTAATGATAGCCACATGG
This sequence comes from Ascarosepion bandense, assembly GCA_037127315.1. NCBI lineage: Eukaryota > Metazoa > Mollusca > Cephalopoda > Sepiida > Sepiidae > Ascarosepion > Ascarosepion bandense. Next base: position 702,033 of record JBBBDQ010002478.1, on the reverse strand, counting down.
TACTCATCTCTGCCAGATTTGTTTATATCAACATTTGAGATATTTATTAAAATTCCATTTCTACTTAGAACTTAACTGTGTAAAATTTAGCCAAATAGTCAAATAGGATTGATCTTGAAATATTCCACTAAGTTCTCTTCTGATATCATACAATCTCGCTCTGTTTTTATCAGCAATTATCTGTTGGTAAAGATGATATTAATAAGATCAGAGCATTCATTAAGGTTAATCATTGTTATCAGTAATACTTTCACTATTATCTAATAAGATAGGATTTTTGTTAACTTTTTTGTAAAATCAAATTCTATACATAATCTTCTTCAATGGTGATAATAGGTTGATGCAAATTCTGCCACTGTCATTTCTTGAATGCTATCAGGAAAATGAAGTTGACTTGGTTCTTTATTGCTTGGACAATTGGTCAACTTCGTTACAAGCCTTAGAATAATATATTCAGTTGAGGAAAATAGGTTCCACATGGAAATAGACATTAGCATTTCTTAACACAGTCATTTTTCAACAAGATAGATACTTGTAATTAAAAACATAAATTATTATGAGCATTCAGTATAAAGAAAATTGTGGCTACATTCAAGACAGCCTTTAATGTCTCTACCTAGATTGAATCTTCTGATAGTGGGTGTAAGGCAGAGGGTGGGGGCGTATTCTTTAGGGAACTCTTTGTTGAGAACTGGGAAAAGTGATTATTGCACAATGCTACACTGATTATTTGTTCATTTGAATGATTTATTGGATGAGAAAAGATCATTTTCTGGCCAAGCAAAATCAACCTGCAAATTTTGCTGCATTAAAATTGATTTTTTGTTTCAAGAATGATGCTGCAGACAATCATGGTGCTAGGAGGGAAAGTTCTTTTGTATGTGGCATATTCTTCAGACTTGTCATATTCAAACCCTCATTTTTTATCTGGTCAATAATTGCAATAAGTACAAAATAGTAAGATTTCTGAAAACATTGAATCATAACCAGAAACATTTTTATTACTTTTATATTATCATTTCTACATAATTTACCTGAAAGATGGTATCAGTACATAGAGAGATGATGGAAAAGATTTTTAAAACTGAATAATGATGCTATGAATTTATAAAAATATAAGATATAAAAAAAATGCCAATAACCTGATAATTACTGAAATTAATGACAATGTGAAAAAAATTGTGATGCGTTTCATCTTTTAAGTCTTCATAAACTAAAGTGATGTTTAGATTGATGTAATCATACATGCACACAAAGGGGAGGAGATGCAGAAATTTTAATCATTTACTGCTTTTGTTTTTTTTTTATGTGGGTTTAGGTTTATAGTTTAGTATATAGTCCTATTAAGATGATAAGGTGGCTTAACTTCACTTTAATCCAATTAAATCAAAAGATGAAAAACATCAAACAAAACATTTTTTCCACTTAATTTTTCTAACATTGTTCTGGCATATGAAAATTCATATTTTCTTCATAAAATTTATATACTATTTTCACTTAATAAAATTGATTGTTACATGAGCTGGTATTTCTTGGGATAAATTTATTTTTTTGCTGGCAGTTCATAAATATTTGTCTGTGTGGCTGTAAAACTTTTGTGAAAAGTGCTTATTTCCATGTGTACAAATTATACAATTTATAAAACAGCACCGAAAGTTTTAGTATAAATGGTTATTGATAGTATAGTGGGTATCTTATTTATTCTTTTTCTAGTTGTAGTAGGATTTCCGTTCTAGTGAAGGGTAATTGTATCCCGTTGCAGGTTAATGGAATTTGGCCTTGTGGAAGACTATAAGTCATAAAATGATTATAAAATCAAGAAATGCAATTTGAGTATAAAATAACATTTATATATACACATTTCAATTAATGTTTTACAATTAAAGCAATACTTGAAATAAAGGTCCACGGAGGTTAGAATGTTCATGGAAAATATAATGCTGAAAAAGATAAATGGCTTAGGAATGTGGAGAATGTTCATTTTGAAGTTGCCACTTCTAAGGTCAGTAAGTTGGTTTGTGTGGAATGTCTTTGGAGAGGTCACTCCTGAGGTCAGTAAGTACTTTTGAGACAGGGAGAAGGAGACACTTGTTACTCTAGCCTTTCTGTCCTTCTGATGATGCTTTGTTTCTCCACTTTTTATATCTGCTTTTTGGATCAAAAGCAGCTCCTTTCAAATTTCATCCTTGTATTTGATTCCGGGCTTCCCATTGGCTGGTAAATAAAAGCTCGCGGAATGGAAATTTGATATTTGATTAATTTTTATTTTTCAACCGGAACATCTGCGCAAATTTGAATGCGCATGACGAGTTTTATTCATTTACCTTTTTGTTGTGAGAGAGTACACATCCGGTTCATCGCTTTTGTTCGGTCGATATCACCACAATAGAAATGAAACCCATAAATTCTTTGTTAATAAGATAAATTTTCAGATGCCTTTAGTACAGGAAGACAAAAAACTGTTAGTTTTTATACAGAATTTTGATAATTCATCGGTAAGTCTTTGACTTCTATGACTGGAAGGTTAACTGATCTATTAGAGTGTGAATGTTGAAAAATAAAACCTTTCCAATTCTACAGGTTTGTGTATGATAAAAATTACAGTAAATATTCTCAAAAAGAATTAAGGATAAACAAAGAAAAACTGTTTCACAAAAAAATTGTGCAGGATCTGAAATGAGTAAGCATACATTGTGATCCTATTTTCATTCTGCTTCATTAACACTTCCGTTATGTCCTGCCAATACCTCATTAATAACAAACTATTTCATTCTGATTGTGGAAAAAGATGGAAAAGACATATCACAAATGCTGTTTAATTTCAGTGAAAGAAAGATGAGATGATGTCTCATGTGTTTAATGTCTGCTTCAGTAAAATGGAAAAAACTTGTCAATTTTGAATATATCAATTTGTACCCTCTTATTTTTTTAGATAAATACTCCTATTTATACTTATAATTATTATTACCAGATCTTGTTACAGTTGTTAAGCTTAAATATTTTTAGCAATGCAATATGAACATGTCCACGGGCGTTTTACAGTTATAAAACTCACAAGAAGCTTTTTCAATCATTAACTTAATAATTATGATTTGTTAGAAAATTCATATACCAAAACCATAATATTTTCATGAGTAATGCCATATATATTATTCATGGGTGAATTCAAAATGTGACTATTTCTAATGAAATATGGCAACGTTGGAATGTAAACAAATATTCTTTATTCATTTGGAACATTAATTTCTGATCACAATTGCAAATCTTAAGAATCCCTCAGGTGTTAAGTTGTCACACAAAAACTTGAAGGTTGATGATTTCTATTACTAGAGAGATTTATAAATCTAAAACTGTAATGCAAATCATTAAAAGCAGATGATAATGTGGTATCTTTAACTTACCTAAATCCCAAAGTCAACTGCATAAAACAATTCCTTAGCAGACTCAATGATGGACTGTCGTTTATGTCACGTAGGGCTTCATTCATGTTCTGTTCTCAAACTCTTCATCAACAAAAGGAAACAAAAAGCTAAACAAGATTTTGTAAATGAGCATGTTATCATGGTTATGAGTGTTCTTCTGCAATTAATGTAAGTTTAATTTGATTGGCTTTGATAGAAAGCAATATATTAGATGGCTTTTAAATGAGGGGAAAGTATTGAATTTGAATGTTGTGGTGCATTGTCATGGAGGAATGTTTTCTGGCCCATTCATTTGATCACATGGCAAAGTAAATACTACAGTCAATAAGTATTTTAACAGAATGCCTTCACTGTGTTCTTCCTTTTCTCAAAGTATCTGATCTCTGAGCCCAATTTTATTCAAGATAATGTCTCTAGTTATACTACAAAAATAAGGTAAAACAATTATTTTGAAACTAAAAATGACCCATATGCATAGTGTAGATCTCAATCCTACTGAAAATCTTCTTTGAAAGAAGATAAAGTTAGGATAAGAAAACCAACAACGTTAAATGCTTTGTGACAGAACCTGCAAGATTGATTGATTGATTGATTCTTTTTTTTGTCTTTTTTGTTTTTTTGTTAATGGCTTATCAACCTCTTGTGGGTTATTTAAAGCCAACCAAAATGTATTTTGGATTGTAAAAACAATTATTTCTTCTTTTTTTTTTTTGCGTGTGAGTGAGTAAATATTACATCAACATTACTTTAGAATAACAATGATACTACTATTTAACCCATAGGTGAGGCAAGGAGATGGATTCATATCTTTCCCAAGAGTATTTTCACATAAGTGAATGTAACAGACACAACTGAAATTTGAACTTAGCACACTGAATTCTTATTTTCAGCCACTATCCATTACACCACCCACATATCCACTAGAAATTGTATGAAGAACAAAAACAAAATCATGCCTGTACATAAATTAGTGAATTCATGTTTTCGTAAATTTGTGGAAGTAATTAAAAGCCATAGCCTTTACAAATCTACTTAATTTTCTTATCAAATATGATGATGATATTTTTAATTGTATATACATGTGGTTTATATTTTCATTTTGTAAATTTAAGAATATTTACTGCATTTTTTATCATGATTGATTTTGTTTAATATTGGACGTTACTATATACACACACACACACACACACAGAGTTTAGAAATATTTTGATCAAATTTGTCATAATTTGAAACTGGAAAATTTTTAAATGTTGTCCATTCTCCAGTGTTATAAGTCTATTTTAGGTTGAGAACATGAAGCATTTACAATTGGGATTTAAATATTTTTGTAAATTTTTAGAAATTATTTAATATCTATCTACAGAATAAGAGACCTGTATGTTTTCTTTTGAGAATATTTATAATGCAGAACCACTTTGCACCTGACTGACTTTCTTGACTAAAATCAAATCCACATGAACACACAAATTTTGATAAATGAATAGATTAATTTTAATCATATTAGAAGCATTTAAAATATTCTAACATTCTCAGCGTATATTTCTGAAATCTATGAAGTTATTACATTGAACAATAATCATGTCAACAGATGAACATGGATTTTAGTTATCTAACAGAATTATATTTCATTTATATGAGTAGCTTTCTCTTTTCCAATCTTCTCACTTTGTTTTTTTTATTTTATTTTTTTTTTTCAATTGGAGTAGATAGATCTATCGCTCGGTTTACACTCCACCCATGTCTATTGAACAGGTTAAGAGGCTCATCCCTTGTTCTCTGTTTAGGATGTGGTTTCCGGCTTTCTCTTTTCCAATCTTTTCACTATTACATAGCCCCCTGCACATCAGTGGCGTTACCACCTTGCTCGGGGTGATACGATTAAAAAAAATTAAACACCTGTGCTAACTTAAGTACTTCTAAATTGCAAAACAACTACATGGTTACACCTTCCAGTTACTTTATTATCTCTCTTTTTACTTCAATTTGATTATTTTCTCGCTTTTCTTTCTCTCTCTCATATATATATATATATATATATATATATATATATATATATTGTTTAATTACTTAGTTTCTGGTCATAATAAGGATTAGACCAGTGCAGATTATGCTATTCCCAAACAAAAGTGAACTGTTGAATGAAAGAACAGAAGTAGCCATACTAAAAAAAAATACCTCTTGGGTTCATACAACCATGTTTGAAAACGCCATAATTCCTTGTAATTTTAAAAATTGCTCATTCAAAAATTTCCTGTCACGTGAGTTTTCAAAAAAAAAAAAAACACTTATGTAAGCGTTCTTTAAAAAAAACAAAAAATAAAGAAAAGAAAAGAAAAAGGTAAACGCTAAAATCCATTATTGCAAATCGCCTGAAGACACCACTTCTGCCTGCACAAACTGGGATGATGTAATTTCAAATAAATTGCTTAAAGAACACACAAATGATAAGCAGTTTGAGCTCTATGCAGGACAAAGAACCAAGTGTCCTCATACATGGAGGCACAATCTTGATTATTCAATAAGTGTTGACCAATAGCCTACTCCTGGACAGCCTGAGTAGGCCTTGTACTAAGTCCATGATTACTGGAATGAATATATGCGGGAACATGTTGTGAGATGCGCATTTCCAATCAAAGATTAGTCCATCCTATATACACCGCATCACAGCAGCATTTAAACTTGTATATGACTGAATTTCTGCATAGATAGGACAGTTTATATTTCGGAAAAGAGGGGAACATGGTTATAGTCTAAAAAATAGTACATAGTTTTACGGAAAAGAAACAAGAAGAAGTACAAGCCAAAATTTTATCTGTAATGACCTGACACCTCCTACCAAGCCAAGGCACCTTTAGGTAAATGAGACAACAACTAGGTCCCAAAACAGCTGGTTCCTTAAACTATCTGATCTTCTTAGCAATGACTTGTTTAATTGTGTTTGAGGGATGCCCATTAGCCTCATAAATACTGTGTAGCTTCACAAGTTCACTGTCTAATAATCTAGGAAAACAAATCCTTAAAGCACGGTGTGCAAGAGTCTCAATCAGACCAATCTTGCAGGACTTTGGAACGAAAGAATTCCAACTGGTATATAAACCAGTGAAAGTGGGTTTACGAAAAATGGTGTTGAAAGCCCCATCCCTGCGTCGAACCAAGACATCCAAAAAGGAAACTGACTCATCCTTCTCCACTTCCATGGTAAGGGATGGATGAAGGGAATTCAAACATACCAAAATATTTTCAGCATCACTAGCACTTTCAAATAAGAAGAATGTATCATCCACACACCTTTTGTAGACCAAAGGTTTGTTGACTCTCTCAAATAATAATTGCTCATAGTGACCCACAAAAATATTGGCCAGAACAGGACCCAATGGACTACTCATCGTGACCCTGTCCATTGGAATACACATAGTACCATCGAAACTAAATTCTACTCCCTCTCTGTGGCAAGCCACATACACTCCAGAAACAACTCTTCTGGAATGCAGGTAATACCCAAATTTCCTCTGTATAACCAATCAGCACAGATACCAATAGTCTTCTGTGGTGATATGTTAGTATAAAGACTAATTATATCATATGATACCATTAATTTATCAACAGAAGAAAACTATGTTTCTAATTAAACTAGAGAACTTGGAGTCAGAAATATTATTTGTCAAAAGTACATCAGATACTGGTTGGATTAATTCTGCCAACCATTTGACCATCTCATGTTGAATGGAGACCACCATAGGCAATATTAGTCTAAGTGGGATCCCATCTTTATGAATTTTAGGGAGGCCATACATTCTTGGTTGCTGTGAACAAACTGGCCTGATTCAACCTTGACAGTGTTGTCAAATGACTCTACTGGACCAGTTTTTTTGAACTTCGCAGAATTGGACAAAATTACCTGCATTTTATCCAAATAGTCTTGTTTGTTTAGTATGACAACACCGGACCCTTTGTCTGGCTTAGTAATATAAATATCTCCCCACAATTTCAATGCGTTTACTGTTTGGTAATGCATACTCTGCCACGAAAGTTGATCTCTTTCAGACCTAAGTGCAGAATATTCACTGGATAACTCAAACAGCTTAGTTTTAACCTCCAAACACTTTTCCGTTGATTTCGGGATATGGTGCAGAAGTAACTCAGTCAGATAAAATTAATTCCTTACTAACTGTAGAAGGCGGAACACAAAAGTCCAAACCCTGAGAGAGAACAGAAAGTTCAATTCCAGTCAGGGTTAAACTGGAAAAATTGAAAATATGCCGATTTACAGACATGCATACATGGACATATCCAAACGTATATACACACAAATACAAAATCACATATACACAATCACACAAAAACACACACACACACACACACACACACAAATATATAAAAATACACACGTATATATGTATATATGCACACACATTACCAAGTAAAACAAAATACTAATATGTTTACTAAGACAAAAAATCATATGTACATCTATATACATACACTAATACGTAGACAAAGCCATGCACCCAAGTATATATTCTAATATAAACGGTGGGGGGGGAAAAAAATCGTATATATCCGAGTGACTTCTGCCGAGGAAGTGTTTGAGTCCAAACACTGAAACAACCATATGATTGTAGAGAAGAGGACATATATAGAAGAAATTATGTACATGTTCTAAAACATAATTTATAATATATATATATATATATATATATAAAACAGAACCTATATATACAAACAGTTAAAACTAGGCACAAATAAAAAAATTCAGAAACAATGTGAAATTGATGCCTTGAGAATCATAATTATTAAATATCAATTTGAAAATCAGTGCTATAATAAAAATGTGTTTAATATTAACCAGATGGTATATGCTAGATTAAAATCTATCAAATATTAACATGATAATCAATGTTAGATTAAATACTTAGCAAAAATAAATATGATAATATATACCGAATTAAATACCAAACAAAAATTTAATTAGAACATCCAAGTCAGATGAAAATACCCATCAAATAAAGGTAGATAACAATTGACACTAGCAAAAAGAGTAAACATAAATTCTTAATATTATAACCCATATTGTAAAGTAAATAATGAACTATGCTTACAATGAACAGTGAATTCACTCTTACAAATTTGCTCTTACATGTATCTAATATTGTAGCCTTTACAGACGTTTTCTAAACCTGGCTTTAAAATTTAACAGATAAATTGACACATTGATAAAAACAAAATTTTAAAATTTGTGTATGTATGTGCATTTTGGTGCAGGGGATATCGACTCAGAATGAGAAATCAAGGAGCCAAGTTTGAATTCCAGTTGAATTCATTGCATTCACTTACATGCAAGTACCCTTGGGAAAGGTATTAATTCATTTTTTTCCTTAAGTTATGGATTAAATAACAGGAGAGATTGGGTTCTATAGCCTTGGCTGGCAACCAGTCTACTGCAGAAAGTAACGGTAACCTACTGCAGGATAATCTTCTATCCAGTCAGTCATCTCTTTCAGGACATGATCGTCCAAGTGGGTTTCATGTATGGCACTTAACTGTATGTGTATATATGCATGTATATTCATCTGTACATGTGTCTGTATACCAATATATGTTTGTATGTGTATATATACTCATCTATTTGTCCATATGTGGATGTCTATAGATTTGTATAAGTGTGTGTCCATGTCTTTTCCTTGTTTAATATCTGAATAAATTTATAATATTCTAAATCTAATGATTTGTTAATCTCAGAATTTAAAATTCACAATAAAAATAAAGTGAAGCTAATATTCGATTAATAATGCTGATCTCTATTTTAATCAAATATTAATATTATTGCCTCAATAAATTGTTTTTATAGTATGTTTTTATATTCTTCAAATTAGAAATTACTTTATTTTGATTGGTCCACACTGTCTATGTAACAATGGCTTCCCTGATTAATGGTGTTTGGCTAGTTTTGAACATTTTAAAACTCTTCAACTTGAAATAAACATCATCACTTGATAAGACATAGGTATTGTCGAAACAAAATATCTACGTTTGTAGTGATATTATAACATTTATGTTAAATTCTAAACAAATATTTTTCGCTCTATTTTGTATTGAGCAATTTTTGAAGAACGGTTTCTTTGAATAGATAATTTTGTTCCATCCATACCTACCCTATACTTGGATAATGAATCATGTATATAATAATCCTGTCAATCATGTTTGCCATAATTACTGACCACTGAAAATCTATTAGAAATTTCCAATGTACAGCATACAACTTGAGTACAAAGAACTTACTGAAACAAATTGCAATTAAAAATGTTAAAAACAATTTGTCTATTAACCCCCCCCCCCAATTTTTTTTTTTTTTTTTTAATTGAAAAAGAAAAATTAATTTGTAATTCATTTACTTTGTTTTAGAAGTAACATAATTGCCGTTCCTATTTAACACCTTTTTCCAACATGGAGGAAGCTTTTCAATGGTTCACCTTTACACTTCTGAGTATGACAATAAACTACATAAATCAGCAAGGCGTCTGATCAAGAGATTGTTTTGAGGAGCATAGAACATCTTATTAATTGTTGTTTCCTGATCTGGGGTGGTAGCAGCTGTTAGGGTTCCAGCTGTGTTCTGGGTATAAATTACATCTGACAGCAAGGCTTTTGATTTGGTGGTTTTGAGGAGCTGAATTGCTGTTTTTCCCAGGTCCACCTTGACCAGGAGTGGTAGCTCCTGTGAGGGTGTTAGCTTTTTGGAAATAGTTAACCCTAAAACTGGTGTCAAAACATTATGAAAGCATAAAATACTTGTTCATAGTAAAAAATCATTACCTGCAGTATATTTTTTTTGTGAGAAAAATATTACCTAGCAATACACATCCATTGCTCCCAATGAAGAAACTTCTAACTTCAATCTTCCACTCCCAATTTGCTTAATTTTAAATATACTTTGTATATCAATGCTGAGAATTAAGTCTTACCATTATGATGTATTTTTCCCCCTCTCAAGTAAAAGAAATAATTTCCCTTCATCAGCCCTCAGACTGTGCTTTCGATACTAATTCAAATAGAAGTAGAGAATGCACCCACACCCCTGAGTAACTTTTGTCACACTGCCGTCTAACAGTATGTCTTTTAGTCCCATGGTCCCTGGCAGGTTCAATGTTTCAGATCAAAGGAGGAGTTGTCTTGCCTGACCTCTAGGTAGGCATGACACTTAAAGTATTGCATTTGAATCTATCCTAGGTTATTTGTCTCGTCATTAAGAGTGTTTGGTGTTATCTGCTTGATAGTCAGGGATCCAAACATTGAGTAACTTCAACTTCATCCTTAATGTGGCTTTCATTTTTTGTTTTTTTTGTAGTGGGGGACAGCAAACTTTAGTTAGCTTTGATTGTTGAGGATTTTATCCTCTTTGTTAATAGACTGTTTCTTAGAATTTGTTTTCTCAGAGTTGGACTTTTAGCCTTAGAGATTCTATTGAGTTGTCCAGAAAGTTCATGCTGATTTTTAAAGGAAATTAAAACACAAAACAAAATTATGCCATTAAATATTCATTCAACTAGGAACCACTTTACCATTGGAGTAGATAGACTAAACTATCGCCTGGTTCACACTCCACCCACGTCTATTGAACAGGTGAAGAGGCTCATCCCTTGTTCCCTGTTTAGGATGTGGTTTCCGGTTTTCTCTTTTCAAATCTCTTCACTCTTACATAGCCCCCTGCACATCAGTGGCATTACCTCCTTGCTTGGGGTGATATGATTAAAAAAAGATTTACACATTTTTGTTTTGTAAACAACATTTACTAAATCTGTTGTTATTGGTATTACTTAATATCAGTCAACTTCTTTTGCTAATAATGGAATGAGCACACTAACATCAGACTTTTCAAATTGAAAATACACAAAGTAATACAACCCCACAGACCAACACTCTTGTAACTTGTATAATTGACTTGTGTAAATTTTTATATATTAGTAGATTTTATATTAGATATCATTATATATTAGATCAAATTTATATATATTAGGGGGATTATAAGCAAATGCTGTGCTCAAATTTTATTTTTTTAATCTTCAGAAATATTTTTTAACTTTCTCCAAATTCTGAATTTGTAATCTTGTGAAACCTTTCGTTTCTTTTAAAGGTGTATTGTTTTGTGTGGGAGGCCGAGGAGCTGCTGGAGATCCATTCCAAAGTATAGAATGCTATGATTATCGGAAAAATAAATGGTTCCCAGTCACAGAGATGAACACTCGACGGAGACATGTTGGTGTTTGTGCTGCTTCAGGTAAAAGGAATCTGTTTTTCCATTTTTATCAGCTTTTTATATAACATACCATATCACAGATAAACAATTTTTCCAAAAATTTTAATTGATTTGAATGATTGCTGAAGTTGGAGCATAAATGACATACATTATTTTCTTATTGTTCAAATGGCTAAAAACTACCCAGTATCATGTATGTGAAGTTAAAGCTCCTCATTTATCTCAGAATAAAAGAAAGCATTCATTGACTAAGCATCCAGCGCTACTTGTGTTAGGCTTTTCTTGACTTCTTGACCAGCTAAGACCAGCTTTGTACCCAGTTACCGCCTAATCAGGGGTTGGGTAATCTTTGACCAATGGCCTTAGCATACGTGCTCAGATTCCCCACGTTAAAAACTGGCCTTGTGTCACAACTCGCTCCATTAGGGGAGTAAGGCAAATATCAAGTGTAGTATCTGTTCTCATCGCTAATGATAATATTAGCTGTTTCATCATAAGGAGACATTTAGCATTTATTGACCTAGCAACGAGCACTACTTTCAATTGAAATTTGTAAAATCTTTTGATTAAAATAATTTCCCAAATAAAATATCTTCCTCAAGTTTACTAACTTTCCAGTATTGATGGAGGCTTCTTTCCTTGAAGTATTGTCAACATGTCATTATTTTCTCTCCGCATTACATGTGCTAATCATTTTAGTTGTTGGTGGTGTTGAAAGTTCTCAAGTGATGTGGTGTCTGTTATTTGGTACAGTTCTTTGTGATGCTGTAGTGCCAATACATGAGACTCAAAGAAAGATGGTCCCTGCTAAGATGTACAGGCTTCATTTGTTTGAAGCCATTTTAAACCATTGATTTGAGATAGCTGTTGGATACAGCTGACAGTTTAAAACTTTTTGAATGAGTTTGGTGCCATGTATGATGTACTGGTCCTGTAAAAAGAATTTTTATAATGAAGTTCTGGTAACATTTCTTGGTTCCAGCTGATCCATATGTCTCTTATGCTCCATTATACAGTTGGAAACCATAGCAAAAAGAGACATCACTGAAATGAAATACCAGTAATTATAAAACACAAACCTAGGAAATGTAACATTAAAACTACAGTTAAATATGTCTGCTATTTGAGTTGGGCTAAAGAAAAATGACTGGTGAAAGGGTGGGTCTGTTAAGATTTCTTGCTTTATCTTCAGCTGAAATACTTGCCTGCTTTTTATATACAGTAAGGTTTTCTTCTTCTGCCCAAAGTGCTTTTGTAATGTTTTGTAATGTACTAATAAACATGCTTAATTGAATTAAAAACAGTTTCCTGAAATGGAAATGTGTGTAAATATGCTGTTAAATACAGTGTCTAGTCGCACAGCAAATTATGGTGATAGAGATGGTGGGGTGAAATGTTCATGACTGCATTTGAACCTGGTATACATTGGTGATGTTTGGGCTCCCTCTCCTATCACCACTTCTCTTCTGCTTTGGTATTTTCCTGTCCAGAGTAAGTAATTCTTATAACAATGTTTTAGGGGAGGGAGTGAAGATTTGGTGATTAAATACTGAATTTTGTAATATTTGAATTTTTTTTTTTTGCCAAAAACTGCTTTTACCAAGCTGCAGCTCTAAATGATTGAAAATAAACTAAAATGAATTCTCAGGGGTCATGAATAAAGGCAAGTATACTTCTGAAAGAATAAGACTGCTATTCATTATGTAAGTTCATTGTTAATATTTAGAAATTAACTAGCAGTATAGCCCGGCATTGCTCGGGTGTAAGGAAAGCTTTAAAACTAATCCATGGTCCTGGAGCTCAGACTTTTTGGACGTTGGCACGAAAGACTAAAAAGCAATAGTTGTTTCCAGTTAAAGCGAAAGCGTAGACTGAAAAAAAAATGAATGGATGTAAGTCAAATTTTGATTTCCTGCTATCGATATCAAATAAGTTTTTTTCATTGTAAACTGAATTCTGAAGGCTAAATAAGTTCTCTGAATAAATGGTATCATGGCTGAGACTAAGAACTATAATTATACCTGCTTAGAGCCAAACCCAAAGCAAAAACTAAAATAAAGGGCTGAAAAAAAATTGCCATACAGGCAGATAAACAGTCACACACACAAACATCTTGCCTTTTATTTTTATATATATATATATATAATCGATTTTCTGCAGTATTGTAAGAACTGTGACCTTGAAACTTCTGAACATCGTTTCTTATGTCTTTGTCTATGAGTGTATCAAATTTGATTAAAATCGGACCACTCATTCTATAACCCGATTTTTTTTATTATTCATTTTTTATATTCATCAGGGGTACCTTGATACAAAACTTAGCTAAGAACACTCGCAGATGCTTATAGTACAACTGTGTAAATTTTCAAGAAAATCAGTTCAGCCATTTTGGAGTCTATAGGTTAATAGACAAAGTTCCATTTATAAATAAGTTTAGATTTCAAATCAAAAGAAAAAGGATTTTGTCAGCTGTCAAGAGCTGAAAGTTATTTAATCTATAATTTTTATTTGTGTAACTTTGTAAAAAATGTAAATCTCTAGACTATTGTTGTCATAGAAACAAAGAAAGTGATAGATCTGGATCCTTATCTCTCTCTTTCAACTTCCTCGGTCTGTTTTTATTTTCTCTGTTCTCTATCCTTTCTTTCACTTCTTCAGGTGGAATTTCTTTCTCACAGCTGAAAACTAAACCATATTAGAAGCAACACAATTCTGAATGAGTCTCAAAATATAGCTCCACTTTGACATTTGCTTTTGTAAATTTTCTTTTATTGGACTGAACAGTGTATTCAATGGAGAATGCTTTTCAGAAAAATACAAGTCCCTATTGCTGAACTGTTATGTAATATCAGTAGTCCTATATGACAGTGAATGCTGGCCAATTTACTTACAGATGAAGAACACACTAAAAGCAACAAATATGGTTCTACAGAAGGATGCTGAGAGAATACCATGGACTGAACATGTGAGTAACAAAGAAGTTTAAGGAAAAAAAGGGTAAAGAAACAAGCTTTTATTAAGAAACAGATAATGAGGAAAAAGGGCTTTGAAAATTTGACACTTACAAGGACATATTGAAGGCAAGATGGACAGAGGAAAGCAGCAAATAACCAATCTAACAAGCTTTATGCAAATAGTTGTGAGTAGGAGGGATAGCAAAAGACAGACCTTACTAAGAGCTACAAAGGACAGGAAGTTGTGGAGAGTCATGATCGTGAACATACTGAAGATACATGACACATAGAAAAAGTAGAAAGGAATCGTAGAATGAAAATGCTTAATTTATCTAAAACAATCAGTTCCTATGTGGTTAATTTTTGAAACAATTTGTAAACCTGATTAATCTCTGTTGCTAATGAACTTTTTCTTTTCAGGTTATTTGTATGCCATTGGTGGTCATGATGGGACAAAACACTTGAGTAGTGGAGAGGTTTTCGACCCAGTCACAAACACATGGTCTAATATTTCCCCCATGGGGACACTCAGGTAAAATTATTACTATTCATTTATTTTTTATAAATTATTAATCTGTCAAAATTCTACTTTTCAATTTAATAATGGAAGCAAAAGAAAAAAATTGAAATAAAAAAATGTTAAATTTAAAGCCTGAGTTATCAATTAAGCCAACCAAAATATTATAAAAACAAACTCTTATAAAAACATTTTATACTGAAATTTAAAAAAAATTTTTTTTGTTGTTTGTTTTTGTTTTTCAGGCGCGGTATTGCCCTAGCTTGCCTAGGAGGTCCAATCTATGCCATAGGAGGCTTGGATGATGCGTCTTGTTTTAACACTGTTGAACGGTACGATCCTTCCACTGACACATGGACATTTTTATCGTCTATGAAGATTCCTCGTGGCGGAGTTGGAGTCACAGCACTGAAGGTAGATTGCCATGTACAACTGTTGATCTAAGGGAGACAACAATTTTCTTCTCTATTTATGTCCCTTACATTATAAGCATTTATTAACTATTTTAAGATGGTCTTTAATTTTCGAGAAATATCCACGAATTTAGGTAAAACTTTAATTTTTTGATACTTTTGTTTACGAGACAATATTCTGTATTTTCTGATTGTGTGCATGTTTTTAAGAATTTTTGCATTTATTCCAGGGTTTTTTGTATGCTGTTGGTGGCAATGATGGTTCAACATCCCTGGATAGTTGTGAGCGTTATGATCCTTTGACTAATAAATGGGCTCCAATTGCCAGTATGAAAAAAAGAAGAGCTGGCGCAGGTGTTACTGTACTCAATGGAATGGTGTATGCTGTTGGTATGTCAGAATTAATTTCAATTCAATAATTCTAAAAGGCTTATGGCCACATCGTATTGAAATTTATTAGAGTAGATAGACTAAACTATCGCCCGGTTCACACTCCACCCACGTCTATTGAACAGGTGAAGAGGCTCGTCCCTTGTTCCCTGTTTAGGATGTGGTTTCCGGTTTTCTTTTCCAATCTTTTCACTCTTATGTAGCCCCCTGCACATCCGTGGCGTTACCGCCTTGCTGGGGGTGATTTGATTAAAAAAAAAAATATTGGTTCCTGTATGATCATTGAAACAATATTGAGTCTGGTCAATATCTGGATGGATGACAGTTTGGGTATACTGTAAGCTTGGATTTGCGGGTGGTATAATGGATAATGACTTTGAATTATTAATTGAAGAGCCAAGTTTGAATTCCAATTGGGTTTGTTATATTCACTTTTGTGCAAATACCATTGGGAAAGGTAGGAATCCAATACTTCTTACCCAGCTATTGGTTAATTAGTAGGACTAAACTGTTATTTCTAAAAATAAAATTTCATACAAAATATTTAGATTTTTGCATTAAAATAACCCACAGAGGTTATAAACAAAAACAACCAACCTACCAACTTAGCCCCTGTAAGACATAAATATCACCTACAATAGACCATCTACACACTATATATTTATAAAATGTACATTTACTGTGAAAAATAAAATTATATACAAAATGCCATCATAAAATTTCATACAAAATATTTAGTTTTTGGCATAAAATAACCCATAGAGTTTGATATGCCACTAAATAAAAACGACCAACTTAGCCATAACATCTACAATAGACCATTTACACACTATATGTCTATAAAATAGGTACCTCCATTAATCGCTAAAAAACAGCAAAGTATGAATAAAAAGGTCCCAAACCTAATAAAAACAAACTTTTTCTTCAAAATGTTATATTATCATTAAGAGAAACGATCAGAGTAATTTTTAATTATTTAAAAAATTTTTTTTAGTCCCTTCTAGTATGTTTGAAATTTTGGGAGAAAATCTTGTTTTGATTTGAGTTAGCGGGTAACCAAAACATTATGATTGTTTACAATGGAAGACGTAATGATGGCATAACCCCCCCCCTTTTTTTTTCGGTAACAAACACATTAATTTGGAAATTCTCAAAAAAAAAAACAAGTAATTGTTGGATTTTAATGAAACTTTCAGTACTCATTCACAAATGAATTAAATTATTTTTGAAATTATTATTTTTTTAAAATCTTGGTAAAAGATTTTTTTTTATTTAACTGTCACCCCACTCCACGTAAATCCATGGAATTTTAATAAATTTTAATTTGTTGTCGTTTATGATTTTATTAGTTAAACGCATGACTCATTGGGGAATATAAACCATCTGTTTTTTTTTTGGGGGGGGGGGTTTAATTTGGCCCCCCTATCCGAAAATCTGCTCCAAAGAGTAAAATAAGAAATGCAATGAAACTCTGATATTATTTAATTTGATAAGCTTTTAATTGCTTGAATAAATAATAAAAATTAAGGACATTATAATCTGAAGAAAAAATTTTTTTCAATTACTAATGAAATTTTAAAAGAATTTTCATTTTTTTTTTTTTTTTTTTTTCTATTATAATTTATAAAATTTCAATTTTTAAAATCATCAATGATTTGTTGCGGTTAGATTTTTTAGTTAAGAATTGATGATTATATTGCCTATCGAAAATTTAAAAGTATAATTAAAATCGTTTGGCCTTCATATTTTTAAAATAATTTAAATTTTCCTTTTTTGGATATTTAAATTTTTTCTTTCTTTTTTGTTCTTTTTTTGTTTTTTGTTTTTTTGTATGGTAATTTCTATGTGCAAATTAAAGGTCAGAGTTTCTTCCCTTATCCGAAAAAAAATTTGTACAATTTTGTTATTTTTAAACATCATACACTTTTATCTCTAATCAAGAACCTGTCAACAAGTTCTTGATATATGGCGGACAGGCCAAAATTTCAAATATTTGATTAAGAAATAATTTTATTATAAATTTCATGCTGTAAATAAGTAATACTTGTGTAAATTGGATTAATTTAACATAAGATTTGCTAATTTTCCAAAAATAATGTGTCACAGATGTATATTTTATTTTTGCATGATTTTTAAAACTGAGAATTAAATTTTGTTTACAAATGTATCGATTGCTCAAAAATGGCAGTAAAATTCAAAAATTGAAAAAAAAAAAAAACTAAACTTTTATATTCCAATCAATCTTAATTTCTGTTTTAAATAAACCAGAGTATTTTGCTTACTGGAAATAGTAAATTTAATAATTTAGCTTTCAATTAAAAGTAAAATAAATGTTTCAAAAAACCTTTTCCATTTTTAAAAATTCAGTTTAAAATTTAGACATAAAAAATGAGGTGAGGTATCTACTATAAAATGTGTATTTACACTGAAAAATAAAATTATGTATAAAATATCAGCATAAAATTGCATGCAATATATTTAGATTTCAGCATTGAATCACCTATAGAAGTTGATAATTCTTGTGTGTGTGCTTCTAAATAAAACACATTGATTTGGTTGTAAAACTTTCATCAAAAATTGAATTGCACACAGTTCTTTGAAGTTTTATAAACCAAAAAATACATATGTATGTCTAAAACATTGTTTGTTTGAAAATTGTTGAATTTTTTTTCCCTTTTAATTTGAAACATTTTTAGCCTAGTAACAAATATCATCATAAAATGTAACTGATGTTGATAAAAATAAAAGAGGCTAAATATTCCTAACACATCACATTATGACAACATCAAACCATAAAGCAATAAACCTCTTAACTGTTTCCAATCTGAGTTGATTTCTAAATTTATGTCTAAATTTCTAGGTTATCAATACTTATACTCTGGCTAACATCCTCATCTTTGTCATCATCACAATGTTTTGGTTGTTGTGCTTTCCGTCTTTGTCCAGATGACTGTCAATTTTGGTAACAAAGAATTTCAAACTGAATCTACAACAGTAGATTGTTCTCATTCCATTGACCATGCTTAAGTTTATATCTCATATTTTTCTTTTAAAATTTTGGTCAATTATTGTTTGCTTTTATTTCCACTGATTCTGCCTTTATTTTATTCATTATTATAATTAATGCTTTATTCCTCAATGTGAAGAACTGTAATTACAAAGATTGCTTGCCTAAAAAAATATATCTTCCAGAAATAACCTGGTTAACCATTTCTTAACATATTCTTTGTTACCATGGATTTTTAAAAATATACTTTTGTACAAATTAATTGAAAGAACTGCTTTAGTTACCTTTCTTTCACCATATAGTCAGTTTTAGACCCACTTACCATAGTTGCCTCCTTTTCCAAAAGAAAAAAAAAGCGAATGGTGTAATCAATTTCTATTTTTTTTCCCTCATATTAGATTATTTGCAGTGATGTGCAGTAATATGAATATTTTCAGGGTGTATGATGAAATTTGTTTGGCCTTGAAAGATATTACATCATCCATGATGGCATCAGATTTTTATTATGCCTAGACATTGTCTTCACTGTTGATTAGCTGTCCTATGGCCATTGTCTGTGAAAAAAAAGTGTACAAAAATTGTAATACTGAATGAACACACTGACAAGCTTTATAGAGAGATCGCAGATATTGTTGCTGTCAGCCTTTTAACTGTCAGTCACGTCATCAAGGCAAAGAAACAAACTGGATCCATCGGTCCAAAACATAAGGGAAAATGTAGTTGGGAGAGAAAAACGACGCCAAGAGCTGACATATATGTGATCAGTGAAAGATTCTAGGAAGATATTATTTGTTTTGGTTCAGTTAATTTGTACAAGGGTGTATTTCTTTTTTAAAAGAAATACTTCTTTCCCAGAACAACATTTATGATCATAAAAATTTTTTAAAATGGAAGAAAACAGCAACTGAAGAGCTTCTTTTAATTAAAAAAAATATTTAAGTAATGTATCAAAATAATAATTATATATTCTTCATTTTTAAACAAGTTATTACGCAACCTAGGTTTCTACCATGTGGTTTCTTCAGGCGAGATATATATATATATATATATATATATATATATATATATTTATTTTAAATTATAGTTTTGTAATATGTACAAATTATCATCTACTACAACGTGTACATTTTGTTTCGACACTGAAAGGACAATGTCAAAACAAAATATACACTTTGTAGTAGATGATAATCTGTACATGTTCTAAAGTATAATTTATAATAAATATTCATAGCTCTATTTTTATATTGAGCACTGTTTTAAATTAATGTTTTGAACGTTAATATTTTCATTGTTCCTTATTCACTTGGAAATATATATATATATATATATGTGTGTGTTTTTGAAAAGTATGGGTGTATATATATATATATACACACACACACACATATATATATATATATATATATGCAATTTGTTACATATATTATTTATATATTATATATGTGCGGTACTTATTTGAAAGTGCTCAATATCAGTGATAGAGCTGACATATTCAAACTCACACTTATATATATATATCGCTTATTCACTAATGAATTAGAGCACTCTGGCTATTGGGTGTGTATAATGATAATATACATGCTGCCTTCTTCTACTGTGCGCCCATGGCCCAGAGGTAGAATCGCCAACTGACGCCACTTTGGTCGGGTTTCAATCCTGGGTAAAAAGCAAGCGGAGTCTAACAGTACTGATGAGCTGTGATACGGCGAAACAGATCTGTCTGCGGATGACTACATACATATATATATATATATATATATATATATATAAGAACGTTAATATGGTAAGTTCCCTGTTTGCAGCATTCCTGACCTATGGCACTTCCCATTAATATATGAATAAAATCTTGTTCCATCATTCTGACAGATGGCACTTGTGACAAAATGATGCAGAACTATCTGTGTTAGTGGAGCGAATGAATACGTCATTGAGTGGTAGTATTTGGGGAAGAAGAATGCCATTATTTTTTGGGCAGCACACTAGATCTAAGTCATATGCCTGTCTTGGCAATTGTTTACAATAAGGAACGCATACTGCAACATGTAGAAGGATCTGCTCTTATGCAATTGACTGTGATTACACAAACCAGCAAAGTGCCGAAATTATTTTCTCTTTATTTTGTATTCTTACTCTACAGTCTTTTTATGAGACTAGATTATGATTTTTGAACTGCGTTAGCTGTGGGAAGTGACATAGTTACTTATGTGAATTCCGACTTACATCAAAAATTGAAAATTCCGAGTTTTAATTTTTCAACAATTCTCATGAATTCTTATAAAACGATCACATTAAAAAATAAAAGTGCTTCCTTTTTACATTTAATCAGCCAACTGAGTACTTCTCATGCATTGAAATTAATGGGTTTGTTTGACGGATTAGTTCATACAAAAAGGGTTAAGCTAAAATAACACTTGTACTATAATCCCCTGCTTTTTCATATCTGAAATTTATTCATGGCCCATCAGATTTTATAATTTTTACTTTCTTCGTTTTTTTGGTGGGGGAGGGGAAGGGAGGCAACTATGGTACTTTTGTTTGGCTTTTCATGCAGGATTTTTGTCATTATTTATAAAACTATTATGTGAAAGACCACCAATATGTAAATAATTTAAATTCATCCTTATCAGTTTATATAGATAGAGCAAGTGAAGAGGAAGTTTAAAATTAGTTCATTAAGTGATAAGAGTTGCCAGTGATGAATTAGGAAACTGTTTTCTTTGAGTTTTTTACATAACAGGTAATTTCATTTGTTCAGAAAGTGACTTCATTGAAAACGTTAAATCAATTCATAATTTGTCAAGTAGGTCACTTTACTGAATTAAAAGGAGGTAATTTTTATATTTAATTACTGTTTTTTTTGGGGGGGGGGTAGGGGGTAAGTATCATTAAAAAGTTACACCAAATTTCCTGTTAATTATTTATGACAATTATTCACAAAAACAAATCGGTTTGTTTAATAAGGTTATGTAATGTTGAAATCAGTTAAAGCCAGGAAATAATCCTATTTTGCAACAGCTGATGAAAATAAAATAAATAAAACAATTAACATACAGGGTGTCCATAATGTTCTTGTGCACTTTATTTCTATCACAAATACAAATAAAGTTATAAATTTTTTAAAGTGCATGCACTTTATAGACACCCTGTATAAACATTAAATAAAAAGAATATACTCATATACAAAGATTTTTTTTTTTTACAATATTCACCTTATTTACACATAAATTTTGAATAGTGTAAATATATTTCATTAAGTTTGTTTTTTGTCTTGTTCTTTTGTCTTTTCGTTCTCACTTGATTTTAATTTTTTTGTTTTCTGTCTTTTTTGTATTTACTTATGTGCAAATATCCTCGGGAAAGGTATTAATACATCTCTTCCCTCCAGTTATGGGTTAAATAACAGCAGACTGGGTTCTGTAGCCTTGGCTGGCAATCAGTCTACTGCAGAAAGTAATGGCAACTTGCTGTGGGATAATCTTCTGCCCATTCAGCATGTCTCTTTCGAGATATGATCACCCAAGCGTGTATCACGTATGGCACTTAACTGACTGACATATTCCTTGTCTTCTTTTTATTTTTTTTTTTTTTATAATTTGTTTCTAACTTTCTTTCTTGTTTTTCATTGTTTTTTGTCTTTTCTTTCTCATTTGGTTTTGTCTTTCCTTTCTTGTTTTCTGTCTTTTTTTTTGTTTTTTTTTTCTTTTTAGTATTTTATTTTTCTGTTATATTTCTTGTTTTTGTCTTTTTCCGCTTGTTTTTGTTTTATTTTTCTTACCTGTTTTTTGTTGTAGTTTTTTATTTTTATTTTTTATTTTTTGGTCTTTTCTTTCTTGTTTTTATCTTGTTTTTTGCTACATATTCGTTGTAATTCTTTTTTTTGTTTCTTGTTTTTTCTTCTTTTTGTCTTTTTTGTTTTCGCCTTTCTTAGTTGTTTTTTTTTGTTTTTCTTGATTTTGTCTTTTTTCACTTGTTTTTTTTTTCTTTTCTTTAGTTTTTAATATTGTTTTTTCTTACCTGTTTTTTCTCTTGTCTTTTATCCTGTCTTAATTTTCTTTTTTACACATGCTTTTTTTTACTGTTTCTTGTTTGTCTTTTCTTGGTTGTTTTCTGCCTTTTCCTTGTCTTTTCTTGCTGTCTTTTGTCTGGTTTTTGTTTCACTTGTTTTCATCTTTTCTTCCTTGTTTTTCTCTTTCTTCTTTTTGTCTGTCTTATTTTTTGTCTTTATCCCTTTTTTGTTTTGTGTTTTTTCTTTTTTTTCTTTCTTGTTTTTTGTTTTTTCATTCTTACTTTTCTTGTTTTTTCTTACCTGTTTTTGTCTTTTTTATTGTCATTTCTTGTTTTTGTTTCTGAAGTTATAGATGTGACAAATCTCTTAGTCATGACTTTGATGTCTTCCATTGGATCTTTGAAAACTGCAGTGACTAAAGAAAACATAACACGGCTTATGACACTAGAGTCCAAAAGCATCATGCTTCTTCTAAACAGAAATAATATACAAACAGAACTTCAATCTGGAAATACCTTAGATAAATGTTTCCTATTATCAAAATGCCTTAATTATTTTTTGGTACTATAAAGTGTGCAGAAAGCAATGGCAACCTACTGCGGGATAATCTTCTGCCCAGTCAGTCATGTCTCTTTCGAGATATGATCGCCCAAGCGTGTTTCACGTATGGCATAACGTGAAACTGACTGACTATAAAGTGATCAGTTTCCATTCTCAGATTGAAAAGAAAATAAGCAGAATAGGTTCGTAAAGTTTACATCCCTGGAAATCTAGAATGTTATGATTACCCCACTCCATTATTTCACTGTAATTCTACTTTTTGTAAAGTTCATCTGGTCAAAGGAATTGGTTGCTTTGAAAACATGAATTGTAATCTTGATTGGCAAGGAAGTACTTTTAATCCTGTGAGAATCCAAAAAGATGTTTTAATTTACACACATTTTGTACATTGGCAAAATGAACTCAAAAGGAACCAGCATTTTCCAAAACAGTTTTCATCTGAAAGTGTAATAATAGTTTATTTTATTAATATCAATGTTGACTTCCATATTTTCCTGTGAATTGTAATGTTATGAAAAGTTGCCTTGTTAAATATGTAAATAAATTTTTTGTAGGTGGTTTTGATGATAATGCACCTCTTCATTCAATGGAGCGCTATGACCCCGTGACAGATATCTGGACGTTAATGCCTTCAATGTCCTGTTGTCGTGGGGGTGTGGGCGTGGCAACCTTGGGTGGCAAAATATTTGCTGTTGGTGGGCATGATGGATCCAGTTACTTGAATTCTGTGGAAGCCTTTGATCCAAGTGTTGGAAAGTAAGTGTTTTGAATTCTTTAATTTCATTTCATTTACACAAGATTTTCTAGCATCAAATTACAGCAAATTCGTCATTTGTATGAAAGAACTGTCTTTTCATGGTAGAAACTAATTGACGGGTGGTTTAAGCCGACATATCTCCTTTGGTGTAGCCAACAAGATCCAAAGGAGGATCAACAATGCGATCGATCCTGACTTGGCAGCCTGCCTTCAGTCACTTTCTCACCGATGTGATGTAGCTTCCCTCTGTCTTCAAGTATTTTCATGGCTACAGTTCTGACAAGCTTCTTTCCCTGGTGTCCCAGCCCCATATATTTACACATGCTACTGGATTAGCATCAAGGTCCCACTCTTTTACCATCGAAATAGTTAAATGTAACTGTTTCTTCTACTCTGACAGTTTCTTTTCTCACACTCCCCATTTGTGGAAGTCCTTTCCATTTGCTTGCTTCCCTGATAGCTACAATCTCCAAAAGTTTAAACACAACATCAATTGCCATTTTCAACACCTTGATTCCCATCCTTATCTTTTTTTTCGAACATCCCCCATACCTTTTTTCTCTCTCTGTAACCCCCTGCACTCCAGTAGTAGTCCTGCCTTACTTGGGGTGAAATGATTATAAAAAGATATATATGTATGTATATATTTCAGTGGGCATGTTTGAATAAACAAAAGAATCAAGAGACATCAGCTGAAATCAGTCAAATGTGATAGCATTTAAGGTTAAATGTCCATTTTATTTTGAGCAAATCATATCTTACTGAAATTCTATTGCTATTTAGAATTTTAGTGCAGGTATTTGAAACTTTGATTATGAATAGATGTAGGTATATGTTGTTGTTTTGTTTTTCTTTCCAGGTGGGAAATGATGGCTGATGTTGAAGTTTGTCGAGCTGGTGCAGGTGTGGCAGTTTTAGACTGTCCTGTGGAACAGTTGGAAGATATGCGTAAAACCATCAATACTTCAGGGCCAGGTAAGTTATACAGCTTGTTGCATTGGGGTCCACATTCCCTTCCATATATATATATATATATATATATATATATATATATGAGTGTATTTGGCAGTGTGGTTAGAAGGTTTCCTTTCTAACTGTGAGACCCAGTTTTAAATCTCACCATGGTTGATTTATCAAGGAAGTGAGTTCTTGATGTTATCAGCTGGTGGGAATGGTGTCAATATGTGACATATTTGGAAAGTGTCTGAAAACTAGACCACAATTTGACCCAAGCCTTGTGAGGGAAATTGGTAGGCGAGACGGTTTGGAGGCAGTTGATGGTTGTACTAACACAGATGCTAATCCTTATGACCGAACGTATGAACATACTGGCCTTGCTCAAACTGATGATCATGCCAGAGCTTTCCATCATCTTTTGGCATATTGAGTGTCCAACAATTCAGTTCCTCAGACTGAACATTCAGGTTATCTGTGCATAGAATATGATTAACATGGTGAAGGTTTGTGCAAAACCATTCACACTTTTCAGAAGAACCAATTACAGAAAATGGATGCACATAGTGTGCCATGCTGTCCCCAAACAGCTTTCCTCCTCATCTCTTGAATCCAGAGTTGTCCTTCTTCTAAACTGGTTGCCAACAAAGGCTAAAGAATCAAGTTTGTTCTACTATTTAATCCATAGCAGAGGAGTAAATAGATTTCATATCTTTTTCAAGTGTATTTGCACAAAAGTGAATGTAACAAACCTTGACTGGATTTATCATTCCAAGCAGCTACCCATTACACCATTGTGTACACACGCACACACACACATTCCTGTTTTGGCAAATATCAAACTGTGATTTTCATAGCTCTGCCTAAGAAGCCAAGCACAATCGAATGCAAACTCCACCAAACAATCAGTTTGATGAGCCACATAAGAAAACTCATTGTCTGAATCCTGATAGAACGTGAAGCAGAATCAGACCGGAAATAGGACAAGAACAGTGTAATTTCATCAAGGACACTGAAACAAGGAATGTTATATTTGTGCTTAAGATGCTATCAGAAAGGGCAATACAAATAAAAAAGTAAGTTTACCTGTGTTTTGTGGACTATGCCAAGGCATTCGACAAAGTACATCACAAAAAATTAATAGAAATGCTCTGCAACCTGGACATATTTGGTGAAGACATCACAGTAATCAAGAACCTCTACTGGCAGCAAACTACCTGCATATGAACAGAAAACAATTTAGCAGAAAGGGGCGTAAGACAAGAATGTGTTTTTTCACGGGATCTATTCAACTTGTATAGCGAGACTATTCTGAGGACCCTAGAAGTTATTCCAGGATTCGTCATTGGTGGTCACAATCTGAACAACATAAGATACACAGATGATACAGTGCTGATAGCTGACACAGAAAGAAAACTACAAGACAACCTAAAAAAGGTAGATGAAGAAAGTCGATAAAAAGGGCTACAAATAAACTACAAGTAAATCAAATGTATTGTCATTGGCAAATGGAGAAGCCCCAAATATCAATTACAGGTTGGGGATACTAAAATTAAGCAAGTACAAAAATTTACTCGGGAAGTTTTTTAATGAAGACAGAAAGGGCGACACTGAGATCCAAAGGCAAATTGGCATGGCCAAGGATGCATTACAGAAACTGAACAGAGTACTGGATTGCTATGTGATGTCTGTTCTTTAGAGGAGTATCAATCTTTCGGCAACATTACACAAAACTCTCCATTTGCTCACTATACATTTCACCTCATGACCCCATAAATGAAAAAGAGTTAAACCATTTAATAAAACAACTCCCTAAACCGTTTATTTTAATGAGAGACTTTAATAGTCATAATATAATATGAGGCAGTAAAGCAACTAACAAAAGAGGCCAGACTGTCAAAAAAAATCATCAATAACAACAATCTATGCCTCCACAATCAGAAACCTCCAACTCACCTTGACCTGTCTTCAGGTACATTCTCTGTCATAGATCTTAACTCTCTGTAATCCATCAATCTTTCTAGAAAATAACTGGTGGCTATACAAAGATCCTTGCAGCAGTGATCACTACCCAATAATAATGGAAAGCCAAATAATAGAAAATTCGGGACCACAATTTCAAAACCCCCATGATGGAATTTTAAAAAAGCAAATTGGCAGTATTTCAAAGAACTATGTCTTACTACACTAACCCTAAAAATGAATACAAATCAGGAAGAACCCATAATATATTTTACCAACACCCTACTATAGCCAACAAAACCCTCCCCAAATCACAATATCGCAAAAACACAACAAACCATGGTTCACAGAAGAGTGCAAAGACATGATAAGGGAATGTCAAGCAGCTCTCAGGAAATTCAAAATGAACCCTTCATCAGAAAATCTAATCAAATATAAACAAGAGAGATCTAAAACTCAATATACCATTAAAGAACCCAAAAAATCCTCTTGGGGAAACTTTGTCTCAAAAATAAATTGCAATACCAGCCCCAAAATAATTTGGTACTTTATAAAGAAAATGTCAAATAAAAACATCAACACTCCAATAAATCACCTCCCTCAAGGAAACACAATTGCCACAAGCAAAACACATATAGCCAACTTAATTGCAGAAAATTTTGCTCAACCATCAACAAAAAAACTATCCCAATTTATTTAACCAAATTAGATCCGAAGAAAAGAACATAAATAAAATTCACCTCTTACAATACTGAAAGCTATAACCAACCTTTCACTCTAACTGAACTCCAAAACTCAATATTCAAATCCAATAACTCAGCTACTGGCCCAGATGAAATCTACTACACCTTCCTCAAAGAACTCCCAACAATATCCCTGGAATATCTCCTAAATATATACAACAATATCTGGATCTCTGGCAACATCCCTCCCTTATGGAAGCAAGCCACAACCACTCCTATCCTCAAAAAACA
Source organism: Ascarosepion bandense (assembly GCA_037127315.1). NCBI lineage: Eukaryota > Metazoa > Mollusca > Cephalopoda > Sepiida > Sepiidae > Ascarosepion > Ascarosepion bandense. Next base: position 673,862 of record JBBBDQ010002478.1, on the reverse strand, counting down.
AAAAGATCCCACAAACCCTACCAGTTATAGACTAATTGCTTTAACCAGCTGTTGTTGCAAAACCCACAAAAGAATGATCAATCTAAGACTGACATGATTCCTTGAATTAAACAATCTCCTCTCAGATCTACAAACAGGCTTTAGATCCAGAAGAAGTACCATAGACCAACTAGTCTGTATAGAAACCCTAATTCGAGAAGCGTTTATTAGAAAGGAACATCTGGTTGCAGTCTTTTTTGATCTTGAAAAAGCCTGAGACACAACATGGCCATATGGCAGACTCAAAGACCTCAGCCTATGAGGCAGACTCCCAATCTTCATAAAACAATTCTTACAGGACCAAGCTTTTCAAATATGAGTAAACAATAGATTCTCTGATCCAAGACCACAAGAAATAGGTGTTCCTCTGGGTACTATCCTGTCAGTGGTTCTATTTATAATTAAAATCAGTAAAATAACAACTTGTCTTCCCCCAGAAATCAATGGATCACTATATGTCGATGACTTCCTAATTTGCTACAGCTCCAGAAATATGACCATCATAAAAAGAAAAATACAACAATGTATCAACAAAATATCAAGATAGATCATGGAAAATGGATCCAAAATCTCAAATAAAAAAAAAAGGAAATGCATGCATTTCTGCCAAATCCACAAAATGCACAGCCACCCTACCTCAATATTAAATGATACTGAAATACCCATAACCCATCAACACAAATTCCTAGGCATTATTCATGATTCAAAACTATCTTTTATCCTTCACATCAAACATCTGAGAACCAAATGCAACCAAACCATCCAACTCCTGAAAGCCATAGCCCACACAGACTGGGGTGCTGACAAAAAGACATTAATGAAATTATACAGATCCCTTATATGATCAAAGCTTGATTATGCCTTCTTCCTGGAGCAGCTAGAAAATCCTACCTTAGAACTTGAAACCATTCACCACCAGGAACTCTGAAGTGGCATAGAAGTGTTCACTACCTCTCCAGTAGAAAGCTTATACATAGAAGCTAACAAACCCTCTCTCTTTAAGAAGACAAAAACTTGCACTCCAATACTCCACCAAACTAATCTCATGCCCACAAAACCCTGCCTATAACTGCATCATAAGTAAAGGCCATGAAACCTCTTAATCTAAGAATCAAAGACTTGTTCAATGAAATCAAAATTAACTCAAAAATAATCCATAATACCATCCTCTCAAAAACAGCACCATGGACCAATAAATCAACTCATCGTAAAACTTGAATTAACCAAATTATCTAAAACCAAAACACACCCCCATCACTTTCCAAGAGAAATTCCTTAACATCCAAAATAACGTCCCACACCATCACCACATCTACACAGATGGGTTTAAACTATTCTCCTCGGGGTTCTTGACAAAATACAACGGAGAATCTGTAATGTGATCGATACCGACTTGGCAGACCGGCTGCAGTCACTCTCTCACCGGCATGATGTGGCTTCCCTGTGCCTCTTCTTTTATAAATACTTTCACGGCTTCTGCTCCAATGAACTTAGATCACTGGTGCCCCGTAGGTATGAATTTGCCCGAGATACTAGATTAGCAACTACGTTCCACCCTTTTACAGTGAAATCGATAAAATGTAACCACAATTTCTACTCCAACAGCTTCTTTTCTTGCACTTTCTACCTGTGGAATTCCCTTCTACATACTTGCTTCCCCGACAGCTACAATCTCCAGGAGTTTAAATGTAAGGTCAATAGACACCTCCTAACACACTAACTCGCATCCATTTGCTTAAACACTCTTCCCATCTACATCCTTACCCGTCTATCACCCTCCTTCTGACATTTTCTATATCTAACCACTCTTTCTCATCATCCTTCCCCTATGTAACCCCCTGCGCAATAGTGGCAGTGGAATGCCTTGCTTGGGGTGAAATGATTTTTTTAAAAAAATGTCAAATGGTAAAAATCATGGGATGAACAAATGTATAACAAGCTCCACCATATCCAAGACACCATCAGTGAATGGCCGACAGGTTACAGAAGAAACAGAAAGGAAGAGGTGATACTTTCCAGACTTTGCAATGATCACATCCACATCACCTAAAAAGGGAAGACCTTCCAATATGGCCTATGTGCAATATACCCCTTTACAGTTAAACACATTCTCTTAAACTGTAACATTACCAGACATGCAATTTGAAGGACCTTTTCAGAAATACAAAACCAGAAGACATTTTGAGTTTTCTAAAAACAAAAAAAACTTTTTCATCAAAATCTAACTAAATTAACTTTTTCACTATAATATAAAAACAAAATTAAGTCCCACTTTTTTGGCATTAAATAACCCACAGAGGTTGATATGCCGTTAAACAAAACTTAAACTGAAATTCCTATCCTTTCTTTGACATCCCTTGTATCCTGGTTTTTCTCTTGCTGTAACTCCCTGCACACCAGTGGCAGTCATGCCTTGTTTGGGGTGAAATGATAAAAAAAACAAAAAAACTACTACCCCAGCATCCATTGTGGTGTTGGTTCTGTGTTTTTTGCTAACTAGGTTTCTGATTGTCTTAGAGGTGGTGGAGGTGGTGGTGGTTCTGATCCAATTATTGGGGATTGATGTTTTTCAATTTTTGTTAATAGAGAGTTGGAGAGTATTTTGTATTTTTGTTGTCATTAATGTTCACCTTTTTTGGCCTTGAGGATTTTATATGCTCATTTATAGGGCATTGGAGGATGAACTGTTGTGGGGTAGTGAAGGAGTCTAAAACCTTTTCAATATATTTTTCTTTCTATAGGTTATATGGGCTGCATATTTTGAGTGCTCTTAGGTATGGAAGTCAATCTTGACTTAATGTTTTGGTTGTAATGGGAATAGAAATTGTTTTGTTGGTAAATTTATAGTAAACTTTGAAATGTGATGGTATAGTGCATGGCCTACCTTTTGAATGTGGCCTAAGAAATTCTGTCACTGGTATAGAATATGGATTACCTTAAAAAGTGTATTATAAGAAAGTATTATAACTATCTGATAAGGGTTATGAAAAATAATAAGTTTCAATAAATAGCTGAATACTTACAATACTGTGCAAAAGTATTAAGACAAGAACTATTTTATCTTTTATGAGGCATATTAACAGAAAATAAACAATTTAATTAAAGTAATTTGATTTGATTTACTCAACAAATGCTTTAATAAGAAAAAAAAATATGTTACAAAATAAATTTAATATTTAGTATAATAGCCTTTTGCTTTAATCACCGTCTTCATTCTGTCAGGCATTGACATCACAAACTTCTTCAATATATCTAATGGTATCTCTTGCCAAGCAGCTTGTATTTGTTCCCAAAGTGTGTCTTGCAAAGTAACATTAGATTTATTAATTCTTTTATCCAAAATATACCATAGATGTTCAGTAGGATTGAGATCAGGGCTTTATGGGGGCCAATTCAAATTCTGAAGCCTTCTTTCCTCTTTTTTTTTTTTTTTTTTTAGTTAAATAATTCTTACAAAGGTTTGGCTTTTCACCCTGTATTTGAATTTCAGTGAGGTTTTTTGGAAAATCACCCCTGTCCTAATACTTTTGCACACTACTGGTAGTGTGCAAAAGTGTTAGGACAAGGGTGATTTTAAACTTTATTTTGATGCCTCATAAAAGATAAAATAGTATCTTGTCCTAATACTTTTGCACAGTACTTTGTCTATAAATATACCCTTCCTGAGGTAGGGCACATGCAAACTGGTTAGGCCACATACTATCCCAGAATCAAAGAGGTAGGCCATATTCTAATTGAAATCAAATTTGTTTTTGTTTAAGATTAATAGTATGTCAAGGAAGGGTAGTGTGTTGTTGATTTCATGTTTATGTGTGAATAAAAGAAGAGAAAATAATGATATAATGTTAACATTCTCCACTACATCAAATAAAAGATCAGAAAGAACCCCTCCTCCATCAATAGTGGAAAGAGCGATAACTACGACTGGATTTGAGAAACCTGTTTTTTCTTAAAAATTGTTTTAAAAGAAATGTTTTATAAATTTTAACTGAAAACTGTGCTGGCTTCTCAGTCAGTGAATACCACATTGTTTTCGTAGAGGTAAGCAACTAGATTCTTATTTATTCATTTAGTATGGTTAAGTTACTAGCTAAAGGGTTATTCAGGTGATTGAAGTATTTATTTTTGTGGCCATCAGGTTTTGGCTGACCCATTCTATAACCATCTTTAGGTGTATCATTTGTATGGAAAGATATAATTGGGTTATTTTTCTTTTCTTTTTTTTTCTTTTTTTATTTCAGTCATGCAAATCAGAGTAGAAGTAAGTAAAAAGAAAATGCTGAAGGAAGACACTTAACTGAACCAATCTCTTCACAGATAATTCTCTATATTATATACAACAAGCAGTATAGCCTGGCATTGCTCGAGTGTAATGAAAGCTTTAAAACTAATCCATGGTCTTGAAGCTCAGACTCTTTGGACATTGGCACAAAAATGTAGGTTGTAGAAATTACTAAAATGAATGGATGTAAGTCAAATATTGATTTCTGGTATTGATGTCAAATAAGTTTTTCATCACAAAATTAACTTTGAAGGCTAAATAAGTCCTCTGAGTAAATGGTATCATGGCTGAGACTAAGAACTACAATTATACCTACTTAGAGCCAAACCCGAAGCAAAAACCAAAATAAAAGGGCTGAAAACCTATTTTGATCAGACCCAATAGGATATCAGGGTATCAATTTCCAATATCGGAGTCAAATAAGTCATCCAAGGATAAACTAACCTAAGTAAGTTCATGAAAACTTATCGTACCCATCAAGAGTAAAACTGGAGAAAATGAGCCATGTTAATGGCTGAATATTGGTTTTTGATCAGATTCAATAGAATATGGGGGGGTATCGATTTCTGATATCGGGGGAAAATGAGTTGTCTGAGAAGATCTACTAATGTTTGAGACTAAAAGCTATAATTCTATCAAGTTAGTGCAAATTCTACAGCAAGAACCATGATAAAAGGACTGAAATCCTGATCTTGATCAGACATGATTGGATATTGGAGTATTGATTTTTCTGATATTGGGGGGAAATCAGAAAAAATAAGGAGCCCATGACCTGACAGGAAGCCTAAAGAATATTTGTGTGAAGTTTGGTGAGAATCTGATAAAAATTGTGGATTTGTATAAAGCACAATCAAACACAGACAGACAGACACACACACACACACACACAAACATCTTGCTTTTTATATATATATATATATATATATATATATATATATATTACATATTACTTTATTTGCTCAACAAATGAATTCACACTAGCCTGACTTGCATAAATTGGTTACATCAACCTTACAGACAAATACAAATCAAGCCAGTCTCATTGCAGTCCATGAGCATTCTTTTCTTTTTTTGTTGTCTTCTGGAGTTGTTCATACTTCAGTAAATTCTATTTGTCAGGTATATAAAAAAAAATCATGCTGTGCCATTAATTAAAAGCTTTCCAGTATAATAGAAAAACTCTGTAAACGGACTTAATGAACATATTCCTAATTGTTCAGATTACTTATTGTCGAATATTTATTTGATGATAATGAAATAATTTCACTCCAATCTCTCTTCTTGATATCTTCTTTTATTTCAGTTTTTAACGAGGTTATCAGCTGTAAATTTTTGCTTTGATAGCATTAAAATTTGTTGGAATTTTATGAGATTTTAAAATTGAGCGTGCTTTTTAGCACACTCAATCCACTTCCTAAAATCGGATCAAATGACAAAATGTTTTTTTTTGGTTGAGCTGCGTATTTTTCGGCACCCCATCATCATTTATTTTGGTTGTTACAATAAAATTAACTATTTTCAAATTTCTTGTAAAAGATTTGTTTTACTTTAAGATGTTCTTAGAAACTTGTCTAAAATTTTATTACAAAGATTAACATTTTTGTTGTAAATTTTACTGGAATGTTTTCTGAATTGTCCAAGAAAAAAGATCTCAACAGTATTTATTTTATGTGATAAATACATCTATTTTATTTTTTTTTGACACTGTACAAAAAGATATCTATGAACTACTTTTTTGTGTGTATGTATGAGATTCTGACAATTATTTGTGAATAAACAATGTTTGATTGCTATGTGATAAGATGGCTGAAGCATAATTATTTAATTTTTGTTGAATAATTCTTAGATACTAACTGCATAATATTAGTAAATCTGAATATATCAAACTTTTTTGGATTGGGAAATGAAAGAATTGTCTAAAAACACTGGTTTATCATAATTTTTTTTTTTTAAATGAAGTTAATCTGAAGAGAAACTTATTGCATGCAAATTAGTTCTAATTTATTTGGATCGTAAGAACAGGGTAAAAATAAAGGTAACCCTTCTTCAAGTTAAAATAGCAACATTTCAAACTCTTTACTTTTACTTTCCATTGGTTTTTTTTCTAATTTTAAAAATGAAACAAAAAAAAGATTTTGCTTAATTTCACTCTTTTTCTGTTTTTTTTTTTGTTTTTTTTTTTCTTGCATGAGTTTAGTTTCAATTTCTTCAATATTGCATTTTTTGCTGTTCTTAATTGCATGGAACTGTGTAGAAATAGATTTGTCTTATTAGCAATGGATTTGTCTTGTGTTCTAGATAAGAAAACACTTCTTTGTAAATGTAGCTTTTCAGTCAAAGGCTTAACATCAGGAAATCTTTAAACTTTTAGTCTAACCTTGTATCTTGCTTTTAACTTAATTATTTTTTTCTATACAACTGTAACTCGATTTGTCTGTTTTGTCATCTTCATCCTTAGCTTTGTTTGTTGAAAAGGAATGATGTATTAACTATGTAATTAATACAAAAATTAAGCATTTTAAATACTAATTACATACATATATATATATATATATATATTAGAATTGTCTGAAATTTTTTTTCTATTTTTTTATTTTTCAAGCACTTTCAGTTACACTGTTAGCCATTATCAAATATGAATTTTGTTCTACTTGTAACTAAATGTATAAAGTTTATGTGCATAGTCACATGTATGTTATGTTCTGAACACTGTAAGCACATTGTTACCATGTTCATAACTGATATTATTAAGAGTGGGATTTCTCTTTTTTATTAGTAATGCCTTCATTATTTTTAATCTTTTTTAAAAATAATGAAGGCATTACTAATAAAAAAGAGAAATCCCACTCTTAATAATATCAGTTATGAACATGGTAACAATGTGCTTACAGTGTTCAGAACATAACATACATGTGACTATGCACATAAACTTTATACATTTAGTTACAAGTAGAACAAAATTCATCCTTGATAATGGCTAAAAGTATAGTCAAAAGTGCTCGAAAACACAAAATCTTTAGGCAATTCTTATATAATTTGAGTTTTGAAAAGAAAAAAATCAGAATACATGAAGAATTATATAAAAAAACTTAACGATAATATCTTGTCTGTCATTTTCAATGAAACCTGCATAAAAGAGAGGTTGCTACCCAAATACACACACACACACACACTGTAAAATTATTTCAATAGTTGAATACTAATTAGCTTTCACCATCAACTATAAAATTATCTCAAAGTGTTATGTCACACTTTCTTGTCAAAGAACATTTACTAATGATACTATAAACTGTCATAATGATAGACTAGACTGACTGCAGTTGGCATAGGGTAGGGACAAAATGCATTCCATCCTGTGATAATCTGATTCGTCTCTGTGGATGAATTATTAAATTATTCCATTATTTGCATTATTGGAAAACTATCTCTTTACTTTTTGGTATGAGTCCTTGCTAAATAATTATTTTTCCTTCTTAATGAATATAAACAAAATTGTATCTTTCACAAATCTTCCGCTATTTATACCTGTGTTAAGCTTTAGAGTTTTGTGTAAAATATACATACTAGGGTTTTAAAAAAGTCATTGCTTTCTTCTTTTACAGAAGATTACTAAGTCCTCGAAATCATCCATTTGTAATTAATAGTTTTAAGAGTTGAATCCCTGACTTTATTTTTGTGTGTATATCACTTCCAAATCTTCCACCCACTTCCCTCCTATCTGTGGGTGCCTATGACTTTTCCATCATCTGGAAACTTCCAAATGACTGTGTCCATTTTTTTCCGCATTCAGGATCTGTGATACAGAGGCAGCATGGGAAAAAATAGATCTTTGGACGCCTACCAAGGTCTATAGTCTTTAATGCTTCCCACTCTTGTTTAAAACAAATAAACTTCTCTTGTAAGTAAACACTTTATCTTACTTTGCTTTGCTTTCTCTCTCTCACTCTCTCTCACTGTGTTTTCAACAACAGCAACAACAACAACAACTTTGCCTTGCTGCCTCTGTTTCCATGTGAGTCTGTGTGGATGCTTCTTACAAAAAATCTTAAACTAAGATATATTTCAGAGATAAATATCATAGCTGATTTCTGAGATTTTTTTACTTGCTAACAAATCATACCTTAGATTAATATATGTATAGAATATTTATATTAATATACATATAAGATTAAGTAGAATTCTAAGTAAATTAGATTCTAGTCATAATCAAAACTCTACCTGATTATCCAAAACTTAAAGGACAGATTATCAATAAATTTATATTGGCTTTTGATTTTTAATTTTAGATGCTATGATAGTTGGTAACATTCTGTGTTTTAATTTGTCCTCATTTGTTTTGATTTGAACAGTAAATGTCCTGATATCTCAAAATTTGTGCTTCTTTTATGAGTGGATGAATTATCTAAGCTGCTTTCTTTATTGATCTGCTAATGGAAAAAGTTGCTATCAGAAATGCCACTGAAAATGTTTCTGATATAATCTTTGTTAATGACAGTTATAAAAACTGTCATTACCAATTTGATGATTTTAAAACTGGCTTATATATGTTGTCTTAATTCACTTTGGTATGAGAAGGGGATCTTCATTTGTTTTCATGAAGATCATAAAGTTTTTATTGGGGTTTTCGAAAATTTGGTTAGGATCATTTTTTTGGATGTAGTCTGATTTTGTTCATTCTTGTATTTTTTGTTATACTTTGTTGTAACTGGATGAATGTTGTCTTGAAAAAGATTTTTTGGTTTTGAAGATATTTACTTTTTATTCCTAAATTTTATTTTCCTTACTTTTGTGCATAGTTATTTATTTTCAAATTAACAAAAAATCAAACGAGAATATATGTTGAATCTACTGAAAATAAATACCGAATATCATGTACAATTTGTTTTTTTTAATTTTAACAAAACATTAGGTACTGTAACAATGGTATATTTGGATGAATATTTTTGTTAATCCATTTGATTTCTACATTCTGTAATCATCAATATGTGTTCAATACTTAGATTTAATTCTGTTAAAAGCAAAATTTTGATTTCCATCTCTTTTAATTTTGAAACTTAGATTGTAATGATTCATATTTCTTTGGTTAGCATATAATGTTTTTTTTTTTATTGTTTTACTTAAGTGTCACATGTGATAAATGCTTGGCAGAGGATTTTTCCTGCAGTAGGTTGACATTACTTTCTGTGGTAGACTGGTTTACAACCAAGGCTATAAAATTCAATCTGTCCTGATATTTAATCCATAGCTGGAGATAGAAGAGATGGATTAATACCTTTCCCACTACTCTTGGGAAAGGTATTAATCCATTGCTTCATCCTTCAGTTATGGGTTAAATAGTAGAACAGATTGAGTTCTTTAGCCTTGGTTTGCAACCAGTCTACTGCAGAAACTAATGACAATCTACTATGGGGAAAATCTTCTGCCCAGTCAGTCATGACTCTTTTGAGACATGATCGCCCAAGTGTGTATCGCATGCGACACTTAACTGACTGATATTGTGTTAAGGGTATAAATTTTTGCTGATAGAGAATTTATTTACATGCTGATTATAAACTTTTAATTCTTTAATGTTAGAAATTTCATTAAATAAATCTTTTTGGATCAGTTAGCTGATAGATATGGTCAACTAATTTTTTAAAAATTTTGCTTCATGTTAAGGGTTAAACAATAATTCTGGCCTTAGCAGCGACATTTTTTTTCTATCAATATATTTTCTTACTTTAACAATTTTAATGTTAAAACTAATCTGAATGCTTTTTTTTCTATTTGAAGCAAAGAAGTATATATTTTTGTTTCATTTCAATATATTAATTTAATTTTTATTTATTTTCTTTTAACCATCCCCCCCCCCCCCCCGCCCAAACAAGATGATAAAGCTACTAAGATGCAAAGGGTTATCAAGAGTGAAAGAAACTCAGAAAATATCATTGAAGAGAAAGAGTAATAAAAGCAGTGGATTAAAAATAACAGAACGTAACAATTGATTTAATATTTGCTATAATAACAGTAATAGTTTTTTCTGTTTTGTAAAAAGTAAGTACATTTTATTAAAAAGGTGCAAAACATTTAAAGTTAGTCTATCCAAGACTGAGTTGGAAATTTTTACATCAAAAGTTTTGTTTGGGTTTAAGTTGAAAAAATTTTTTTGTTTGTTTGACTGATGTAAAGAATAAAATATGTTTCATTTAAATGTCATTAATTTAATGGCTTATTTATTTATTTTTTTCAGCTGGCCGATTGTAGGTGAGGAGTGAGTGGGCCCGAGAGACGACCGTCATTTCCAATGTCAGCCACATTTTTGTAGGCACATTTTAACCTAGAGACGTGCAAAATCAGTCTGGAGTTTAACTATTGCCTTTCTAGTTGGCACGCTACTATGACAACCTTACAGAAGCTGCAGTAAAAAAAAAAAAAAAAGAAAAAAGAGACAAATTGGACCATATAGGATTTAGCTGTTTGCTGATTGTCTTTTGTTTTTATTTTATTGAGGTGTGGAAACATCAGTGTTGAGTGTTTGGGGTGGGGATGTTTAGAAATCTGACATGAACTTGGAAAGAGGTTTTGTTAGTTGACAAGGACTCAAATTATTATGAGACAGGAATTATATCACTTGGAGCCATGAATTAATCCTCACCACTCTCAACTTCCTGTTTGTTTTTTTGGGTTTTTTTTTTCAGTCGAGATTCTCTATAAACGTTACTACATTGAGGCAGGGAATTGCTTTATTTAAAAAAAGAATCCGTCTGCACTTGAAGAGAGTAGCCTCCCCTGAATAAAAGGCTAATTTCTCTGTTTACCCCACAAAAAAGAAAGCAGAATCTCTTCTTGAGGACTGGTTTTCATGACAATGAGGCAAACTGGCCAATCAGAATGGATGCTACAATGTAAAGTGTTTCTGACGATTGATTTACTACAGCTTGTATCACATTGGTGCCTGCATCGAAGAACCTTGTGAATACGAAGGCCAAGATGTTTATGATGGAGTTGGTCACTCTGGAATATTCTGATGACATTTTACAAACATATCACAGGCTGCCCAGTTTGAGAATTTGGCTGTTCATAGAATTTCCTTCTCTCTCTCTCTCCAAATGTGCAACACGGACACTTGGGAAAGGATCAAAACTGAAGTGTTGTATTAGACAATAAATGAAAAGTAAAGAACAAATAAGAAAAACGATGTATTTGAATTTGTCTTCAAACAGGAAAAAGTTTACTGTTTGATTGAAACTGCAAGAAAAATGGAAAAGAAATGGAGAAATCCTTTGTAAATTTATTTCCTGTGTGGCTTTCTTTCTCAATAATCAGTATTAGTAATGAGAAAAGATTTTGTAAGAGAAAAAAGGCAAGGATCAGCAAAGACATTTCTTTTATTTTTTATTTGAATAAACCAGAAAATGAATTCTGTAGAATCATCAAAGAAAAAAAGAATTATAAATAAAACTCTTGTAAATTTGGATTTTACATGAAATTATTTTCCCTTTTTTTCTTTTTTTTCTTTTTCTTTTTTTCTTTTTTTTTCTTTTTTTCTTTTTTTCTTTTTTTCTCCTTTTTTTTTCTTTTTTTTCCTTTTTTTCTTTTTTTTTTCTTTTTTTTTTTGTTTCTTTCAGGTTCATCAAAGCAAAAAGAAAAGAACAGGCATAATGCTACCATATTGAGAACATTATTGGTGCTACTGTAGCGTGAGGTCTACCTCAATATATCATTTACTCAGTTGAAGTGCAGAGGTCTAATGTGCCCCTTCCACCATGTGACCATTATGTGGATCCAGCCACAGGAGCATACACTCGGGCAGTTGAACAATCGTGGTTGAATGTTAAAACGATGATCCTCGGGAAAACGTGAGGTGTTATTAGTCAGCTTTTCTAGTCACATTTTGATCATTTTTGCTGGAAGATGATGAGAAAAAAATTCCAATGATGTATTCGTGCCATTCCTAGAAGATATGAAAAGTGTTTAACGGTAAAATAAATATACGTATTGTATTTGATAGCATGTTTATTTTTACCTTTCTACCTTAAATATAAATAGTATATAGATATATAAATATTAATATATGGTTTAAATAGATATGTATACATATACAAAATTCGGTGCTGAGTAGACTTCACACTATAGTCAAAACGGGAGGTAGGCCTCACACTATAGTAGCACCACATTTTTAATATACACTTTTGCTTTGTATACAAAATGATCTGTAAAAAGTGTAAGATGATGTAATTATGCTGACTCTTTTCTGGTACTTTAAATCAGGGACTAAATGTTTCAATGCAGTCAGACAATTTTTATCGTTGATTTGTGTATTTGTTAACTGTTTCTCCCTTAAATGCTTTTCTAAAATTTTATTTTTAACAACATTCCTGAAATGTAACACTCTCATTGAAATGAGTACAGAAAAAATTATTTTCAATATGATAACAACAATGAACAAAGTATTGTTAATTAGAGTTAATCAGATTGATTTGTTTTCTATGGCTTGTCAACCTTTTGCAGGTTATTCAAAGTTAGAAAATATTTTAGATTGTAAGAATAGAAGATGGATAATAGTAATTTAGTAATACAAATCTTACTAATTAACCCATAGCTAAAGGGAAAAGAGATGAATTCATGCCTTTCCCAAGAGTATTTGTGTGTAAATATATATGACGAACCCAATGGGAATGAACCCAATGGGAATTGGAACTTGTCTCTTTGATTTAACAATTCCAAGCTATTATCCATTACACTACCCATATGTCCCAAGCCTACAGTACCTGGTATTCCCAAGAAGTCACCCATGTAGGTCATGACTAGGCTTGGCATTGCTTAAGTTGATTATATAGGAATTGGTATTTTAATGCAGTGTGGCAATAAACCTTAATAATACTGAGGTGAGGGTGTAGTTGAAAGGACATACTCAACAGAAAATTAGGACTTTTTTCATAGAGACTGAAGAGATTTGATAACATATTTGGGTGGAGGGTACACGACATGACCAATAACCACCATACACAACAGAAAACGATTTTTTTATTTTTTTCATAACGAGAGACAAAATAGATTTTATTTTGGGGTTGAGAGTGTGATAAAAGACAACTATCACTAGAAATATGTTTGAGAGAAAATTGTTAAATAAACTGAAATTCAAGGTGTGACAATTTCAAGCTGTTGCCGACTAAATCAAACAACCATCTTTTAAATTTCCACTAGTTCATCAGCTTTAATTTTGACTCAAGCATACTAAAAGTAAAACTAAATGCTTTTTATAAAACGAAGAAGGACTTGTTGAAATATCTATTTTCTTTATTAATTCAATTGAATAAAGACATCAGTATGTCCGGTTGACAACTGAGTCAAACAACCATCTTTTGAAATCTTCTTTAATTCATGGGCGTTCATTTCTTTTTGGCTCAAACATACTAAAAGTAAAACTAAACTTTTTTTCTTTTTTATAACACCAGCATGGACTTTCCAAAATATTCATTATCTTTGTTATCCCATTGAATAAATCTGATCACTCCCACGGTGTTCAGTTTATCATTTTAACTAAATGGTATACAGACCCTGATATTGCTTTGATACTAACGTGTGAAGAAGTGCTCAGCTGTTAATCCTAAAAGCTTTTTCTGTTGCTTTAATGACCCTCAGAGGAATCTAATTCCTCCCTTCCTCCTTTCTTTGTATCTCTGGTTCTTCTTTCTTTAATGTTCCTGAGTAAGTCGGGCAATTAGCATGGATGTCAACACTTAGATCAAATGTGAGAAGACAAAGAAGAGTTTTTATATGACTCTATAATACACCTGCTGACCAATCTTAGTGTCAACTGATCTGAGCCTCTTGGCACTTAGTGGAAAAGATTAATTCATTTTATTGAACATTAAAATACCTAAAGTGATGTTTTCAATGATGTGCATTGTGGTGCAGTGGATATTGACTCGAAACGAGAAATTGGAGAGCCGAGTTCGAATTCCAGCTGAATTCCTTGCATTCACTTATGTGCAAATACCCTTGCGAAAGGTATTAATCCGTCTGTTCCCTCCAGTTATGGGTTAAATAACAGCACAGATTGGGTTCTATAGCCTTGGCTGGCAACCAGTCTACCGCAGAAAGCAATGGCAACCTACTGCAGGATAATCTTCTGCCCAGTCAGTCATGTCTTTTTCAAGACATGATTGCCCAAACGTGTATCATGTATGACTGATGTTTTCAATGAGGCGATTTACATTGGTGTCACCGGGTAGAAACAGACAAAAGAGAGCGAATTTAAGCTCCAGACTGATGATTTGACCAGTCGAAAGGTGCATTGTGCTGTAATTATCGGAGGTATGTTTCGGGGTGGGGGTGCTTTTTCATTTTGAAAATGAAACAAAGAGAGTGCTGATAGGTAGAATCAAGCCCTGAGAGGTGGCCTGTAACCTCTATATATTGAAAGTCAATTTGCAAACTGGCAGATCAGCGGGTGAATCACCCAGGGACAAGACATCAGCGGGTAGACCACCCAAGGAACCCACGCAGGCAACCATTGGTGTCAAGGGACAAGAGATCAGCAGTATCCGGAGAAGTGATAGGAACCCGATAAATGAAATTGATTGAAAGCTTAATTCAGACTTATAAAAAGATAACAACAATAAAGAATAATTAAAAAAAAATAAAAAGAACATATCTGCAATTTTGAAAGAGATTCGTTTCTTTCGTTATTTTTACTTGTGAACTGGAGCAACAGGTTCATACCAGGAAGAAAGTTGTGCTTTTGGTTAAGTTTGAGTTTTGTTTAACGGCATATCAACACCTCTGTGGGTTATTTAATGCCAAAAAGGTGGGGCTTTAAGGTATTTCTTTTAATGTTCACTTACAGTGAGAAAGTTGATTTAGTCAGATTTTGATGAAAACAAATTTAATTTTTTATTTTAGAAAACTGAAGATGTCTTCCTTCTAGTTTTATATTAGAAAATGTATTGCTGGTAATATTTTTTCCTTCAAAAAAAGTATATTTTTCTATAAAAGTCTATTTTTATACTTTCATAGTGTTTTGACCCCAGTTTGGGGAGGGGTTAACTATTTGCCCATTGCTGGGACCCTAACAGGTGATACCACTCTGGGTCAGGGTAGACCTGGGAACAGCAGCAATTAAGAGGTGGTTCCATGCTCCTCACAACCTCCCTATCCGAGGCCTTGCTGCTGAATGCAGTTTACCATCATATCCAGGATTTGTTTTTGGTCAAGTACAAAATTGAAAAACAACATGTCAATAATATCAAAGGAAAGAAAACTTGTCAAGGAGAACCAACCTCTTTAAGAAAATGGACATATTTTTATTTTGTGACAGAAGTAAATAGGGTTGCCAAATATGCTGCAAAATATTGGATTGACTTGCATTTCAAGATTTAATGATTCTTTTTTTGTAAAGATTACTTTTTTTCTTTTTTTTCTTTTAAAATGTACTTAATAAACATGAACAACTGGAATATGTGCAATATATTATCAGTTTGCATCTTTCATTCTCCCTCCTAAAATTTTTAAAAATGATTTTATACATATGTGTGGGTTAAATAGTTGGGAACCCATCCACAGGGTCCATGGTCTCCTGTTTCTGGTTCATTGTGCTTTTCATTCAACACATAATTTCTTTAGTGTGTCCCCAAGATTGAAAACCCTAAGTTAGTTTTATTGCCTATTCTTGGCATCTACTCTGCAGTGGTGAACCCAGATTTTATCTCTTATGATTAGTCTTTTCAAGAAGACCTCGCTATTTTTATAACAGTTCAGAGTTGGCAGATTCTCAAATGATTGTTTTTGTGGGTTTTGATGAGGGACCCCAGCTTGCATGAAAACTTCATCTGGTATCAATGATTTTCTATACAGAACATGGAACATGTTTACTTTATCACATCATTAATAGTGACTAAGTTCATCAACCATGATTAAGACTTGTTTAATATTCGTCAACCATGAATGTTGGTGCATATCCCATTCCCTTGCTTGACTTTATGAATAGCTGCCTATTTTTAACTGTTGTGACCCCTTTCATTCCATGACATTTCTTACAGGTCAAGTCATAGTGCAACTCATGGCCAAAACTGGAGGCCTATTTCAAGACCTTGTTCTATTGGAAGCAACAATTTTTAGTTTTAGTTTGGATTTGTGTTAGTTTGCTGTTTTTTAGACAGTTTAAGAAATTGTTGCTTTCTGCACTTTAGCTTGAAATATAAGATTGATTTTACTTCCTTCAGAGTTGCTATATTATCCTTTTTTGTATGTGAAATTCATGAAAAAATATGTTTACTACATTTCTTAGACCAAAATGTAACATTTTCATTTTATTTAATTTAAAGAAATAATTTATTAATCTTCCGTTCTGTTCTTACAAAGCAAAATTTTTTTAAAATTCTATTGTTTGTTATATAAAGTTCATTTTTTTTATTACAATATCATCAATCATGATAACAAATATATTTATGATAAAATTTCTTTTTATAATTAGTAACTTATGTTTATCTTTCAAAAAGGTATTTAAAAAATAAGTATGTTCAATTTTAGTTTAGTTGACCATTCAAAAACATAAAATGTAACCAAGCATCATAGTATTTTTACAATAAAATTAATGGAAAATCATTTATTAAGAATGTTGCTGCATAAAGTTAATGTCATAATTATATTTAATAACTTTAACCTGATGTTTTTAGATATAACAAATGAGGTGTATACAATGTCAATTGTAATTGTGTTGCTTTTTTAAAATTCAGTTTTTTTCAAGGTACTTTTCTAATCTGAAAAATGTATATTTATGACAAAATGAATTAGCATATCAATAATTTCTTCATTTTTAAACAAGAAATTTCGTAAAATAAGTAAGTTTCATGTTGATTTTGTTACAGGTCATAATTGTCTTTCAGAATTAATACTTTTAATATTTTTTGTTTCATTAAAAAATAGATAATTCAAATATTAAAATTCATATAGCATTTCATACTCTTGTTAACAAGGTCGTATGTAATGGATCTGAAGATTTGCCAGATTATATATTGTTTTAAAACATTAAAAAAAATATCCAAAGATAAAGAGAATAAACTTGAGTTAAATTAATTATGCTCATAATCTTTACTGGTTTTTTATTTTTAATTTTCTACAGCAGTAAACTACTACAAACCCAAACTGTAACAAAAACATTTTTGTTCCCAGTAGAAGGAATCAATTTGAAATAGGTCTGCAGTTCTATCATTTGCACCATGAGATAACCTGAAGTAAAGAACTTCATGTTTTGTACACTCTCCACCACTTCAATGGATTTCATCAGCCCTTAATAGTGTCTTAATCCATTAAAAAAAAAATGATTACAGTTTGTTTCTCCTCTGTACAAAGGGAGAGACGATCGGCCATGTTTAGTTTTTGGTGGTACATTTTCTGATATATAGCAATCAACTGATTATATTTATTTAGCAGTAGTAAAGAACAAAAATTCTTTCCTTTTACATTTTCAAAAGAATCCTAGCATTTTGAGATTTGGTAGAAATTCATTTCCTGATTCTTGTTGTGTAGAAGTTTGTCACTTAACTGAGCATGCTGACTTTGAAGTTTCATAAAGGCACCATTATGATGTCCTCACTCATCAAGATTTATTCTTCATATATATATATATATATATATATATATATATATATATAATGGGAGTGCTAGCATTGCTTATATATACAATGCTAACACTCCCATATATACAAAGCAAAGAATCTTTTTAAAATGAGGTCTACTAGCATTATTTATATATATATATATATAGTCTCAATCATATTTAATACCTGAAGATTGCGCTGTGCATAAAACTCTGATTTGTGCTATCAGTGAGGAAAAACAAATTTTTTATTAATATATAATTTATGTCTGTTATATTGCATTGACACTAACACTCAAGGTGTGATAGATATATATATATATATATATATATATATATATACACACACACACACTATTAAGCTTACCTTGAATTTGCATAACAGGCTATAGAGGGATCATTTGAAACTATCAGAAGCTCCTGATGCAAGCCTAGATTCTGGTTGTTGATAGTGAGTGTGAGCTTTGGATTTTCAGAATAAATGACAAATTGGGCATTTGAATGTTACAACAAATGGAGAAATTGGCATGAAAGATCAAGTTTTTGTTCCCAAACAGAGTGCCTCAAGATGCTGAAGGCAATGCTGTTCAAAGCTTGCTATGCCACAATGACAAGTTGACCTCCATGCCATTCGATCTAAAGAAGACAATTTGAAGAAGTCAACTGGTATGTTAACTGCTTTGAGATTGTATTTCAGTTTGTCTTTATAAAAAAGCCTTCCAACATTTTGAGCCCCCATCAAGCAATTGGCTGTACATCAGAATTTTTTGGCATTCTACTATCATCGCACAACATGGCCAACTCATTTTAACTGTGACCGAATCAAAAAGGATTCAATTTCACCAATGCCAGTTTTTGTGAAAAATTCTGTGTTGGAAACTTGATCTTTGAGAGAGTAACTGCTGATTGTATGGAGACAGTGCTTGTGAAAGATATCAAGTTTCTCAATGTGCACTCTTGATTGCATCCAGGACTCAGATCCATAAAGTAACGTTGTGAGAACAAACAGCTCTGTACACACCTACTTGGCTTTCTGCTTTTGTAATTCTTCACCATTGGTCTGTCTATGAATTGGTTTTGGTTGATGGACAACTTCAGTTTTCTTAATACTTATAGTCAATCCAAATGTCTTGCTCATGACAGCCGATCAATGAGGTCTTGGGCTTCCTGCAATGATGTTGCAACAAATGCAACATCATCAGCAAAGAACAGATCCAATATCAGAGCTACGCTGGTTTTGGTTTTTGCATTGAATCACTGGGGATTATGTAAACCACCAGTTGTCTGGAATTCAAGCTTGAACCCCTTTTTCGACATCTCCATATGTGTGTTTCAGCATAAGGGAAACATTCAAGGCAAACAGATCTGGTACCATCACACAACAACATACATGATGACTGACCATTAGAAAGGACAGAAGATTCCATTTCTTGATGAAATAAAAAAAATGTTCAGCATGTTGTTTGGCATACCCAGCTTCTGCAGAACCTTATATAGGGCATTCGAATATCGAAAACCTTGGTGAGGTCAACAAACGCCATGTATAGCCCTTGATTATTCTCATGGACTTTCTCAGTGACTTGTGTGAAAGATCAGTGCAAAATCCACACTGGGACTCTGGATATATATCAACAAGGTAAGTGATCATTTTGTTGAGTATAACACAAGCAAAGATCTTGCCTGCTATGCACAGTAAGGAAATACCATGCCAGTTATCGCAAATGGTTCTTTTTCCTTTGCTCTTAATGTTTATAATATCTTGGTCAGTGTGGAATAATGCTGGGAGTCATTCATGCTTTCCAGTGAAAATGACAGGATTTTGCTGTGCCTGAGATAAGACAGAATGCACCAGAAGTTCCAGGTATCAGGAGGTAATTATTTAAGTGAGGTCAGTAGTCACAGAGTTTAGGGAGTTGAGTTAGCAGTTTGCAGACAGCAGTTGGAGAGAGAAGACAGAAGGATCAGCTTTCTGGCTGTTTGCTGCCTTGATGCGGGTGTGCTGACAACCCCGACCAAACCCCTTCACTCCCAAGTGTAGAAAGATCATAAGAAAAGTAAATAAAATATAATTGTATATTTTATATATACATGTTGATGCCCTGTCATTTTAAAAGAGAGAAGACAGTCATTTTGCAGCAAGAGAATTTTATCATTTATCAGTGAAGAAGATACAGAAAATTTGGTTCAAGTGGATTCTCACTAAACGGGTTGCAGTTTTGTTCTCGGCAAAATGGAAGAAGCGGTTTGTTCCCCGTTGAATTTTTTGCAAGTTTTTTTAAACAGATATCAGATGGAGGCATCTTTGAAGATTTGAGGGACACCTTCTGCTTTCCATTTTGTAAATACATCTATTGGATGCTTCAGTACATATCAGTGATGTTTCTAACCGAGGTTCATTAGGGGTTTCGGGTATTTCAACATCATACCCACCCCCTCACCCCGGTGACCCAGCCGATACTGATCAGGTATCGACTTCTTTATTTCTTGTCAGCTACAACTTTTCCCATCCTCTAAAACACACGCTATACAACTCTTTTTGGAAATGTGTTGTCCAATCACGGATGACTTCTGGTTCACTAGTAGTGTACCCTCTTCTTTAGTGTACCCTCTTTAGTGTACCCTCTTCTATAAAAAAAAAGGAAAGAAGCTGAACCTCAATTTTTTGTCTATCTATGACCGTGAATTTGGCAGCGTGCTTGACTTGAAGTGGTAGTACAGATTTGATTCCCCTCCCCTAAGACATATACATACACTCACACACACTGAGAACGCACTCAAACATCACACTCTGCTTACTTATACCCATTTTCATTCATGTTAATAATCAGGTGATGAAAAAAAAAAAAAATCCAATACTGTAACCCTGGTTGTGGGCAAACAGGTGCTAGATCCTAGCCAGGGATCATCCGTAGGTAAGAATGGTTCAAGGTACCCTAATTCTGTCCCCTAATTGATCCTCCATTGTCAGATATAGTTTTAGTTCATACCCCCCTCCCACACACAAAAAAATATGTGTATATGTAAACCGAGTTTTCCTTTCATTTTCTTACTGCCTGTCACTCAGTTGATCTTTTCAACCAATACCAATCTTGAAGCCTCTTCTTTCACTTTCAATGTTACTGAACAAATAGCTTTGTTTTTGCCAAACCTGTTACACCTAATTTTGGCAACATCTTACATAGACAGCACCCAGCGAATCCTCTGCAACCAATTTCAATCGGTTCACACTGGGCTCACCAACTACATCTTCTACATTTCTTGACCATCAGTAAATATTTTCCAATCTTCCTTTCATGGGCTTTGTCCATATTTTCTTCCCAAGGGACTGTTAATTCTAACATGATGATTTGCTTGATTCTTTTCTGAATAAATAACCATGACTGGACAAAGCTTAGTTTGTATTATTTCCACTAGAAATGGAATCTGCTTGTCTATATTTACTCTCAATTGCTAGTCTGGGGCAGAGCTGAGGAGGGGTATTTTCTTCTGCATTGTCTTTACTTTTTCCCCGGCTCTGACAAAATTTGTTATGTTATTTGGCTCATATTTATTTTGTATTACACTCCTTAATACTATTATTGCAAGGACTTAAAACTTTATCTTGGTACCACCAGTACCTCCCTTCACTAAGCGCCTTGAGGCAACTGTTCAATATGTGTTGGAGTGATCCTCTCTTTGAGTACAATGGACAAAATGGGGACTCACTCTTTCCTCACATGTAGAGGTTTGCCGGGCTAGGCAGTGTATCATATGCTGCCTGCACATTGGCGTACCAGAGATCTGTCCATTATATTTTTTTTTCAGGTTACTATATCTTGTCGAGGGCCCCTGTTGACCTAATGTCACCATTTTGCTCGTTCCTCCACACCTGCTCTCACTTCAGATTGAAGACAATATTTTATGATCTTTCCTTTTTGCTCCTCCCTTATGGATTGGAACAGTAACCTATGCCTGATCTGCCTACTGCTACTGTTCCTACTAGCCTTTTCTGTCTCAACCTTTGTTCTGCTGTACCAAGCTTGTGTGATGCCTTTCAGTTTCTCCCAGTTTGAACCTCAATACCAGCTTCTGCAACTTCAGGATCTTTGGAGTCTCTATACTGGGTTGCAGCCCTCTTCTTTGCCACTTTAAACTCTTCCACTAATCCTTTGAAGGAATGTTGCAATGCATTAGAAAATCCAGACAGAGCTGAGCCATCTTCTCAAATATCTGCTCAATTTTTTTCTCCATCTTCTCAACTGTTGTCAATGCGATTTCATATAACATCAGTAGCCACAGAATCTTGGGCAGAATGGTATGTTGGTATATCCATGACTTCTAATGGCCCGATAGATTTGATTTGTCCACTTTGTTTATATTTATATATATATATGCTTCGAGGTCTGAAAAACATTTCTGAGTAGCATCAGTATCTTTTAAGTTAGCATTGAAAATTTTTCCCAGACACTTGACTGGTTTTTCTTTTAATGATGGAATAATAATTTCTGCAATTTTGAAACAGAACTTTTCTATTACAATCCTTCTCTTCAGTACTAATGACCCCAATTTTGTCGGTTTAAAATTCATTATTGCCCACGTCATCATCTTTTTTCTAAATCTTGCAAAATCCACCGTCATCCAGGAAACTGTGGATGTAGTAACTGTCAGGTTGTCCATATGTAACACCCCAGTGGAGGTCTGAACAATTTCTCTGGCGGCCGTTCTCCACGCTGTGATGTTGCTAGGGGTTTGTCGAAAAAGTCGAAGTCTCAAGCTGGGGGTACAAGATAAACTATAAGGAACGAACTTCCACAACTTGGATGAGTTAAATCAATGCTTTATTTTGTTCAGTGTTAGTCTTGCAGTTGGGGCAGGCGATGTGACAATCAGCTCTAACTCTAATTAATGGAAATCAAATGCCGAACCGACCAACTCAGATGAACAGAGCTTCCCCTCCTCAGCACGCCTGACACACGCAGCTACTTCAAGCACACATCCAACTGAACTGAACTGATCGGCTCAGAAAAATCACTTGTATTTATATTGAAATAATCGGAAGTTCACTAGACCACCGGCTTAAAACAAAAGATAAGCATTGGTGACTGTAAGTCCAAAATTTCAAGGTACTTAAATTTTCCTTCCTTTGATGTGTAAACTTCCAGCAGACATCCCGTCTGCACTTAGACTTAGCATTTTCGAGGATGTTTTTATCTTTTTATCTTAATAAAGCTTCCTGTGAAGGCGATCGGATGTTTTTATAGCCCTAACACTTTACCCGTAACCAGGCGTTTTTTTTATTGCCTGGAGAAAGGGAAAATTCTATTATCTTTTCTTTATTTTCTTAATGTGTGGTCAAGATGCAGTAAAGACAGTTTTTGACCTGGTCACTCAAAAATCTATTTCCTAAACTTTATCTTTTATCACATCAAATCACTTAGTCAAATATTTTAAATTTACTTATAAAAGAAAAAGCATTTATTTATTTATTTTTTTCCTTTTCTTTTTCACTTAGTACTTTTGTTAAACAAAACTCATGTTTTTAAACTATTTTTCTATTCTTAACCATTTTCTATTCTTAATCTATTATAATAAAATGTATATTTTACAAATCCACCTTAATATACGCCTAGTTATCGTGTCACACATATATGCACGAATTGGAGGTTGTCATACTCTTTCTCATCACTGGGCCTCGACACTCAACCTCTGCTGATTTTACTAACATGTTCATTGTTAAGGCAAATAATATCACTTAGTGCATCCAGTTATAATTCCCCTTTCTAACCAATGCCAATCAGAAGATATCAGTAGTTGTTGTTATGTTAAAATCATTATAACCTTGTATGAGATTCCTTACACAAATAGGGACATGGTATCTTAACCCTTCCTCGACCAATTTGTGTGGAACAGATCCATATGCATTAGCTAGGTCCAGCCACAATACAATAAGATAGTCTTTCCTTTCTTTTTCTTCTCTTAGGAGCTGTGTTATCACGCCAATATGCCCCAGACAATCTGGAATGCCGGCAATCCCTCCCTTCTGTACTGAAGTGTCTATGCAATTGTTGGCACTTAGATAATGCTGAAGTCGGTGGGATAAGATTACTGAAGAAGATTTTATTTTCAGTTCAGTGTTTAACAAAAAAATCATTCTGAACTGTTCAACTCTTTTTGAATTTTCTTCTTTAGGAATCCATGATGCATTAGTGAACTTCCAATGTTTTATGACGTTACCTCTTCTTCAAATTATTTTTAATATCTTCCAGAGATGAAATTGAATGTTTGGACATCTTTTGGTCCTGGGGCTAAATCTGATCTAGCTGCTGATATGACCTTCTTCAATTCTTTCAAGGTCAGTGTGCTCAAGTCAAAACTTGTTTCTGGCAGTTCAGGGTGCACTATTGCATCATTTTCGCCCAGATTATCCCCCCCCCCACTCTCTTGATTGTCAATTGTTTCTCGTAGGAAAAGAATTCATTTCTTCTGCCATACACTCAAGATTCCCATTTCTCTTATCTCCGAGTAACCGAAAACCAAAAGGAGTTTGAAATAAAGGCAGATCTTTTCCTAGCCCTCTTCTTTGCAAGTTTCCTGTGACTTTCTGCTCTATGACAAGTTCTAAGTTTTTTCCTTAATATATCTTGGAGATCTGAAAGAGGCACTTTTTCCATTTTATTTGTTTGATTATATTGTCTCTTTAGATGTTTTAGATCATGTCTCAACTGGTGAATTTTCTTTTCCTGACGGTTATTTTTGTCTTCTTTCTTATGTTTCATTGGAACAAACCCGAATCTCTCTAACGCATAACTAATAATGATACTCATCATTGTATGTAATCTACTATCTGCATCTGCTTTTGATATTGTTCTTAAAACATCACTCGCATTCTGGTTGAATTGTTGCCATTCTTCTTTCTGGTTTTGCAGTAGGCCATTTAATCCGCTTTCTGGTGTCTCTCTCTGGATTTCGAGAGACCAGTACGTGGAAGGTCTCAGCTCTGTGGTGTGTATCCTGGTTGCACTCCTCCTCTGTTTCACCAGGGAAATTACCTGTGTGTTGTGACAGACCCTCTCTATCCAAACATTTCATCCTGGACTGGTGGATTTCAAGACCATGTGGATTCTTGCATTCCTTTACACAGATGCATTTCACTTTCGTAATCTGGGTGTAATTCTCAGCTAAAAGCCCTTTGTCCATCCTGATGGTGATCTCATTTGAAAAAATTAAAAAAAAAATAATAATAATTATACTTACTCTGTGGTATTAGGGATTTTTTTGTCATCGTTATCGAAATAAGAATTATAAATTCCGAGAGTCCAATCCAAAAACAAACAAATTTTATTAATTTTAAAGGAATGATTTTATACAATAATTTTTTGCATAAAAGGTCCTTTATGCTTGGTACGATAAATGTAGTAACAGATATTTACAATATATGAAAAAATGAAAATTATATTTATTAATAATTAAAACTTACGAAAATGGTATAAGTTACCTCCCTTTAATCAGTTGTATTACAGCTGATAATAATTTTATTTTATTTCCGTCAATTATACTAACGGAAACATTTTACATTGTCTTTTTATTATCAAAAAAGACAGTATTATCAAAAGCTCAATATTTAATTTTTAGCTATATTATATTAAAGATTTTACACGTAGAAAAAACTTTACTGATGTTTTTCTAAATTAATATATTTACGTAAATTGAATACACAAAAACAAAAGGGTTGTATTCACCTTATTATTTAAATATTTAAGAAACTTTAATTATAGGCTGGAAGTCTAAAAAGACATTTACATTCAAGTTATTAAAACAATAATTTAAATTGAATAAATTACATATTAGCGCAGTTAATATGTAAAAATATTGATATAGAGGCTTTGAAATACACCAAAATAGTGACCAATAGTTCTACCTCTAAGTTAATAAATTAAGTTGCAAATAAATTATTTCACAACTTAAAAAATTACGATTTCATTTGGAATTTATGAAACTGGAGAAAATCTGATTACATCCGTTAGTTTATGACGCTCAGATTATTCTGAGTTTAATTTGTCAAGCTTACGCAAGCGAAAACTTTTGCAGACGATAATCTTTCTGCATGGCACCAGATATGGAAATTAGTGCATCTGTCCATGTCAGAGTTCATTTCCAAGAACATGCCAAAGAAACGCCCATATTCCAAATAAGGGAATTTTTAGAATAATACCAAAAACATGCTCATAATCCAAATAAGAAATTTTTTGGAATAAATCCTAAAGCCTTCAGGATTAAGCGTTTATACAAATTAAATACAAATTTTTCACTTTAATAATAGCGACAAAAACTTATAGTTAAAAAAATTCAACCGTAAAATATTTTACAATAAAATATTAACAATAATTACCATTCAGTTGAAATACAGAAAAATAATTTTTATACATCCCCCGCCCTCTCGGGATCCCTTGGGGGGTCAATCAGTTAAGTGCCATATGTGCTACACGCTTTGGGCAATCATATCTCTTTCAAGACATGACTGACTGGGCAGAAGTAGGTTGCCATTGCTTTCTGTGGTATACTGGTTGCCAGCCAAGCCTATAGAACCAAATCTGTCCTATTATTTAACCCATAACTGGAGGGAAGAGGGTATATGTGCATAAGTGAATGCAAGAAATTCAACTGGAATTTGAACTCAGCTCCCCAATTTGTCATTCCAAGTCGATATCTCCTGCACCACAATGAGCATCCCCTTGGGAGTATGTATTCCAAATAACAAGAAGTAGCTCAAGAAGCTTCTTGGGCAGCTTTTATCTGCTGTATTTATAGATTTCATCATTTCCAGGTGCCTTACCACTTGACATTTTTTTAATTACATCCTGAATCTCTTTAAATTTGGCAAATAAGAAAGCTGAGGTATTTCAGGTTTTCGCGGGATGGAATCCATGACATCACCATCAACTACTAAATTACTGTTAAAGACATGCTGAAAATCCTCTTTTTAACTATTTAATCTTTTAACTTTATCTGTGTGTAAAGTGCTTCCATCAGAGGACAGGACAGGAGGGCAAGGATGTCAATAGATGATAATTAAATAACATTCTTTAGAAACATCCACAATGTTTCCATCAGAGGACAGGACAGGAGGGCAAGGGTGTCAATAGATGATCATTAAATAACATCCTTTAGAAACATCCACAATGTTTCCATCAGAGGACAGGACAGGAGGGCAAGGGTGTCAATAGATGATCATTAAATAACATCCTTTAGAAACATCCACAATGTTTCCATCAGAGGACAGGACAGGAGGGCAAGGGTGTCAATAGATGATCATTAAATAACATCCTTTAGAAACATCCACAATGTTTCAACAGAATCTAAACTGGAGCCGAATGCCACAAACAACTCATTTTTCTTACCTTCAGTCTTCAAAGCCAGGACATTGATTTGCTTGGATATATTTGAGCCAGCCGAACGCCTTTAATGAAATAGTTGAACAGAGATTCTGCTTTGAATCAGAGCATGATCTGAAAGAGGTTGTGCTGTGAAAAGATCAGGTGATGTGTAAATCAGTCATGACTCACTGCTTAGTTACGATATGGTCAATCTGATGCCAATTTTTGGATCAAGGGTGCATCCAAGTTGTTTTCCGATGATTCAGCCATTGAAAGATAGTGTAGCCAATACAAAGATCAAATTCTTTACACAAGGAAAGAAGATGCAAAACATTTGAATTCATTTTACCTACCCTATGCAAACCAATAACACCAGGCCATGTGAAATGCTCCCTTCCAACTCATGTATCGAAATCACCTAAGAGAATGAGTTTATTGTGAAAAGAAACTGGGGGATAATGGAGTGCAATTTATCATAAAAGGTCACAATTTCTTGCTCAGGATATGACATGGTTGGCTCGTAGTAACCTACAAGTGTCATTTGGGACCCCATCTCAAAATTTAATGTTAGCCTCATTATGTGATTATCAACTCCCTGAGGAAGTGAGCTCAATGATTTTGCAATATTGGATCTAGTAGCAAAGCCCACACCTAACTGATGATGCTCCTCTTCACTTTTACCATTCTAATAAAATACATAACTACCACCAACCTTGTCTCGCTGAAATGTATGTGAAAAGTTTAACTAAAAGCACAGATGGAAACATTGTACTTTCTTAATGTACATGAGATGGGAGCATTTCTGCATTCTATTCATTATTTTGTAGTGTTTTGATATTCTAAGAACCAAAATTAAAATTTCTATTTTTCTTTCTTTGCTTTTGACTGCATGATTATATAACCAGACAACTGCATTTCTCTAAATGAGCAAGCAATTTTTAGGGTTTGTTTTCTCACCCCCTCCCCAGAATGGCAAAAGCAGTGCTGCATCTAAATAGATCTGCTTTGTCGCTATCAGAGCACACAATTGCTCAAGAGTTTGTGCAGGAATGACCTAAAACCTGACAGTCGCCACTGTGCAGAGTGCATGCTAAGAACTTCTGGTAGTATCTTCTACCTGTTCCCATCACCAGTGGACTCGAGATAGTGAAAGACAAGACTGAAGAATCGAACTATCCATGCAGATGATTTGACTACATTCATGAAGGCTTGTGTAGAACCAGCCACACTTTTTGGAAATGCTGATAACAAGGTGTTGTTGCCATGGACACAATGAACAACAGTCCTCAGGTTTTATTACAGTGAAGTGACCTGTAATAATTTCTTTTATTTTTAAATGTTTTTTTTAATATTAAGCTAGGTCTATAGCACTGTAGATGTAGGATAATATGTATATTAATATATACTTCATAGTTCTGTTATATTAGATTGAGCACAGTTTTATACACTGTAGATGTAGGATAATATGTATATTAATATATACTTCATAGTTCTGTTATATTAGATTGAGCACAGTTTTATACACTGTAGATGTAGGATAATATGTATATTAATATATACTTCATAGTTCTGTTATATTAGATTGAGCACAGTTTTATACACTGTAGATGTAGGATAATATGTATATTAATATATACTTCATAGTTCTGTTATATTAGATTGAGCACAGTTTTATACACTGTAGATGTAGGATAATATGTATATTAATATATACTTCATAGTTTTGTTATATTAGATTGAGCACAGTTTTATTAACACCAGAAAAAAATATTTATACATATGTGTACTTGCATGTATATCCATATGAATATTTATTGATATCAATACCTATATATATATATATATATATATATATATATATATATATAGTGTGTATTTTGGCAGCATTTTTTCATTAATACAAGTTTTGTTGAATAATATAGACAAGTTTTGTCTATTTTGTGTAGGATCCGTTCATATCGTCTGATAAGCTTGATAATGCTATTGTTGAAAGACAAGAAATCACAGTAATTTACTGCTTCTTACACTCTTTGTTTTGACATCCATCTACACATTAAATAGGTTACTTATTGCTTACCTCTATCTCTTTGTGTCTTCAATATGTCATGTCAGTATCAAGTTATCCTAGTCCCAGTAATTTCAACTCTCTGATTCTAAACATAAAACTTCCTTTTTATTTTCATTAAAACTTTCTCTTTGCTCACATGCTCCATCCATAATATTTTTAGCATTCTTCTATAGAACCAGATGTGCGTTGTGGTACAGTGGATATCGGCTCGGAACGAGAAACTGGGGAGCTGAGTTCGAATTCCAGTTGAATCCGTTGTATTCACTTATGCGCAAATACCCTTGGGAAAGGTACTAATCCGTCTCTTCCTTCCAGTTATGGGTTAAATAGCAGGACAGATTGGGTTCTATAGCCTTGGTCGGCAACCAGTCTACCGCAGAAAGCAATGGCAACCTACTGCGGGATAATCTTCTGCCCGGTCAGTCATGTCTCTTTCAAGACATGATCGCCCAAGCGTGTATCACGTATGGCACTTAACTGACTGACTATAGAACCACATCTCTATTGCCTCCAGTCTCTTCTTCATCTATAAAAAAATTTGTTTTGCATTCACTGCCATATATGAAGATTGATACTCTGTAGAATTTCATAACATCTTTGCTTCTAATGAAATTTTCCTGTTTCCTAATAATAGGAATAAACTTTAAAAAAGCAATTACATTTGTTAAATATTGAAGACCTATAAGAATATTTTTCAAGGATTTGTTTTTACTGTAAAAATTTCTGATGAGAAAGACTTTTTTTTGCCTGTTTTTTTACTGTGATTGGATAAAGTGTCTATGGATTCCAATCTTTTGACAATGTTGCTCCTCATCAAAAGATCACCTGCTTACGAAGAAAGATCAACTGTTAATGTTTCAGAAAAGCTGTAGCCATAAACATTATGCAAGAATCTTTTACATTTTCAATTGTTTTTGAAAAATCTTGGTTCTTTTTTAATTGTTCCTTCTAAGATGTACAGCTCACTAGTTCAAGTCTACCATTCCTACAATTGTCATTTTCTGTTAAAATGAAAACTTATTAACTCATAGCAATGGATTACAAAGGTTAAACAAATATAGAGTCATGTGCAAAAGCTGGTTGTGCATTGTGGTGCAGTGGATATTGGCTTGGAATGACAAATTAGGGAGCCAAGTTCAAATTCCAGTTGAATTCATTGCTTTCACATACACACAAATACCCTTAGGAAAGATATTAATCCATCTCTTCCCTCCAGTTATGGGTTAAATAACAGGACAGATTGGGTTCTATAGCCTTGGCTGGCAACCGGTTTACTGCGGAAAGCAATGTCTTCTGCCCAATCAGTCATGTCTCTTTTGAGACATGATCACCCAAAGCATGTATCATGTATGGCACTAAACTGACCGATACTGGATATGTATTGTGGTGCAGTGGATATTGGCTCGGAATGAGAAATTGGAGAGCCAAGTTTGAATTTGAGTTGAATTCATTGCATTCATTTACATGCAAATATCTTTGGGAAAGGTATTAATCCATCCCTTCTCCCTCTAGCTATGGGTTAAATAGGGGGAAAGATTGGATTTTATAGCCTTGTTTGGCAACCAGTCTACTACAGGAAGTAGTGGCAACCAACTGCATGAAAATCTTCTGCCCAGTCAGTCATGTCTCTTTTGAGACATGATCACCCAAATATGTATCACATTTGACACTTAACTGATTGATTGACTTTGAAAAGCACTGTCTGGCAGTGGGGATAGACCCCACTTACACATGGGGATCAATTTAGGATGGTTGTTAAGTATGAGTTACTCCCTGATAGTTTTTTATGAGCACCTACTTGATTCCAAAAGTTTTTACACCTATGTGAGACGTACAAGACTTTGGTGTCAGTTTTTCCATTTTGATTTTTCATGTCTGTGAACTGGTATTGAAAAGAAAGTTCAAAAGACATAAAGGGTGAGTGCCATAATATTAAAATAAAAGCTTTTGGTTATTATTGAAACAGTTATATTTTCATTCTGGCAGAGTCAGTCAGTTAAGTGCCATAGCTGATACACTGATACATGCTTTGGGTGATCATGTCTTGAAAGAGACATGACTAACTGGGCAGAAGATTATCCCACAATAGATTGCTATTTCTTTCTGCAGTAGACTGGTTGCCAAACAAGGCTATAGAACCCAATCTGTCCTATTATTTAACCCATACCTGGAGGGAAGAAATGGATTAATACCTTTCCCAAGGGTATTTGTGTGTAAGTGAACGCAAGGTGTAAAAACTGAAATAGCAAAAGAAATTTGACTTCAACATAGTTGTAAGTGTATTTTTCTTTTCTTTTTTGATTTTGTTTGGGATGGGGAGCATGGGGCACCAGTCACAATTCACCCTGGTTGGAGGAGGCACTAACAGAACTCTGTACCCCACTAGCTGTGTATGCATATGTAATTTGCATTTCTATTTTTTCAAAATTTCATCCTCTGATGATAAATTTAATTTGTTTTTCTGATTAGCACCATTTACCTGAATTTTTATTGCATTGCTTCTTTCTGAAGATGAGCTTCATTACTGAGTTGTCAAGAACAAATTTTCTTGTATTTTTTAATAAGTATTTTTTAGTTGTACAAATTACAAATTGATTTTTTTTGTTTTTTATCTTAAATTAGATTTGAATGATTTTAGGTGGTGTGACCAGAAATAATGAATTAAAAAAAAAATTGTTTTCATATTTACTACAGGAGATGCATTGCAAACAACAAATATCCACTCAATCTTTTTACTTGTCTTTGGTTGTATCTAGTTTGTGATGTAAATTTATTGTAAGTTAATGTCTCTCATGGACCCCCCCCCCCACCGCAATAGGCCCAGAACACCTATTATATTTCGTTTTAAAAAAGCCACAAATATTTTGAAATTTGTAATCTGGAATAATTAATTAAAAGTATTAGGCTTTACAAATATAATAGCCACTCGAATTGTATTTTGAAAAGCTATTTTGATATAGTATTCATGGTATATATGAGGTGAATTTTGAGATATGTAATAATTAATGCATGCTATTAAATAATTTTTAACTTCTTTTCAGATAGAAATATTCTTGAAGCACAAATGTCCTTAATTATGAACATTTCAGAACATGATCTTTGGTTACTTTTTTTTGCATGAGTTCCAAACTTGGGCACAGTGCCTCCCAAACTTTTGCCAATATCAACAGAGCCTGGGGGGAGATGAGTCCATAAGTGGATTGGACAGTACAAAGGTGGTTCCAGAAATTCTGTACTGGTGACGAGAGCCTTGAAGCTAAAGGTAGATGGCAGTCTTGACAATGAACAATTGCAAGTAGTTGTTGAGCAAAACTCATGTCAAAGTGCCAGAAAAAGGTCTCAGACACTTGGTGTCAACACTGCAATAGTCTCACATCCTTTGCAAAGTATGAGCAAGGTGAAAAAGCTCGATAAATGGGTTCCTCATGATCTCAAAGTTAAAACTTAGGCATTTTGAAGTGTGCTCGATGCTCTTTCTGTGTAACACCAAGGATCCATTTCTTGACTGAATAGTCACTTGTGATGAAAAATTAATCCTTTATAATAATTGCAAATGATCAGGTCAATGGCTTGATTGTGATGAGTTCCCCAAACATTTTCCAAAGCCAAAGTTGCATCGGCAAAAGATTATAATTAATTTTTTTTTCTCCATGGGAAACCAAAATATATTCTTTCTCTCCAATAGACACATTTGTATTAAAAGTTTTGAGCAAATAAGTATTAACTTTTTTGATGAAAAAATTCCTGCTTTATGATTTTGGGCTCGGGTGTTGAGGAAGGGGGTTGGGAACTGCAGTTATAAAATGAAAGTATACATGTTGAGAAAGTTTCTTCAATTTAATCCTTTATTTCTTTAAGTCGTTATCTTGGTTCCGCAATGCTTGACTGTCTGCATTGAAAAAGCAAGCAGCATTCATTATAAATTGAACAGACACTCTCTTTTTTTTTAAAGTTTAATCTTTAAGAAAACCTTGAATTTATTTAATGTATTCATATAACATAAATGGGGTGCCGAAAAGTGTTTACATTTAAAGTAATTTCCAAAATGTGACAAAAAAATCTGGAATTTCGTAAATTTTTTGTGAATACAAGGGAAATTATTTTTATATACAAGGGAATGTTGAAAATTTCTTGACCAAATTCACTTACAAATATAAGTATTCAAATGTTTGGTCATTAGAGAGATGGAACAGGCTAAAAAGTTTTAAGTAAACCTCAGTTTAATAAATCCTGATAGCAAGGATTTTGGATTTA
This sequence comes from Ascarosepion bandense, assembly GCA_037127315.1. NCBI lineage: Eukaryota > Metazoa > Mollusca > Cephalopoda > Sepiida > Sepiidae > Ascarosepion > Ascarosepion bandense. Next base: position 640,284 of record JBBBDQ010002478.1, on the reverse strand, counting down.
CTGAACAGGGCTGAGATTGTGTCTATAAAACTCCTATTTTCTGTTTGTGTATTAATTACTAATAAAACCTTGTAAATTCCATATCATTTTTCATTTAGAATGATTTATATTGTTTAATTATGTCTGAATTTATAAGAATCTTGCTTTCCAAAGTAGAATTACCAATCACTGTCCCCAAAAAGGCTAAGAACACCAGACTGCAAATTTCCAAAAGGTAATTAAATATTTATTCTATTCTAATTTTATATTGTAAAGAACTGATTATTGGATTAATATTCATTTTTTGTTTTATAAAAAAAGGAGGAAAAAAAGTTAAAAATTAGTAAGAAAAAAAAAAAACCCTTGCCTCCGACATCAGCATTTAATAGATGTTTCTTTTCCCTGTTATTCCATGAAATTGAGTGTTTAATATAATTTAAGTAAAACATACTTGGCATATTCTTGATTGATTGCACTTGAAATTGATGGTTTTTTTCTTGTCTACCATTCAAATCCTTTTAACAAAATATTCTAATTCTTTACATATTAACTTTTCTTCATTGACTATTCCAGTTTTGCTAACCACTCATTAATATTATTGTCTAATTATTAATTATCCATGCTTCATTATGTTGAGTGTTGATAACAAGGCTAATTGTAGAATATTTCTTTTAAATATTCTACTAAAATGTTCCAGGATTTTCTTTTGATATATTAGTTTGAAATATTGGCCTTTTGTTAAGTTAATCAATGAAAATTGAAAACAACTTGTGGTATAAGTTTACTTTATTTCTTAATTAATATAAAATTTTTTTGTTCCTTAGAATTGTGCATTTTTTATTTAATTTGCTAAAGCTTTCATTATTATAGTTAACTTATTATTTAATATTTTATTTATTAAATAATCAAAATATATTATGTAGTCTTTTCACTGTCCAATAAAAATTAACTTTTTAAATTTACCCATCTCTGGAAGCTGGTAGCTCCCATAGTCAGCACTTGGGTATGTTTTACAGTAAAAAATTTAATTCCTGAATTTTATTAGTTCATATAGCTGATTTGTTTTTTGTCTCTCTTTTTGGCTTTCTCTATATTTATATATCTTAGGTGTTCTTGAAGCCAGGTCTTGGCTACTATCTAGTCATTCACTACTTGAAAAGGAAAAAAAAACATTTCTGTCATGACTTTAATGTTGTAGATTATCTTAGCTGGTGAATAATTTTGTGAAGAAGTGTATTTTTATGAAACAGTGAAAAGACACAAACTGGCTAGCCAAAGAAAAATAGACATTGATAAATATTTGATTGTTGTTAAAGTTAAGAATGCAGGCAAAATTCTCCATCTCATGAAAATATTTGATTGTTTTGAAACCAGCATTGCCAAAGTCAGATAAAGTGGGCTTTGAAATTATGTAAACAATGTGTTGAAATATGATTTAGTTGCTTGTAGCAGTCTGTGAACATTTTGAGATTGAAACTCAAACTGAGTGAGATAGGGAAAACTGCTGACGAGTGTGGCCTCTGGCCCCTCAATGCATGTGTGCTGACACCTCCTACTCTATGCCACATCACGTGAAGAGGAAATAAAACGATATGCTGTCTACATTTGTTTATATATATATATATATATATATATATATATGTTACGGGCATCATTTTATTAAGTGAGAATATTGTTATTTTATCAGGATGAAAAAGGCAAGTGATTTTATAAGAGAGAAGATAAAAAGTTTTAAGAGTACCCATCATTGAATCAATAATCATCATTCCATCAAAGTGTATATGTTGTTTTGGTTGCAGTTTAATTTTCGTTAAGCTTCTTGAGTAATTTGAAAATTATAAAAGACCAAAGGAATTTTCTAAAACACATTATTGTAATGAATTTGATAAACATTGCAATAAGGTCAAGTTGTATAATGCATCAATTTGTGGGGGTGACCTTGGGGTTTGTTTGTTGTAATCAGCAAATCTTTTCTACATAAGCAAGAACAGTGAGCAAGAGTGTTGTAGAGTAGCTAGCATCTCTTCAGCTCTCTAATTGATGAACTGGTTCATAGCTTCAAAGAGTTTGTGTTTAAAGGGTCATTTTTTGTGACAAGCAGACTAATATTTGGACTGATTTACTTTGTCAGCTATTCACCATTTACACCTTCCTCTCTTTTGCTTGTAAGCTTTGTCTTGTTAATTTTTTGTATATATCTGTTAGCACTGGATACTGTGCTGAATAAATATATCAAGCACTCATTCTTCTCTGTGTATTATTCAGCTTGATGATACAACAGAAAGCTACAATTTGTGTACTTACTTATGACAACATGAAATTGCAACTGAAAAACGTTGTGCTTTTCCATTATATAAATCCCAGGATATGCTTGACGAGGCTCAGAGAAATCCTTTCATTAAAGTGCCACTTTCTTGTAACAAAACCTTGAATGCTGAACAAAAGGCTGTCAAATTGCATCATCAGTTTGCTTCTTCTCTTGAGAAAGTATAAAAAAAATGTTTTTCGAGAGGATGAGCTGCAATTATGAAAATATAACATGGCTGTCAAGTGTGTAAAGACTACTTCAAACTTCTGACATTGCCATTTGTTGGCAGATTTGTTGAATGGGTAGATATAGATTTGAAGAAATTTAGAGGTGTCCATCTATTTTACCTTAAAAGAGATCTTAAGAGACAATAGAGAAAATATTTTTGTATGGCTCAGTGTTTATGTTTACCCAGAAAAGTTTGTTAGTGATAATAAGGTACAGCTGCCTAACAAAGCTTTTCCGGAAACTTTGTAGAAAAGTTAATATCACTGTAAAAGATGTGCAGGATGACCATTGTTAACTAGTTTGTATGATAGAGATTTATTAAGTTTTTTGAGATGTTGACAAAAACAATGACAGAAAATAGGCTGCAGTCTTAATATTGTTATAGTGTGGTGCATTAATGCCAAAAATAGCCTTCATCATGTATATGATTATTGTCCATTTCAACTGATTTTTGGAATGAGTTTACAGCTTCATGAAATCTTGGTTGACGAACCAACTGCTAATAATTAATTTATGATCACTAGGGGCAATTTCAATGCTCTACCCAGTGTCAGACACGCCTTTATTTCAAGCTGATCTCCTCAAAATCTTTGTCATGATATCTACAAATACTTTTACGGCTTCTGCTCAGATGGAATTAGCTCACTGGTGTTCCCCTGTATATGAATTTACTCGAGCCACAAGATTAGTGACTAGATCCCAACCTTTTACTGTGAAACCAAGAAAATGTAAACAAATTCTACTCCAGCAGCTTTTTTTCTTGCACTTCCCGCCTGTGAAATTCCCTTCTGTTTACTTGCTTCCCTGACAGCTACAATTTTCAAGAATTTAAATGTAAAGTCAATAATCTCCTATCTCATTAACCTGCATCCTCTCTTGTGTCCCTTTCTCCGTCCACTCCACTCTTATCAGTATTCTCATCCTTCCCTTACTCAATTCCTGACATCTCCTATAACCTGTCACTCTTTCTCATAACTTTTCTCCTTGTGTAACCCCCTGCACAACAGTGGCAGTAAAATGCTTTGCTTGACGTGATAGGTTTATAAAAAAAAATCTGTTTGAGTGGTTAAATTTTTTTTTTTACTGGTGACAAATTCTATTACATAACACAAAGAGAGGACCAATAGTTGTTTTTGAACAGGATGAACAAATTCTGGACAAATATGAAGGTATTTGCATCAGAGTACACCCATGTAGGTTAATTTTAGAAAGACATTCAACCAAATTTTACTAAAAATGACCAAACTGGCACCATTTTCAGATGCTAAAAGTTCACAATATAATATACCTGAAACCGTATGATTAAAGAATAAAGTGGCAGTGACAATAGAGAAGAAACCCAAGATAAAGAAAATATTGAAACTAAAAATGGCATACAAGTTTTAGATTTCAAAACTGCAATGGTATCAAAAACAGAGAAAGATCTTTAAAACCGAGAACTAATAACCCAATGGTTAAAGGCTGGATCTAGTGATTTGGCTGAAAGAGTTGTGAGTTCAATACCTGACTACAGCAGACGTGAACCTAAACCTTAGAAAGTTGAATTAAAGGGAAATAACTGATAGACCTGGAAGCGATATGACTCTATATCAATTCAATATATGTTCTATACCAGACTTATACCAGTGATATACACCAGAGTGATGTATGCTGCATAACCTGAAAACCAAAATGACGAATGTGTTGTATACACTTTGATATAGTGGTGATTTTTAATTTGACGATGGGGTCCCAAAACTTATCTTCTCTATTATAAAATTGCTTGCCTTTCCTGCGCTGATAAATGACTATAGTCTCACTCGATAAAATGACAACCGTAACATGTATATATAAGCAAATGTAGACAGCATATCATTTATTTGCTTATCAGGTGACATGTTGTAGAGTAGAGGGGATGGGGGTCAAATGTGTCAGCATACATGCATTGAGGGGCCAAAGGCTGTGCTTGTCTGCAGTTTTCACTGTCTTTCTCGGTCTGCGTTCCAATCTCAACTCTCAACTGACTGCTTATTACTACTAATTTCTATCTTTTCTATAAGCGATTATGTCATATCCTGACACATTGTTTAGATAAGTCCAAGGCCTACATAATTTGACCTTGGCCACACTGGTTTCAAAACAATCAAATATTTTCCTGACATGGAGAAGTTTTTCTGCATTCTTAACTTTGATAACAATCAAATATTTACCAAAACCACGTCTATTTGTCTTTTGCTAGCCAGTTTGCATATTTTTTGTTTGCTGTTTCATATAAATATACTTCTTCAGGAAATTATTCACCATCTCATCTAATCTACAACAATTCATGGAATGAGAACAATTTACCCCAATATATACACAATATAGGGTTCAGTTTGAAATTCCAAGCCCCTGAATAAAATTGGAGTGTACCACAGCTGAAATGTTTTGAATATGGCAACAATGATGAGGACAACAATGTAAATAGTGTAAATAATTTAAATGATTCTATGGTTTCTATGACAGAAAGAACTGTTGACCAAACTTGGTACAAGAATACATGTCGCAGGTGGTGTTCTGACATTCTCTAGATAGTCTTAAGCGGATATTCTGGCATGTTTTGTTGGCAATCAAATGTGAGGTAGAAGTAAAAATTTTGAATTTTCTGTGAAAGAAAAATTGAAGACATTTACACGAGTTGTAAACATTCATCAGCATTCATGTATATAAGTATTGAACTTAATCAGGATTGGATTCTCTATCTGCTTCAATGAGGAAAATTCTATGAAAAAAATTGAGCCTTATCAGCATGGACTGACATTGGCAACTTTAAAATGATGGTATTGCAGAGAAAGCTAAACGGAGGTTCCTCATTGGACAACTGAGTTGAATTGCTGGCATAATATACATTTTACTGTTTTACAAATTGTAAAGTTAACCATTTAAATAAGATGTTAAGGCATGTGAAAAACTCCCCTAGAGCCATCCAATTTGCCAGACTTTAAAAAATCTCAAAGATTTAAAGATTGTAATATATATTGATGCAAGTTATGCTAACCTTGTGGAGGAGGGTAGTCAAGGTCAAATGGGTCTATTAATATGGAAGACAGTGGTCAAATCAATGTTAGCTGCAAAGATGTTATCATTTGTTGAAGCATGTTCTGCAATTATTTTAGCCATGTTCATGGCTAAAATAATTGCAGAACCCACGATATATGAAGATCCTATAAATCATATTACCCCATGAGGAGGGGGAAAAAAATCCCCAAAAATATTGAGTTGGAAACATAGATGAGGAGAGAAAAGTAGTGTAAGATTAATGAACAAATGAAACTGAAAAATGTTTGTTCATTGTTTCATGGTAGAAAAGGTAGCCAAATATGAAATTTCCCACATTTTCTCAGTATTTATTGTAGATTTTTCCATCCACTTTCTCTAATATCACTTGAGTTGATTGGATTTCTCAAATTGTCAACTTACCTGACATGTTTTTGAGCAAAAACATGAAATTGCGAACCATATCGTATTTTACCGATCTTCAAAAATGGGGATAGGTCACCTGTTTTAAGAAATAACATTGTGACATCCTGGCCTTTTCCTGAGCTGTTACTTTCATTAAGAAATCCGCAATTATCACACAATTTCTAGGTTTTGAGAAAGATTAGAACCCATATTTTAATCTTAACATGTTCACCTTTCTGCTGATGAAGCCATTTTAATTAAGACAATGTGTGCTTGAATTTTTTCCAGCCTTGCAGCACCAAGACATCCTTATTTTATAGTGATTTTTTAAAGTGCAGCTTAGATGTGGTACAAGGTTGACATCCTTATTTTTTATATGTTGCAAAGATAACAGTAAACATGTTAAGTAGACATTATTGATCAATATTCAAGTAAATTCCAGTTTAAATGAATGGCAAATTCTTTGTGAAAGTAGATAGGACAAAAATTCCAAGAAATTTTCACTTGCCATCTTTAACTCAGATAATAATTCCCACAAAAAAAAAAGCTGTAGTTTTTGAGAAAAGTATGAAATAGAAATGAGCAAAATATTTTTCTTTGCCATAAAAAAATTAATTTTAAGGAAAAGAAATGAAATAAGCCACCACCAACAAAAAGTTTTTTATTACTTGAAGGTTTTCAAGAGCAACATATCAATTTGAAATGTTTTTCTGTGAAAAGTCAAAATCAACAAAATTTATTTACAGAAATTTGGTTGGGAAGGGATTTCAACTAGACATTGACAACCTATTCTGCTTGATAAAAAGTAAACTTCTGAAAAACAAGTTTCATATTTTTACAAAATACAATGAAAGATTTTAGAAGTGTGTTTTTTTTTTGTATTTGTAAATGTTCCCATTTATTTGTCTCTGATATTTTATTACCTGACTGCAACTCTATTCATCTGAGATATCTCATTTTGCTTGAGGGTAAAAGGGACACCAACTTCAGCATTTAAGTCTATTTTTTTTTTTTTTCAGCAAATTTGAGCGACTAATATATTTTAGATTATTCTCAAAAAAAAGAATTTTTGGATTTTTAAAAAAAAGTTACATGAAAACTACTATAACACAGACTTTTGTGACAATTGAGCCTTAATTAAAGTTTAGAATGAAGAAAAATTTGTGAAAACCAAGCACTATAAAAGAAATTAAAGTTACTTTTATCAATACATAAAAGGTTGATTGTAATATGTGCTGGTTTCTGCATGATTAACATTTCAACAGTTGACCTTTATTGAATTATAAAAAAATAATATATTTTCTCTTGTATAACACAAACTGAAGGCATTTTATTTTGGTGTCCAATCCATTAGGCCATTTCAGTATTTTTATTAATATAGCAAATCACATCTTTGAACAGCCTCTTTATCAATGAAAGTATGTATGTAAAAAAAATATTTCAATTTTACTAACAAAAAAAAAACAAAAAAAACAAAACCGTATGTGATTTTAAAATAACCTCATATTAAGTATTTACAATGTCTCATTTTGATTGACACACCGAGGTAAGCAAATTTTTTCTTTTTTCCAAGTACATGTTCATACAATATTCCAAAACTTTTCAAAAAGTAAATATCTAGTAACTATATTAAGGTGAAAAAAAAAGTGTAACTTTACAATATTTGAAATGTGTGTGATTTTAAAATTATTGAAGCCCTTGAGATGAATTCATTAAGAAATATGAGACAAGATTTACAGACATTTATTTTTCACTGAAGTCCAGATCTTCATGCAAGAATTTATTAATTTAAGAATAATATAAAATGATATGCAATTTGTGCTTTAAGAGAAGCACAAATTGCATATCATTTCAAAGAGAAAAATGTATTTCCAGTCATGAGTTTTCATTTTTTTACTAACTAAAATATGTAAGAAGGTAAAAATTTAATCATAAGATAATCGCTTCAAAAATAAACGTTAAGTAATTTTCAAAAATGAATGTTTCTGTAATGTCTTGGTTAAAGTTTTAAGCAAGAAGATAGGTAAAGGTGAATGGACACTAGGAAGCTTTAACTTGGCTTGCTTTGCTGTCATTAAACAGACAACGTTTTTTTTTTTTTCTATTAATAAAGATTCAAAGTAAAATGTTTCTAAGGTTTTGATTGTTGATGGGATTAGGGGCAGGGGATTGTTGATGGGATTAGGGGCAGGGATAAATGGACTTCCAACACAAATGTCTCTTAAACATTTTGATTTTCTTCCATTGATAAAAACATCTTTAAAACTTATTTAATTATCCTATTATATCCATTAGTGGTAAGTATAAATATGCTTATATTAGTAAAGTAACATTTCTTAACATTTATTTGCAGGTATATTGTGCTCATTCAGTCATGTCTCTTTTGAGACATGATCGCCCAATCGTGTATTCCATGTGGCACTTAACTGAGTGATATTGATCATATGATACAATTTGTTTTTTTTTCTTAAAAAAATTCAATTTCAATAATAAAAAAATTAAAGTAGGAAAAATTTCCTAATTTGATTTTAGAATTAATGTCTTAGTTTCAAAAGATTAATTCTTTAATATACGGAAAATATTTTGCACAGCGAGATGGAATTAAAAATTCAAATCTTACAAAAGATAAATACACTTGATTTGAAAATGTGAATTCAGTTGACTTTTTGAAACTGAAGTAATCTGATATATATCTTTTTGTCTTGGTATATATTACAATATTCAACTGAACTGATGTAGATGGTTACAAACAACTGAGGTTTGTGTGTATGGGCTTTTCATTTGTCAAAAAGAAGACATTTGAAGAAGACTGAATTTATTACACTAGTCTTCAAAAAAAAAAATTCTTCATCATTCTAGAGTAGGCACAGATAGTAGAGAGTTTGGTTAAAGGTCACAGATGTCTTTGATATAAAAGCTTCTTCAAATACGGTATAATAAAAAAAATCCCTTATAGTCCATTCAATGATAAAGACTTTTTAAAATGTCTCTATTATTAAAGATGGACTTTCTTATATTACAACAAGATAGTTATTCTCTAACCATAAAGATGAATTCTAAAATAAAAAGGCACTTTGGCATTTTTATTTTCAAATCAAAGCCAACTCTCAATAGAACTGGCTTGGGCCCAACAGAGCCAAATTGAAATAAGGTTTTACTCTCTCTGTGAGTTTCAGGTTAAGTCATAGCTCGGGCTATCTTCTGCATAGTTCAGCTGTCGCTTCACACTCCTGCGTTGGGGATGCCAAGAAGAGACGGCCTGTGTCACACATGCACAGCTGGTGTACTTGAGGAAGATTAGGATCGCTACCACCTGTTGTAGACGAACTGATTTTCATATTTTTTAAATAGATTCCTTTGGCATCTAAAGATATCTGAAAGAGAAAATGAAAGGAGAATTTGAATGTCGACAGACATTAGTGGGATATTGAAGTGTTTGGTGTAAGTGGTGTTTGAATAAATAAACTTACTGAAGCTTTACTTGAATGGAAAACTATTTCTTTGGAACTCTTGAAATCTACTTTTCCTGCAAGTGAAATTACATTCACGCCACTGTGACCAACAAGTTTCACGTAACTCTCAGGAGCCTCAATACTGCAAAGGAAGGAAGGAAGAAAGAGAGGGAAATATGAGAAGTTATTTGTCTACAATAGTCATGTAGAGAAAATAAGTAAAAATAAAAGATCAAGGTATAAAGAACTTACATTAGAGGCTTAGATTTTGGTGAGCGAACAGTAGGTGTTTCAATAGATCCATCAAATATTGATTCTCCTGAAAAAAAATAATTGGGAATCAATTCTCTGATAATTTACTGAATATTTTCTTGTTTTTATATATAAGTTTAAATCTAACAAGATTTCTGGTATTATGCAGGCAGGCTTACAGTATCAGTAGAAACCTGTTTGGTTGATATTATATAAGGCATAAATCTATGAACAATTAAAATTTATTCCATTTATACTGAAAAAACTCTGAATAACATTTTCAGAGAAAACAATAATTTCACTTAAATAACAAAGCAATTTTATAACTATTTTGATATTTTTAAGCCTATAAGTTGATAATTAAAAAAAGAAAATGTATAAAACTAACCTTTATGTATAAATTCATTATGATACAATTGAACATGTCCATCAGTGATGGACAAGCGTTCACGACCTTTCTTATCTTTCACTGAAAATTTTTCACAGGTGGATTCTATTTTTTTATCACCTGAAATAGACAAGATAAACATGAGGTGAATTTCAGATTTCAAAATAAAGCATTTACAAAAACATAACATATATATATATATATATATATGTGTGTGTGTGTGTATAGGTAAGTATGTGTGTATATATATATATATATATATATATATATATAATATATATTTTATAAGCGTTTCAACCCGAGCAAGGCATTTCACTGCCACTACTGTGCAGGGGGCTACATAGAGAGGAGAAAGGATGGTTAAATATAGGAAATGTCAGAGGGAGGGTGGTAGGCAGGTAAGGATACCAAGAATGAGGGTTGGGTAAATAAGAGTGTTCTGAGAATAATTGGGAGTTAGAGTTGTGACATGATAACTAGGCATATATGTATCTTGACCACACATTAAGAATTTTCCGGCGGAAGCTTTATTAAGATAAAAAAAAGATAACTGAAATTTCAGACTTACAGTCGCCAAAGTTTGTCACTGGTGGTCTAAAGCATTTCCGGATTTTCAATTAAATAAATAGAAGTTAGTTAAGTGAGTCAGTTAAGTTAAGAAGAGTTAAGTGAAAGGAGTCCGCCGGGTGCGAGCTTGAAGGAAGATTCTCCGTTCGTCTTGTTTCGTTCAGTTTGGATTTGTTGATCTCCATTAATTGGAGTTAGAGCTGTGTGTCACATTCGCCTGCCCCAACCGACAAGGCTAACTCTAAACGAATAAAGCATCCTTTTCAACTCATCCAAGTTGTGGAAGTTCGTTCCTTATAGTCAATCTTGTACCCCCAGCTGTCCGGCCGACATTTTCAACAAACTCCCGGCAACATCACAGCGTGGAGAACGGCCGCCGGAGAAAATTGTTAGGACGGACAGTTTGGGGTGGTACAGAGTGATAGGAGGTGTCTATTGACCCTACATTTAAACACCTGGAGATTGTAGCTGTCGGGAAAGCAGACTTGTGGAATGGAATTCCACAGGTGGGAAGCGCAAGAAAAGAAGCTGTTGGCGCAGAAATTACGGTTACATCTTATATGTTTAACTGTAAAAGGGTAGGACCTAGTTGCTAATCTAGTATCTTGTCTAAGTTCGTGCTTAGGTGGCACCAATGATCTAAGTTCATCGGAGCAGAAGCCATGAAAGTACTTGTAGAAGAGGCACAGGGAAGCCACATCATGCTGGTGAGAGAGTGGTTGCAGCCGGTCTGCCAAGTCAGTATCAACCATGTTACAGATTCTCCTTTGTATTTTGTCCAGAAACCCAAAGAGAGTAGCAGGGGCACCTGAACAGATATGGCAGCAGTATTCAATACATGGGTGGATGGTAGATTTGTATATGTGCAGGATAGATTCAGGTGGGAAAAACTTCTGGGCCCTGCACAGAGAGCCGATTTTCATAGCGGCAGATTTGGCAATGGATTCAATATAGTAATTCTATTTGAGGTCCACCGAAAGTGTAAGGCCAAGGAGGCGTAGTGTTTTACTCTCTGGGAGGCAAGCCTGTTCCATGCTAATAGGAGGTAGATGCGATTGTCTATGGTGGTTAGTTGATATCAGCTTCGTTTTATACATAGAGATATGTGAATGCGTGGAGATATATGCATATATATATATATATATATATATATATATATATATGTGTGTGTGTGTATATGTATATATATATATATATGTGTGTGTGTGTATATGTATATATATATATATATATATATATATACATACACAGCCTATCAAAAATTTAAGACCACTTCCTGTGTTAAACTGTGAGGTATGTTACAAATTGCTTCTTAAATCTGTAATTTTTTTTTTTCCCTCAATTTTTGGCGTTCATGCTTCATTTTGAAAAAAAAAGTTTGGGATTTTTATTTACTTATTTTGTTATGCGAAGCTATCCTGGCCAAGGTATCAGCAGCCACTTGTTACCCATCCCCGCTATGGTCTGTTGTTTGAATTCAAATTTACCAAGCAGCTTAACTCTATGTTGATTTTTGGGAAAAGCAAGAATTGAAGAGTGAAACTTTCTTAATTCAAATTTCCTGTGTTAAACTGTGAGGTATGTTACGAATTGCTTCTTAAATCTGTAATATTTTTTTTTTTTCCTCAATTTTTGGCATTCATGCTTCATTTGGACTTTAACTAAGTTTTAACTTAGTTAAACTCTCCACTTTTGGAAGTTTGTGTTTTGTGTTTTGTGTTTTTTTGTTTTTTTTCTTTTCTTTTTTTTTAAATAGAAGTAGATAGGTCACACTATCGCCTGGTCCATACTCCTACCATGTCTATTGAACTGGAGTAGAGGCTTGCCCCTTGTTTCCTGTTTAGGATGTGGTTTCCGGCTTTCTCTTCTCACTCTCCAGACCTTGGTATTGGTGCTTCTGTGAGTTTCCTGCGATCTGGCCGGTTGGTGGCAACGGCTCATCACTGTGAGGGTACTGGGTTGGCAGTTTCCTGGTTGCTGCTTCCGATTGGTAGTTAGGAGCCCTAACTCTTGCGTAGCGTCAAGAGCGGCTCCTCTGATCAACAGTTGTATAATATTGGGGTTCTTGTAGTGCCATGCAAGCACTTTTGGTGGTCAACCCCGAGGCCATACCTTGTTGCAGCCCTAGCCAGTTTTCTTCCCAGCACAGATTGTGGATAATGACCGCCTGTATCCTCTACCCTAGATCCC